>CM038147.1:121399749-121722249 GCA_021437245.1 Aegilops speltoides | reverse complement strand
GGAGGAGGAGGCCTGTACCGAGTCCAGCAAGGAGGAGGAGGTCACGACGCGCGGCGCAGACGGAGGAGGGGCGACGGGGGCGCGCGACTCAGACGGATCGGAGAGGATTGAGTGGCTGTGTGTGTGAGTGGATCGGAAGGGAGGAGATGGGGGAGATGAATGGCTTAGCAGTAGCACTCTTCAGGAAAAGACGCTACTGCTAAGCTATCTAGCAGCAACGCCTTTCACAATAAAACGCTACTGCTATGTGTCAGCATGTAAAAATAGACTTTGTTCAATATATCAAAAACACATTGATCATCAACGATCTTTTTGTGTACAATCTGATTTGTCAATATGAGTCCCCACCGGTTTAGGAACAGGTGAAGACTCATATTGCAGCCACAAATTCTACACATAGAGTTCAATGAAGATCAAGTGCTTGTCAAAGTTTGAGAAGTAACATATTTAAGGTGGTAGAAACTCTCTTCACAGAGCGAGGTGGGACTAAATTTTTGTAGGAAACTTAGCAGTAGCGCTTATCTGAGAAATGCGCTGCTACTATGCTACGTAGCGATGAGCGCAAGATCACTATAACGCGTTGCTGCTATAACTAGCCTCATGGCGGCCTCGTCAGAATTATAGCAGCAGCGCGTCTTTGGGAGGACGCGCTACTGCTATATTTGTCTCAGCAGCGAGTTTCGTCTATCCGCGCTACTGCTAGTTAGCACCAGCGAGTTATTTTGAAGCGCGCTACTCATAAGATTCTGTGTATAGGCTTTTCCCTAGTAGTGTTAGCCTTGGTACGATTTCTGGATCGATCACCTTCTGAGAGATTGCATTGAGGAATGCACATAGCTTCACAATGGCTAATCGGACGTTTTCCGGTGGAAGCCCCTCAATGCAACCGGAAGCAGTTGCATCATTATCACGTGGCAGTCATGAGACTTTAGGTTCTGGAACTTTTTCTCTGGCATATTTATTATTCCCTTTATATTCGATGAAAAGCCAGTCGGGACCTTCATACTGAGCAGGCATTCAAAGAAGATTCTTTCTCTTCTTTTGTAAGAGCGTAGCTGGCAGGACCTTCATACTGCTTCGGAGGCATGCCGTCTTTTTCGTGCAAACGTTGCAGGTCCTCCCGTGCCTCAGGTGTACCTTTTGTCTTTCCATACACGCCCAAGAAGCCAAGCAGGTTCACGCAAAGGTTCTTCGTCACGTGCATCACGTCGATTGAAGAGTGGACCTCTAGGTCTTTCCAGTAGGGTAGGTCCCAAAATATAGATTTCTTCTTCCACATGGGTGCGTGTCCCTCGGCGTCATTCGGAACAGCTAGTGCGCCGGGACCCTTTCCAAAGATTACGTGTAAATCATTGACCATAGCAAGTACGTGATCACCGGTACGCATGGCGGGCTTCTTCCGGCGATCTGCCTCGCCTTTGAAATGCTTGCCTTTCTTTCGACATTGATGGTTGGTCGGAAGAAATCGACGATGGCCCTGTACACATTCTTCCCGTAGCTTCCGGTATATACTATCGGTGTCAAGTAAACAGTGTGTGCATGCGTGGTATCCCTTGTTTGTCTGTCCCGAAGGTTCTTGAGCGGGCCAATCGTTGATGGTCACGAACAGCAACGCCTTTAGGTCAAATTCTCCTGTTTGTGCTCATCCCACGACGTACACCGCTTCCATTCCACAGCTGTAAAAGTTCTTCAACTAATGGCCTTAGGTACACATCAATGTCGTTGCCGGGTTGCTTAGGGCCTTGGATGAGAACTGGCATCATAATGAACTTCCGCTTCATGCACATCCAAGGAGGAAGGTTATACATACATAGAGTCACGGGCCATGTGCTGTGATTGCTGCTCTGCTCCCCGAAAGGATTAATGCCATCCGCGCTTAAAGCAAACCATACGTTCCTTGGGTCACTTCCAAACTCATACCAGTACTTTCTCTCGATTTTTCTCCACTGCGACCCGTCAACGGGTGCTCTCAACTTTCCGTCTTTCTTACGGTCCTCACTGTGCCATCGCATCAACCTGGCATGCTCTCCGTTTCTGAACAGACGTTTCAACCGTGGTATTATAGGAGCATACCACATCACCTTCGCAGAACCCTCTTCCGGGGCTCGCCGTCAACATCACGTGGTCATCTCGCCTAATCTTATACTGCAATGCACCGCATACCGGGTATGCGTTCAGATCCTTGTACACACCGCGGTAGAGGATGCAGTCATTAGGGCATGCATGTATCTTCTGCACCTCCAATCCTAGAGGGCATACGACCTTCTTTGCTGCGTATGTACTGTCGGGCAATTCGTTATCCTTTGGAAGCTTCTTCTTCAATATTTTCAGTAGCTTCTCAAATCCTTTGTCAGGCACAACATTCTCTGCCTTCCACTGCAGCAATTCCAGTATGGTACCGAGCTTTGTGTTGCGATCTTCGCAATTGGGGCACAACCCTTTTTTGTGATCCTCTAACATGCGATCGAACTTCAGCTTCTCCTTTTGATTTTCGCATTGCATCCTTGCATCGACAATGACCCGGCGGAGATCATCATCTTCGGGCACATCGTCTGGTTCCACTTGATCTTCAGCAGCTTCGCCCGTTGCATCATCATCATGCACATCATCTGGTTCCTCTTGATCTTCAGTAGCATCACCGTATTCAGGGGGCACATAGTTGTCATCGTACTCTTCTTCTTCGCCGTCTTCCATCGTAACCCCTATTTCTCCATGCCTCGTCCAAACATTATAGTGTGGCATGAAACCCTTGTAAAGCAGGTGGGTGTGAAGGATTTTCCGATCAGCGTAAGACTTCGTATTCCCACATATAGGGCATGGACAACACATAAAACCATTCTGCTTGTTTGCCTCAGCCACTTCGAGAAAATCATGCACGCCCTTAATGTACTCGGAGGTGTGTCTTTCAACGTACATCCATTGCCGGTTCATCTGCGTGCATTATATATAATTATGTGTCAAAAATCATTACGAACATCATGAATAGATAATTAAGTGACCAAATTAATAGAAGTTCATCATCACATTAAAACCAAAGTACATACATAGTTCTCATCTAACAACATAAAGCTCGCAGAGCATCTAAATTAATTAAACCACACATTGAAACTGTGTAAAACATTTCAATGCAAAAACAAATGCGATCATAATCGCAACCAAGGTAATAACCGATCCAACGGCATAATGATACCAAGCCTCGGTATGAATGGCATATTTTCTAATCTTTCTAATCTTCAAGCGCATTGCATCCATCTTGATCTTGTGATCATCGATTTACATCCGCAACATGCAACTCCAATATCATCTTCTCCTCCTCAATTTTTATTATTTTTTCCTTCAAGAAATTGTTTTCTTCTTCAACTAAATTTAACCTCTCGACAATAGGGTCGGTTGGAATTTCGGTTCAACAACCTCCTAGATAAATAAAATCTATGTCACGTTGGTCGGCATAATTTTCATAAACAATAAATGAACCAATAGTTATGAAAAGATAATATATACCACATCCGAATCATAGATGTGACGAGGGCCGAGGGGCGGATACCAAAACCATCGCACTATATAAGATGCAATAATAAAAGTAAGAAAATAATACAAGTATCTATCTAAACATACAAGTAAGAATATTTTTCCTTTCGTAAAGAAGATAAGAACAAGAGGCTCACTACGGTGGTGCCGGGCGATGAGATCGGCGCTGGCGATCGACGGCGGTGAAGACGGAGACGGACGTGATGACCGCTAAACCTAGACCAATATTGAGGAAAATGGAGTTTGGAGGTCGAGCTTGAGAGGAGAAAGTTAAGTAGTGTGGCTCGGGCATTCCATCGAACACCTCGTGTGCATAGGAGGTGAGCTAGAGCACCACAAAGCTCTCCAACGGCCAGGCGAAAACAGAGCAGTGAAGTGCTCGCATTCATGGGCGAGGGTATATATAGGCAATTCATTGGTCCCAGTTCGTGGCATGAACCGACTAAAGGGCAGCCTTTGGTTCGGTTCAAGCCACCAACCAGACCAATGGTGGTGGGCAGAGGCGAGGCCCATTGGTCCCGGTTCGTCCCACCAACCGGGACAAAAGGTCCAGACGAACCGGGACCAATGGCCCACGTGGCCCGGCCGCCCGGGGCTCACGAACCGGGTCCAATGCCCCCATGGGTCCCGGTTCTGGACTGAACCGGGACTAATGGGCTGACCCGGCCTGGACCATTGCCCCCTTTTCTACTAGTGATGGTTGAAGAGAAAAGAAATATTTCAATTAAAGTAGAAAAGTACTTTTTTTATAGAATATCATTGTCACACTGTCCAGTACAATCTACTTGAGGTGAATCATGCTCTGGTCGGCGCCATGTGAGCATAGCCCATCGGTCACCCTTTCTTTCCCCCTTTGGACCTACGTGGAAGAATGGTATTTATTTTACACCTTTAAGAGCATCTACAGCCGGTCAAAAAAAAATCTAACCCAGACTGGCTCCTCATACCGGTCCTAAACATTGGCCGGGCTGACAGACACCCTTCATATACAGCCCAAATCTGGGGCGGATATAGGAAGTCGGGACACGATCGGGCACGTTCACCACATCGGACCAGACAACCCATCCCCACCATAAGTGGCACCAAATCCCCCCACACCTACCCAATTCCACTTGCTCCTCTCCTCTCTTCTCCATCCTCCATGTCGGTTGTCTCCTAGCTTCGCCGCCACCCTTCTCCTAGCACCGCAAAGGTCTTCTCCCACCAGAAAATAGAGCATGGGAGGTGTGTATTGTTTCTCCAGGTGGAAGGCACAAAACGGCCATTTTTTAGGATCTAAACAACCTACCAACCGAGATGCACGTAATAATTTTTTGCCTGGATGTTTCACACCTATAATCGTTCATGAAACGTCACACCCTTAATGGGTTTAATGTTCTTCCTCGGCCATGGTCGCATCATCGAGATCCTTGTTATGAAGATCCAACTTATCTAAGAAGTCACCTAGGTCACCAGGAGAAGTACCCCATGAGAGAACGTTAGGGAAGATTGTGCATCCGATGGTTTTGCCATCGAAACCGACCAGGGAGAATGGCTGAGGTGGTGGACCGATCGGTGAGGCGTGAGAACGATCCGGAGATCGGCTAGGGATCGGCGAGGGAATAAGCTGGATGGTAGAGATGCAGCGGCGACATGACTGCCAAGAGTAAGCGTAACCCTAGCCGCCGCTGGGGAAAAACCTCTTCGCCTGTGTTTGTGGCTTAATGGATATTTCCAAGCAGCCGTTGACCTTGTATTGTGTTTTTACAGTGTACACGGTGAGGCAAAACATAAAGGCTACAAAAATTGTATTGTGTTTTTTTACTCGTTCTCGTGTCCTACTGTTCTAGCAACAAGAACGATCATTCCAACTCACAAGTTGGCCGGGTCCAAACACTGCTGTGCGGGTTCATGTGCGACTCACCTCTGCAACATGGTAGTTAGAGCAACTTCAACGTGCCGACCAACTTCATCCGTGCGTGTCTGTTTGGATCAAAATGTACACAAAAGTCGTCCCAACGTGCTAACCCAAACGGACGCGCATCCGCTTTTCGTCTGCCTGCTGACTCATTCCCGGCCCAAATTGGGGCCTCATTTGCGTTAGTGCAGACACGGAATGAACGCATGCGACGCACGCCTACTGCCCCCTTGGTCCGTCGGTCGGTGGCACATTGACCACCATTTCCCTCCACTTTTCCAAATACTCCTGCCCGCTCGCTCTCCCGGCCGCTCGTCATGGACAACATGCCGCCCTCGATGCCGACGTCGGCCTTGCCTCCTCCGGCCTCACCTCCGCCGCCTCCGCCAAAGGCAAGCTCCGCTTGCCCCGCAAGACCGCGGCGCCGCCCAAGAAGAAGCAGTTGACACCCGAGCAGCGGGCCGTGCAGTCGGCCAAGAGGAAGGGCCAGAGGCACACGCTGGACGCAAAGCTCAAAGCAAAGGTCGCGCCATTCTCTCCGCCGCCGCACAACAGGAGGAAACCAATGCCCGCGCGGCTGCCTTCGACCCCAAGGAGACCCAAAGCTAAGACGGCCAAGCGCCCTTCAGGCCCGCCACCTTTGATCAAGCTGGCATGGATGACCCCTTCATTGAAGACCAGGTCTGCATGGGTGGCACCTTTCTGCTCGGCCACAAATTCTTGGAGGACTACGGCCTTGAGGAAGAGGATGAAGTGGACATCGACGGCAAGCCTTTGTTTGAGGACGAGCTTGCCAAGCAAGCCAGCACAAACAAGAAGCCCAAAAGCAAGCGAACGATGGCATACACGCAGCCGAAGGACAAACCCCTGTGTGAGTGGTGGAGGGACATTGGGCAAGAACCCAAGGTCGGCATCGAGCAAAAGGCATCAACCTTTTGACTTCGTTTTCATCATGAGTACCATGAACGCAAGAAGTTCATGTCGTACCAAATGGAGAGCAAGCGCAGGTGGGTGTCTCTCTCAAAGCGATGGAGGGTGATACAACAAGTTTTGTGCCACCCATGAGAGCATCCAGGCACGTCCTGTCAGCGGCATCAGCATGAAAGATATGGTATACGCGCGCCTCTCTTTGTATCCATTTCTGTTGTGCTTGCATGTCCATTTTCCCATATGCTTACATGATATTCATTTGTAGGCATTCCAAGCTTTGGAGGCATTCAAGGCCCAACATGACGACAAGTCCTTCAACCTCTTCCATTATTTGATGGTCATCAACGGGGAGGAGAAGTTCAAGACGCAATATGCCGCCGTCAAGGCGCGTGGGGGGGGGGGAGCTCTAGAAGCCACGGCAGTGGGGGAAGACCAACTCCAAGAAGGAGGACAAACGCGATGTGACGTCGATTGCCTTGCATGCCACTTTGGAGGGCATGATGAGTAAGAAGGACACAAGGGAGGAGAAACACCAGCAAGACAAGGAAGTGCAAATGAACACCTTCATGGAGATCCAAAGGAAGAGGCTTGAGCTCGATGCGGAGAAGCAATCCAAGATGCTCGAGATGGAGGCGAAGAAGCAAGCGAGGATGCTCGAGATCGAGGCCGCTAATGCTAAGACCAAGGCAAAAGAAGTGGCGCTCGCTAGCATGATGACGGGGTGGAATTCATGAAGGTGGACTTGAACACCGTGTCACCGAGGAAGTGGCCATGGTTCGAGAAGATGCAGGTAGACATGCTCAAGTTTGAGGACGAGTGATCTATGGCGGAGAGAGCCATCCTTTTTTGGTATGTCCGCAAGTGTGCTGGCTTGACCACAGCCGAGATGGCGTGGTCGAACTCCCATCTGTTAAACAAACTAGGGTTTGGAACAATGCTCGATACCCTTGGTGGGTACGGCTGTCATATATTTATAAGAGGGAACGTACAAATACAGGATACATTACAACATGTATATTTATTATATACTTAGTCTAACACCTCCTCAATCTTAAGCGTGTCTCAAACACTCGGAAGGTTAAGATTGCGCCGACATCCTTCAAAAGAAGGCAAGGGCAAGGGTTTAGTGAAAATGTCGCAAGCTGATCCTTAGAAGGCACGAACTTGATCTCAAGTAGCTTCCGGCAACCCGCTCCCTCACAAAATGATAGTCAACTTCGATGTGCCGCTCGGGCATGAAATACCGGATTGGATGAAAGATACGTAGCACCGATGTTATCACACCAAAGGACAAGCGGCTGGGCTTGAGAGACCTTTAACTCTCAAGTAATGATCGCACCTATATGATCTCAGGTGTGGCATTAGCAACAGCTTTGTACTCAACTTCAAGATTACTCCGGGACATCAGTAGCTTGTTTGCGAGCTTGCCAGCGATCAAGTTAGGACCAAAGAACACAGCATGTCCCCGTGGATCGCCTATCATCGGGACTACCGCCCAATCAGCATCGAGAAGGCTGAGATCAAACTAGAGGCGCGAGTTGCGATGTAGACCATATGAACCGAGGTGTCGAACATAGCGCAAAATACGCTTAACAGCCGTCTAATGAGGATCACGCGGTGCATGAAGGTACCGACACACACGGTTAATCGCAAATGAGATATCTGGTCGAGTAATAAGCAAGTATTGCAACCCACCAACGATGTTGCGGTACTCGATGGCATCCTCAGAGGAGAGCAAATCTCCATCAAAAGTCGACAATTTGTCTGTGGAGGACATAGGGGTTGTAGCAGGTTTGCACTGCATCATACCCAAGACGCCGTAACAGATCCCGAGAGTACTTCGCTGAGTGAGAGTCAATCCACCGCCGAATGAAGAACCTCGGACCCAAGAAATAATGCAGTCTCCCAAGATCCTTGACAGCAAAAACAGCCCCTAGAGAAACCACGAGCCGATCTGCAGCGAAGGATCGATGAACTCGACAAGTATGATGTCATCAACATAGACCGAATGTACATAGTCACCTCAGGTCACTGAAGAATGAACAGAGACGTGTCTGCTGTAGATGGTACAAACCCATGCGCACGAAGAGCGGCGCCAAGACATGCATGCCACGCACGAGGAGCTTGCTTCAGACCATAAAGAGCCTTGTCGAGGCGACACAGATGGTGTGGCTGAGTAGGGTCAACAAAACCTGGTGGTTGACGCATATATACCTCTTCTTCCAGAACTCCATGAAGAAAGGCATTCTGGACATCAAGCTGGCGAAGCGACCACCCTCGAGTAACAGCCAGTGAAAGAAGGACACGAATAGTCGTGGGTTTAATAACAGGACTAAACGTATCTTCGTAATCAAGGCCATACCTTTGTTTAAACCCCTTGGCAACCAATCTTGCCTTGTACCTCTCAATGGATCCGTCGGCATGTTTCTTCACCTTGAACACCCATTTAGAGTCAATAACATTGACACCAGAGGGAGGTGGAACCAGGCGCCAGGTATTATTCTTTCGAAGAGCATGGATCTCCTGCTCCATAGCAGCGCCGATGTGGAATGCCAAGCGCAGCTGAAAATGTCGCGGTTCCGCCAGAGGATCAGCCTCAAGACGAGCAACACAGTCCGCAAGCCATGCGACGGTACCATCCGTGCGTTGGAGAGGCTTGAAGATGCCACTCTTGCTGCGCGTATGAGGGCGTAGTGTGACAGGCGGCGGAGGTGTCGGAGAAGCCACCGCAGCAGAAGAACCAACATCGAGGAGCGGCGCGGAAGACACACCAGAAGGCGAGTCCACGGACTCTGCCGAGGGGAGTCCATAGGCGCCGCTGACTGGACTGCCCGACGAAGATAGGCCGGGCGAGGGTGGCAGCACCGCAGCAGCATCCGAGCTGGGCGAGGCTGCCGTAGCACCCGCTCCATGTGCATGAGACATGCACGGGCTGGCAGCCGGGCTAGGCGGGACAGCAGCCTGACCCGATGGATGTGCATCAGAACACACATACGGCAATCGCCTCACCCAATGCATTTGCATGGGGCATGCATGTACGGGCATGTGCATCAGGCACACACGTACGGGCAGCTGCCTCACCCGATGCATTTGCATGGGGCATGCACGTACGGGCAGCCGGGCACGTACGGACAGCCGGGCTAGGCGAGGCTGCCGGCCCACCCGATCCATGTGCATGGGGCATGCTAGTGTGGTCGACGTCCAGCTCCCCGTCGAGTGACCCAACCGGCGTAAGGGCTGTAGTTGGTGTAGCGGCAACCACGTCATCGTGAAGAAGCTCAAGGCGAGCGCCCCGTCCAGTTCCTGCACCGTGGTTAGGCAACAACAGAGGAGAATATGCCGCATCTACAAATTGATCAGGCAAAACTGGAAAGGAGTGCAGCTCGGTATCGGTAGTATCAGTGGATGGTGAGAGCATGGAAAAAGGGAAAACAGTCTCATCGAACACAACATCACGAGAAATGTAAACACGATTTGTCGGAATGTGAAGACACTTGTAACCTTTGTGAAGAGGACTGTACCCGAGAAACACACACTTCTTAGATCGAAACTCGAGTTTGTGCTTATTGTACGGACAGAGATGCGGCCAACACGCACAACCAAACACTTTGAGGAAGGAGTAATCTGGAGTTTCATGAAACAACACTTCTAGAGGAGACTTCATGTGAAGAAGTCGTGTGGGAATCCTGTTTATCAAAAACAAGCAAGAATAAAAGCATCGCTCCGTAACCAAACGGGACAGAGGCATGTGCCGAAGTGTTAGACCAGTTTCAACTATGTGACGGTGCTTGCGCTCAGCTGCACCGTTCTGCTGATGTGTATGAGGACAAGACACATGGTGAGAGATGCCAAGCTTCTGAAAGAAGGTGTTAAGATTACGGTATTCACCCCCCCAATCAGACTAAACATGAATAACTTTGTGCTTAAGCAACCGTTCAACATGTGCTTGAAATTGCATAAAGACATGAAATACATCAGATTTGCGCTTAATAAGATAAATCCAAGTAAAGCGACTGAAAGCATCGATGAAACTGACATAATAGTTGTGACCATCGCGAAGTTTGGGCATAGCCCCATACATCTGAAAACACAAGTTCGAGAGGAGCCTTGACAACACGACTCAAAATGAGAAAAAGGCAATCGATGACTCTTGCCTTGTTGACAAGCATCACACACTAGAAACTCCTTATTACTTGACTCAACAGAAGATGATGACGATGAAGGACATGGCGCACAATGGGAGTGGCTGGATGGCCAAGGCGAGAGTGCCACCGTGAGGACGACACCAACACCATCGAAAACTTGAGATACTCGTGGAGATACTCGTGGCACGCAAGCGATATAAGCCGTCATGAGCTCGACCACTAAGTAGAACGTCCCTCGTGTCCCGGTCCTTAACAAAAATAGAAAGGGTGAAACTCAACAAACACATTGTTGTCAAGAGTTAATTTAGGGACCGAGAGTAAACTACGGTGATCAAGGAACACGAAGGACATCAAGAAGACGCAAGGTTTTAGTGGTACGCGAAAGAAGAGATGCGACCAACATGTGAGATGGGCATACCGATCCATTGGCAATGCGGACCTGATCATGACCGGTGTAGGGCTGGCGAGTAGTCAGCTTGTCAAGCTGGCTCGTCAAATGGTCCGTGGCGCCTGTGTCCATGTACCACGCAGGGTCCACAGAATATGAAGGAGTGAACCCAGGCTCTTGCGTAGCGAGAGCCGCCTGCTTCTCGTTGCCCTTCCCATTGTTCCCAATGCCAAGGAAATCACGTTTGAAGCGACGATGGCATCGAGACGCCAAGTGCCCCTCAATGCCGCAGAGCTGACACTCAACGCCACCACCACATGCCTCGCAATGTAGGCGTTTGCGGCTAGACAGCGGAGGAGCTGGAGCGGGCGGACGGGGCTGGCTGCCCGTGGACGGCGACGGTTTCTGCTTGGCACCACGGGCACCCCCGCGGTGAGCAGCGTTCGCAGAAGGGCCCTCCGTGTAGACGCCGACGGAGCGGCGAGCAGCGAGCCGCTGTTCCGTGTTGAGGAGGCGCGCGTAGAGGTCGCGAGGCGGCATCGGCGTGTCACGCCCATTGACGTTTTCAACAAGAGAGTCATAGTCCTCATCGAGCCCATTGAGAATGAACGGCAAACTCCTCATCCCGAGAGGCTTCCCAATGGATGACAGCAGTATCAGCCAAATTTTGACCTTGTTGAAGAAGGCCGTGGACGGAGAGATCGTTCTTCTTGACCTCACCCACTGATTACGAATGGCAGAGGAACGGGCCAGCGATCGGGAGGAGAAGTCGAGTCGAAGCGTGGCCCATGCATCCTCGACGTCGCGGCAAAGATCACCATGCCGCCACGGAGGGAGTGAGCGAGGACCGAATGGCACCTGTAATAGCTTGATCCCGAGCGATCCACCGACGATGAGCAGGATTGGACATCATGACGGAGCCACCGGCAGCCGAGGGCACCGGAACCATGGCCGGAGGACACGGCAGCGCATCGTCGACATACCCTCAAGGTAGTGACTACGCATCAGCGGCAATACCGAGCGCGCCACAGAGGTAGTTATCGCAGAGAGCTTCACCGTCACCGATGAGCGGCGGAACGGTCCGGTTCAGCCACCGGCGCGAGGTCGGCGAAGTCGATGTCGGAGGAGCACCAGATGGGATCAGCGATCGGCCGACGGTGGCGCACGGTAGTGTTGGTGATGACCGTAGGACACCGCAGCAGGCACGCCGTAGGGCTGCGGGAAGGAACAACAGATGACCCTGGGGCGACGTAGGGCGCGCCATACGCATCGAGGACGCCCGAGAAAGGTACATACGGTGTCGGCGACGGCGCGACGACTGGCGCGGATAAGGCCCGCCAGACTGGCACTGAACGGAGCGCCATACGGGCTAGAAGCCGCGGCGATCATTGGGCAAAGCCGGTGGAGGAATCCCACCGTATGGCAACGGGTAGCAGCGCCAGATGGCAACGGAGCGCCGTAGTGCTGCTGGGTAGAGGCGCCATAGTGCTGCTGGGTAGGAGCGCCGAGGGCTGCAGGTATCACGAGATTGCGCCGATGGATCCATCGCGGAGATCGGGCAGCGCAGTTTGACGCGAGCCCGGCGTCGCTTGGACGAGCCAGCGAAAGCGGAGTAGACGCCATGAAGGCGATTCCATCGCCAGGGTCGAGGGAGCCGGCACGGCGGCGGAGGCCGACGCGGCGGCGGCAGAGGAGGCGGAAGCACGGCGCGGATCGAACGCGTCGTCGGATACCATGACCGGTGTAGGGCTGGCGAGTAGTCAGCTTGTCAAGCTGGCTCGTCAAATGGTCCGTGGCGCCTGTGTCCATGTACCACGCAGGGTCCACAGAATATGAAGGAGTGAACCCAGGCTCTTGCGTAGCGAGAGCCGCCTGCTTCTCGTTGCCCTTCCCATTGTTCCCAATGCCAAGGAAATCACGTTTGAAGCGACGATGGCATCGAGACGCCAAGTGCCCCTCAATGCCGCAGAGCTGACACTCAACACCATGTTAAACAAACTAGGGTTTGGAACAATGCTCGATACCCTTGGTGGGTACGGCTGTCATATATTTATAAGAGGGAACGTACAAATACAGGATACGTTACAACATGTATATTTATTATATACTTAGTCTAACACCATCCCTTTTTTGTGTGCTGGCATGTGTGCCGGCCGTTGACAAGTGCGGCAGCATGAACTGTGTGGTGGGTTTTTTGGAGGCCGGCATGTATGTCGGCTGCTGGCATGGGATGAACTATGGGCGAGGTATGGCCGCTGGCATGATCTATCACCGTGGGTCATTCAAAATTTATGCGCGGATATAAAATGGTTGGCGCGTTGAGTGTGCGACCGACCCAAACTAAAAAGGGGCGGACGACGAGCGACCGATCGGTCTAAATGGATGGAAAACGAACAAAGCGCGCGTCTATTTGGGGCTGCGCGTTGGAGTTGCTCGTCTGGCTACACGCCGGCGGGCGGCGGCGTTTGTACAGCGGCCAACTGCAGCAACTTATTGAAAAGTTTTGGCGAGCATATGCCCGAATCGTGCATGGAATCATGAGGTTCACTTTTGTGCATGTGATATTGTAGGGCGCACCATCACTTCGATCAGTTCAGCTCGGCCATCACCGTACGTACGTACCTAGCTATACCATCGGTGGCCATGCATTCACCAGCTTTTTCGTTGCCATGCAGTTGACGCATGACTGTTCATGGTAGTATTATTTTGGGACGCTTTCCATCGTTGGCCCAGTGACGCGTTTCTCAGAGATGTCCGCTCCGCTTAGACGTGTCACACGCGTGTCGTTCTTATTTTGAACTTCCAAACTATCTCATCAGCCAACCTAGGAGGACAGAAACATTTTTCAGAGGGGCAGGGTTTGATTGGTTTTTCACGAGCTCGCGGACATCATCATGATTCCATGGGCGCGCAAGAGGCACATAGCTATAGGATATGGGCGCATCGCATCACCCACGTGAGCTGTTTTGCTACGCCGCACCGTGGTGGTACGTGGAATCTAGCTCCTCCCTTTCTTTCTTTGAAAAAAGGGATCGCCTTATCCAGTTATCCTAGCATCGTCATCATACCATGCTAGTATATATTGCTATCCTTCACACGACGACAAGTGTTGGCGTTTACTGTAATATTAGTTTTTTTACTCTCTTCTCCTCCTTTGAAATTGATACTACTACTGTACAATCTTATCCATCACGAGACAAGGGCCTCGGTGGTGGGCGGGCGCTGCCGTCTCCGCCCCGTGCGCTCGCCGGTCCGTTCGTACGTCTTCCTCTTTCCCGCCGACGAACGATGCGTCGGCCCTCGGCCGCCGCTCCGGTGTTACCAAGACGATGTGAATGATGATGGGCCGGGACTCATGGTAAATTCGCCGGTACCGTACGTACCCACGTCGCCGCGCGGGCTTCCTCGATCGCCTGCCCAGGAGTACGAGGCAATGCATGCCGCGTGCACGCGGCTGTGCACGGCCGGCGTGACTGCGTGTGAGCGCCGCTCGATCGCGATTAAATTTGTGTTCCGTGTGGGCGAGCGCAACGGCAATAACCGCTGTCGCGTGACGCTCCGGTGAGCCGCCTCACGAGGGGCCCGCTGCGCCGGTACCTGGCGTGATGTCGCGCGTACGTGCGTGCGTGCACGCCTTGGAGCCGCGCCGATGGCTCTTTTCTGCTCGTCATTCACCCTGAACATGGTTAAACTTGCACTTGGGCTCGTGCCATTGACCATTCACCCCCGAGACACGGGCGGTTAAGTTATCCGCGCGTGCGTGCACGGCTCACATGCACGGTTATGACACTGCTTCTCCAAATGAGGCATCCGCCGTGCCCCTACAGTCCCAATGTCCTATCCAGCTATATACCTACCATGCCTACAACGGCTAACACTAGTCTACTCACCACACTTGCACCAATGGACCCAAGAAAGAGTACAGCCGGCAAACGTCCAGTGCTCGTACGCACGATCGATGGCAAGCGGGCGGAGAGAAGCAGTAAAAACGGTGGGGGCGCGACAACAATTGGCACCACAGAAAGCAACGCGGCGAGTGATTTAGGCCGGTACGATCACGTATACTCACTCCCCCGGGGAACCGTGGCATGTGCGTGGAGCACGCGCGCCCAGCTACCGCCTACCGCCGCGCACGGCCGAGGGCGGCCCGAACGCATGTGCGGCGGTCCTACGAGTATACGAGACAAGGAGCCGTCAGTGCCGTCACGGCCGGGCTCCGTCCGCATCGGCGTGGCCGGAGACGCAAGGAGTCGTTCAACTTTCGAGCTAGTGATCCACAGTGACAGTGCCGCCGATGATCATTCGGGTTGCGCCGCTGGCCGGCATGGTAGGGGTGCCTTCGCTGTCCGCCTCTGTGGTGGAGCCGTGGAGCTCTACGTCGGATCAAACTGTCTATTCACTCTTGTTTCTTCCCGGCCTAGTGCGCCGGCCGGTGAGCATGCCAATGCTGCCTGGCATCACGTATGTGTATGGTGTTATCTTACGACTCTACTTCTACCACAATGTCCAGTATGAGCATGCAGACCATGCTAAAAATACCTTTAGAAAAGAACAGATGGTAATCCGCTCTCTCGAATACCGTGGATTGGATTGGCCCAGAACCTAACAAAACACGCTGGGAATCTCCTGGGCACTGCGCCCGGGATTTGAAACTTGAGCGAAGACGACGAAGAGAAAATGGCGAGCTGTGTGGCGACGGATAGATCTACCCTGTCCAATAATTGTCCAATGTGCGCCACTACTGTATATTACTGCCACCGTACGGCAATGGCTAGCCAGCACAGACCCCTCCCACACCCTGCCGCTCTGTCGACACGTACTCGTTCTACCTACTGTCAAGCTTACAGTAACTCATATGACCCATTGTCAGTGGTTGCAGTCGTCATTTGAAATAGGGAATCGAAAGTGCCAAATTGGAAGATTCTCTTCTCCCTGCCACGAGCTGTAATTTCCCTCGGGCATGATTGTGCGCGTCGCGTGTGCCACATCTCCCTTGTCCTCTTGTATTTTGGTTCTTCCATTAATGCGATCTACCCGATGCATGCCATGCACGCAGCTTTGTCTGCTTCTCCACGGTGACGGCCTGGTACACAACACCAAACAAATCTGGGTCGCGGACGAAAATGTTGTTCAAACCCGACCACTTGTCGGGTTCCGTCTGTATTTTTCATGAAACATTTCAAATTAGAGTTCGGAAGGTAAAATAATATACAGAAAATGGAGTACGATCTACTCGAGGTGAATCATGCCCTGGCTTTGCCTGTAGCGCCTGCGGACATGGGCCTGCGCCGCATGCGTCGGCAGGCAACACATTGATTACGTACTTCAGCACTGCATTTTTTAGAGGGTGCTTGGATACGTTTTAGTCCCATGACTAAAAGTAGTGAGATTAAAACTTGCTAGCCTTACCCATGCTTGGATCCAAATACTAAAGAGACTAAAATCAAGTTATTGAGCATTTATTATACTCCAAACCCTCCAATCCAGAACTCGCATGTGTTAAAGGAGAGGAATTAAATGAGGAGAGAGAGGGCTAATACATGTTTTAGTAGGTTTTCTATGACTAAAATTTTTTAGCCTCAAGACTAGTCCTAGCCTTTCTTTAGTCAGGGGTGCTTGGAACTTTAGCCTCTAAAAAAGACAATTTTTAGTCAGACTAAAAATAGTCCCTTGAATCCAAGCACCCTCTTAAGCTGGCATCTGATGAGCTCTTCTTGTCAGTAGAAAATGTTCAGATTTGCTCTGCTGATAGAATGATCAGCTGACATCAGAATCCTTGTCTCACCTAGTATGACACCACAAATCTGCACCGTTACTTTGATTGGTCAGACCGTCAGAGTGAATATTTCATTAACAAGGCAAGGACAATTTGACCATTAGAAAAGACATGACATCATTTTCTTTCAAGCGTACGCGAATCGCATACCATATTTTTATAGAAGGCAAAAATTAGTTACAGGAATTGTCGGGAAGCTACATAAATATTAAGCTACCGAATACAACCCAACTCCCAAAATTGGAAGGTAATGTCTCACATAACTATGAAAACACCCAGCTCCGACGGACACTAGTAGAAAAACTACCTAATGTTCAGCTCTTTAGTCCCGGTTTGTAAATGAACCGGCACTAATGATACCATTAGTCCCGGTTCGAACGGCTATGCATTAGTCCCCCATTCGTGTTGAATCTTTAGTACCAGTTCGTGGGGGTGATGGCAGACTGGCGTCAGGCCGGGGCCCCACGAGCCCCTTTAGTCCCGGTTTGTGACACGAATCGGGACTAAAGGTCTAACCTATAGTGCCAGTTTGTGTCACAAACCGGGACAAAAGGGGTCTAACCTTTAGTCCTGGATGGAGACACAAACTAGGACTAAAGGGCAATTTTCAAACTCTACCCCCCCATCGCCTTTTCTGTTTAAAAAAAAAACAAAAGAAGATGATAAAAACTTCAAAAATTAAAATCCTTCGAGATGTAGTTATGTTACTATATCTAGTAGTTAGGGAAATTTATAAACATAAAATTCGACCTATTTTGCAAAAAAGTGTTAGGAAAAAGTAAAACAGCCATATCTTTTGCATACAATGTCGAAAACACCTGCATAATATATCACAAGAATCAGTTTGCAAAATTTTAGAATCCTCAAATTCTGAAAGAAAAAAAAGATATGCTCAAATTTCAGTTTTTTTTGAATTTTTGTTAAATCTGGTCAAACTGTGGTCAAACTATGGTCAAACTACTTATTCAAGAAATATTAGTGTTACTAAATAATTATTTTAGGTTTTTGAATTTTGGTCAAACTATTGACAAATCTGGTCAAACTATGGTCAAACTACTTATTCAAGAAATATTAGTGTTACTAAATAAAAATTATTTTTTAGAATAAGAGTTTCCAACTCAAACAGTGAAACATGTGACTTCATGCTCAAGCTAAACTCCTGAGGGTTAATAGGATTGACAGCTTACTATTGTCAGGTAAACAACAAGCGCAGACTTGGAAACTAGCGGGAATAGAACTCGGAAGTTATGCGTGCCCAGGCTGGAGTAGTGAGAGGATGGATGACCGGCCCGGAAGTTAGACGATTTGGAATATTGAGGGGTGATTAGAGCAATGATGAGGGGTGGTTGGAGATTAAATCGTTAGATAATTCAGAAACTTGAAAATAAAAAAGAATCATTTTTAAAAAAAGTCAAATTAACAAAACCCTTTAGTACCGGTTGGTGTTACCAACCGGTACTAAAGGTCTCCCAGCCCTCGGCGCGGGCTCGTGCCACGTGGTGGGCCTTTGGCCCCGGTTCGTGTTGAACCGGGACTAAAGGGGAGGGGGTACCTTTAGTCCCCACCCTTTAGTGCCGGTACCAAAACCGGGACTAAAGTCCTTACCAACCGGTATTAAAGGTCGTTTTTCTACTCATGGGATCGCCAACTCTAAATCTCGTCTATGATCTGATGCACGAGTTGTGTGGTAGTTCGCTACTGTGTCAATTTCCCAAACACTCTCGCATTCCGCTTTTTCCACAGGCTGCAAGCAATAAGAAAGACAAGCGAGTCAAAACTTTTTTTCGCTTCTTTCTGTAGTGCGTTGCAAGATTTCAGCCACCACCCCTCTAGCGTATCATCCCTCTAAGGCTCCAGTACATGAACACCTAGCTGAGAGAAGCGTGTGTGCCAAGTTTCTCTAGCATAGTCGCATTGCATCAAAATGTGATCAACAATGTCCTCGTCTTGACAACAAGTCAAACATGGGGAAGTGGTTTGTTGTAGGCCATGCCGAAAACATCTATCCAAGCTCCAGGCTCAACATTGAGCAGCTAGCCATATGAATATTTTGCATTTTAGCGGTGCCCAACTTTGCCAGATACAATGCACCGCAGGAAACCAACTCAGACCCTCACAAAGCATCTTATAAGTTGATCGCGCAGATTATTGTCCTAAGAGACTCCACCTCCAAGAGAAAGCATATGTAGTGTCCGTGCTAAGGGAAACGGGGTTGACCGCCATCCAAAGGGAAGAGAATTGTTGGAGACCTTGTGCCATGAGTCTGGCTCCAACATCTGTGATCCAACTCACATTTGTTAACGCATCATGCATGCCCCTCTTGTTTATGATCCGGGTAGCCACCATATGAACGACCATGGAGCTATGCCTGATACTGCCAAACTATTGATCCACCACTCACGGCAAAAAAGGGTGGATCTACCATCTCCAAGCTGGATGTGGATGAGAATATCAAAGGTGCTCATCGTCAAGTCATCATTCACCGGCGGCATGCCTTACCATGGTTGAATGGGAACTGCCCTACGCAGCCATTCCCATCTGACGCACGGCACAAGGGCTTGTAGTTTCAGCTTTTCACACCTAAGCCTTCAAATTCCGTTGGCCACAAACTGATGTCCAAGCCACTAGGCACTGTCGACCGTGAATATTATCCGAGCCACCCAAGAAAAAACCCTCATCCATGTGACTATATCCTCAAGAAGTCAAGAACGGGGTGTCTAGAACTAGGAGATGATGAATAGGTCTCGCAACAATGACGCTTTTGATGAGCACAAAACGACCTGGGCGAGTGATCAAGCTGCGTTGCCAAGCAGGGACGAACTCTTTAGGAGCGTCGATCATAGGATGCCATTGAGCTTTGGTGAGCTGAGTGATTCCAAGTTGTAGACCCATGTACCTGCAAGGAAACTATCCAATGTCGCACCCCAGGATATCTTCAATTCTGGTCTGATTCGGACTCCATCTCTGATTGGGAATGCCGATGATTTTGAATAGTTAACTGTCAAGCCCGATGCTTCCCCAAAGATATCTAGATCGGTACTAAAAAATCTCAGATCTTGGTGAGACGGACATACAAACGACCTAGGCGAGTGATCGAGTTTGGGAGGTTATTAAAGAGATACCATCTGATCGTACGCCTGGGCCTGATGGATTCATGGGGATCTTCTACCGCGAGACTTGGATCATCATCAAGAATGACATCATAGTTATGCTGCTTGAGGTCTATGTGGGAGATCGTAGAGGTTTTGCGTCTCAAAAAAAAGACAAGACATTATTAAGTTACAGTTTTGGTACAAGCAAAGATGTAATAGAAGACCAACTTATATAGTTGTTGGGCAATCCAAGGGAAACAAGTTGGCGCATGGTAACTGATCAAAAGCGAACTATGACGTGAAAGAAAGTTCACAAAGCTGCCATCCAATTATAATGCAAATGAGTTGCTGCAGATCCTTTGGCAAGGTAATTTGGTGATGAAGGTAAAGTTTATCATAAACGTTTGTGTGAGCTTTTCCCTTAGAATGGAAGACTACTTGAGGGTGAGGGTCCATTCCATATTTTTTTTTTGCCTTCGTTGAGGATAGAAGTTTCTTGGCTTATCCATGAGGAACTATGGTAAAAGAAGTTCATGAGAAATTACGTGATCACTCAGAAGAATAGAACTAACACATCAAGTTCACCGAGGCCTGCCTGGGTAAGGACGTCTATAAAAAAGTTTAGTTTTGTATTCCAAGTGAAATTTACTTATTTCTTCATTTAAAAATGTTAATACTTCATCCTTTCTAAATATAAGGTTCATTAGTTTTTTCGTAAGTCAAAAAGTCATAGGTTTGACACTGGTGCACGCATTTTCCAGGATTAATTTCACACTTTTCAGCGATATTCATTCAATGGGAGTAGATGTTCCCATCATCTAAGAGGTGTCTTTGGTGACTTCATCAATCCCAAGATGTTATGGTGGCTTGGTATCTAGATTGTACTATGTTCGTTCAGTGGTAGGGTGTGCGTGCGTTCATACAAATGACTATATGTGTATGTATGTGATCAGCTTGGATTGTATCATGTTAAAAAATGCATAGTTTGATCGAATTTGTAGAAAAACATACCAACATCTACAATGACAAAATTAATATCAATAGATGAGTCACGAAATGTATTTATTTAGTGTATTTATTGGGTACCACATACGTTGTTATTTTTTACTTATGGATTTGACCAAACTTGAAGATGTTTGAGATAAAACAAAACAAATATCCTTTTATTACAAAGGAATTCTGAAACATACATGTGAGATCGATGGGACTATCCAAAGTAACTATGCTTGAAACAATGATTTTGCCAATTCTTAGTTGTCTAAAAGTTTCATAAATGTCAGTCACAGATAACCACACTTTAAAGATGTGCCCTTCTTTTGTCGGTGAATAACTTGTATGTGCAATGAGCTGGGAGGTTGAGGGGGCCTCTTTGGTTTGCATGATTCAATATTGCGGGAACAGGGGAAATGCATAATTGAGATGACATGTCCTTAGGCCTACTTTGCCTCATAGATACCTGCCCAAGTCTATATCAGCCAGACTGCCACAAACCCCTCACACGACAAATGTCAAACCAATGCGTCATACCAATGATACGTCTCCAACGTATCTACTTTTCCAAACAATTTTGCCCTTGTTTTGGACTCTAACTTGCATGATTTGACTGAAACTAACCCGGACTGACGCTGTTTTCAGCAGAACTGCCATGATGTTGTTTTATGTGTAGAAAAGAAAAGTTCTCGGAATGTCCTGAAAATCCACGGAGGCACTTTTTCGAATTAATAAGAATTTCTCGGGCGAAAAGAATACACCAGGGGCCCAGGCCTGTCCACGAGACAGGGGGGCGCCCCCCTGTAGGGCGCGCCCTCCTATCTCGTGGGCCCCCTGGACCTCCACCGACCTCAACTCCAACTCCATATATTCAAGTTTGGGGAGAAAAAAATTAGAGAGAAAGTTTCATCGCGTTTTACGACACGGAGCCGCCGCCAAGCCCTAATCTCTCTCGGGAGGGCTGATCTGGAGTCCGTTCGGGGCTCCGGAGAGGGGATTCGTCGTCGTCGTCCTCATCAACCATCCTCCATCACCAATTTCATGATGCTCACCGCCGTGCGTGAGTAATTCCATCATAGACTTGCTGGACGGTGATGGGTTGGATGAGATTTACCATGTAATCAAGTTAGTTTTGTTAGGGTTTGATCCCTAGTATCCACTATGTTCTGAGATTGATGTTGCTATGACTTTGCTATGCTTAATGCTTGTCACTAGGGCCCGAGTGCCATGATTTCAGATCTGAACCTATTATGTTTTCATGAATATATGTGTGTTCTTGATCCTATCTTGCAAGTCTATAGTCACCTATTATGTGTTATGATTCGACAACCCCGAAGTGACAATAATCGGGATATTTCTCGGTGATGACCGTAGTTTGAGGAGTTCATGCATTCACTATGTGCTAATGCTTTGTTCCGGTTCTCTATTAAAAGGAGGCCTTAATATCCCTTAGTTTTCGCTAGGACCCCGCTGCCACGGGAGGGTAGGACAAAAGATGTCATGCAAGTTCTTTTCCATAAGCACGTATGACTATTTATGGAATACATGCCTACATTACATTGATGAACTGGAGCTAGTTCGGTGTCACCCTATGTTATAGCTATTACATGAGGAATCGCATCCGGCATAATTATCCATCACTGATCCATTGCCTACGAGCTTTTCATATATTGTTCTTCGCTTATTTACTTTTCTGTTGCTACTATTACAACTACTACAAAAAACCCCAAAACATTTATGTTTACTTTTGCTACCGCTACCTTTATTATCATACCACTTTTGCTACTGAACACTTTGCTGCAGATACTAAGTTATCCAGGTGTGGTTGAATTGACAACTCAACTGCTAATACTCAATAATATTCTTTGGGTCCCCTTGTGTCAAATCAATAAATTTGGGTTGAATACTTTACCCTCAAAATCTGTTGCGATCCCCTACACTTGTGGGTGAGGGAGTCCTGGATTAGGGGGTGTCCGGATAGCCAAACTATCACCATTGGCCGGACTCCTGGACTATGAAGATACAAGATTGAAGACTTCGTCTCGTGTCCGGATGGGACTTTCCTTGGCGTGGAAGGCAAGCTTGGCAATGCGGATATGTAGATCTCCTACTATTGTAACCGACTCTGTGTAACCCTAACCCTCTTCGGTGCCTATATAAACCGGAGGGTTTTAGTCCGTAGGACGAACAACAATCATACCATAGGCTAGCTTCTAGGGTTTAGCCTCTCTGATCTCGTGGTAGATCTACTCTTGTACTATCCATATCACCAATATCAAGCAGGAGTAGGGTTTTACCTCCATCGAGAGGGCCCGAACCTGGGTAAAAACATCGTGTCCCTTGTCTCCTGTTACCATCCGCCTAGACTCACAGTTCGGGACCCCCTACCCAAGATCCGCCGGTTTTGACACCGACATTGGTGCTTTCATTGAGAGTTCCTCTGTGCCGTCGCTACCAGGAAGGATGCCTCATCCCGTCTTTAAAGACGGCACTGTTGCTAAAGGAGCTTTGGCTATCGGCCAAACTCTCTGGCTAGGCGTTTTCCTTATGACCGCCTGTCCAGCCGCCGCGCCGACGATGAATTCTCGGGTCATCGAAAGCAATCTTCACGTTAGCTCGGAACTCGCCGAGCAATTAGATCCGATGGAGCTCTCTTCCTTAAACGAGCTCTTGGATCGCATCGCCGCCCTTGGAGTCGCTACAGACTATGATCAGATTGGGCCTAAACCCGATCTAAGAGAGATTAACTCTCCCCAGGTTACCCACCACGTTGTTGTGGTTGAGGAACAATACGGCGACCCTTCTTCTATCCTAAGGACTAGCTATGTCCGGATTCCCGATCCCTCCATGCCGGATTCCCGCGGAGGGGAGGATGTTACTCAAGCCCTGAACCTAAAGTCAGGCAGCGGGCTAGATTCATTGGACAACATCCAAGAACCCAAGCTTCCAAGTGCGGAAACTACTTGGCCCCTGAGTTTTAAAGTGGACAGGGTTCCGAATTTAATTCCACCCGCCCACCCAAACATAAGCGATCTATCCAAAGTCCGGCAAGAGCCCGCAGAAATAGTACACCATTACTGGGCCAGATTCCTCCTGGTCATAAACAGGATAAAGGATTGCCGTAAGGAGGACGCAATTTCATTCTTCTGCAATAATTACATGGACAAGGGAATCCTCAACGCCGTAAGTCATCGTGAAATCACACGCTTCGCTGACTTGGCATCCATAGTACGAAATTACTGTGCGATGGAAAGCACCTGGACAACCGAAATCAATTTTTGGGACAATCCGGCCCTGAATATAATCCCAGTCCGAAATAAAAGGGTGCATCATCACCAGGCACCTGGGTTAAATACCAAAAAGCAAAAACCCTCTATAGGGCATGGAACCGTATTGGAAGGATGGCTCAATGGACCCTGCAAAATTCATAGTACAGAGGGCGCCACTCCAACTCATAGCCTTAGAGCATGTTGGATACTACGGCAGGTGGCCAGAAGTGGCGAAGAGCTCCCAACTCCAGAGCACCAGCCCAAGGATACTGTAGGATCGAAAGTATGTCTAGAGGGGGGGTGATTAGACTACTTGACAATATAAAAATTCAGCCTTTAGATAAAGACAAGTTTTTGGCAAGTTCAAAATGATGATCAAGTCAAGTATCACCCTACACATGCAATTCTAGAGTATTGGCAGCGGAAAGTAAATTGCACATGTAGTAAAGAGAGGTGGAGAAGAGCAAACGCAATTTGGAGACACGAAGATTTTTCTCGTGGTTCCGATAGGTGGTGCTATCGTCAATCCACGTTGATGGAGACTTCAACCCACGGAGGGTAACGGCTGCGAGAGTCCACGGAGGACCTGTTCTGGCTGTCACTGGCATCTGACATGGCTGACAACCTGTGAATAGATTAGGTGTAGGCAGAGTAGAAGAGTTATCACAAACTGCAGAAGATTTTGCAAAAAAAATGAGTTCAAATTTCAGTTTTAGGTTTTCACAAAATGCATTTCGGTCGACCGAAGTTTAAGATTCGTGAATCCAAGTGTTCTAATGAAGCATTCACACCACTTTCGTTGGACCGATGTGGGTTTTGGTCCCGCCGAAAACACTAGGGTTTCACTAAATCCTCATTTCGTCACACCGATTTGCACAACTCGGTTGGACCGAAGGTGCAAAGGCAATGGCCAGAGGCCAAATCGGTCATACCGAGAATGTAAAATCGGTCTCACCGAGATGTGTTCGCGGAAACCTAACCCTAAAACTTTTACTCAATTTCGTTCTAAGAACTAATCTGCTGGATAGGAAGATCTCAAACATGGCAAGATGCTAGGCAAACCAATCGCATAGAATCGGAGGTTGAAGCATGAGAGGATCAAATCACCCTAACTTGGTGGAGTTCTCACGGCGGCAACGGGCGCGGAGAGAATGTCCATTGACGGCGACGGAGACCAGGGCGAGGGCGACAAAGCGACGACGGAGACGATCCGGAGACCACGGCGACGGCAAAGAAGGGGTTTGGGGCGGCGCTTGAAGAAGGAATCAACGCGCGCTGCCCTCAGGTATATATACCCTTTTGCTGTCGGTGGGACCGAGTTGTAAAACTCGGTGGCACCGAGATGGATAACTGCAAGCAGTTACACACTTCGGTCACGCCGAAATTCACAACTCGGTTTCACCGAGGTGAAAACCTAGATCAATCCAAGTGCTTTCGGTCTGACCGAGTTTGAGTGGGTTGGTCTGACCGAAAATACTTAGAAAGTTTTGGAAGTTTAGCCCTTGACGGATCGGTGGCTCCGAGTGCTCCTCACTCGGTGTGTCCGAAAATGACTTGATCAAAGTTTGTGATATAAGCATGAATAGAATTTGAGACAAGAAAGCATAGATAGCTAGGGGAGGAACTTAGGCATTCTTGTCCATCCATTTGGTCAGAAAAATCCAAAAGACCAAGGCAACAAATGGATGTCCTCGAATGGATAAAATTATGCATCCAACATGCTCACACAATAAGATAGCAAATGAAATATGTGTCAAACATGCACAAACAAAACTCTAGCTACTATCACACAATTTGTCGATGACTAGGTCATCTTTATATGAGTATATTGACTTAGGAGTCAAATGAGAACATTTGATCATAGGTCATACTCATCGTTTAAGCACAAGTGGGGTTACCACTTTTACATAAAGCATTAATGTGTTCACATCATTTGAAGATGCTTTAGCTCAATTCTTTAGAGCAAAGCTCCCCTTGATGTGAGGACCCCTTTAAAGGGTCAAACTAACCTTGGGTTGTCGAGAAGACTTCATGTAGATGTTGAAGATGTGGATGCTCAATGTTGATGAAGATCATCAAGAGTTGGGAGCAATCCTTTGGATTCGGGCACTTTCAATACCTACATGGGTTAGTCCCACAAGGAACAAACAAGGATATCCATGGACATAGATTGAAGTACACAATAGATGATGTCCATGAAAGCAATGATTACCTTGTCCCTTGACTTACCAACAAGAGGGTTTGTGACTCCATGAACTAGTGCAAGATGTGGAAGTTGATTGCACAAGTTCTTGCCAAAATGAATGTGAGTGGAGTATGTTTATGAGTCACCCTCAAGAACACTCTAGTTCTTCTTCTTCGATCCACATCATCTTGATGGGAATCCTTGGGGTTGTAGTTGAGCTTGACGAAGTAGAACTTGACGCTTCCTTGGGAACCCACTTGACCATGGCTTTAGGTGCTTCAATAACTGCATCAATCTCCTCTTGAAGCTTGTCCTTGCCTTTTAGCTTGTGGTCTTGTGGTGGAAGGTCATCTCGAGCTTGTTCCACATTGGAAGAAGTAGGATCATACTTCTCCTTTTGAGAAACAAACTTTGGAGTGGGATATTGAGCTTCTTCCCATTCAACACCCTCGGCGTTGAACTTTCGCTCAAAACCAATTCCTTGATTCTTCCGGTGCCTTCCTTGCTTAAGTAACAATTTCTCAAAGTTCTTGCTTCCGCAAGGCTCTTGTAGACACCTTTCTATAATCCCTTTCAATAAGCTATTTTCTTGCTCAAGTGTAACTTGGCTTGAAACATTGTTAGTGGAATCAAGAGAACTACTAGAAGCAACAATATTGATTTAGCATGGTTATTGTTACTACTAGATGAAGAATTTTTCTTATGCTTGTCATGCTTAGTTTTAATAGGTGGCAAGAAATTATACAAGAGAAGTCGTTTGGCAAGATATGAAGAACTCTTCTTTCAAGATCGCCATTGATAGCTTTTAGAAACTCATGTTCTTGCTCTAGATTGAGCTTCTCAAGCGTAGCTTCTCATGAGATCTTAGGAGCTCTCTATGATCTTCTTGAGTTGTTTCATGAGCTAACTTAAGAGTGTTTAGTTCTTTAGTTAAACGCTCAATCTCCTTCATAGCATTGTCATTCGACTCTTCTCGACTATAAAGACTACTAGCATGTTCATCATTACTAGGCTCACTGGATTTTTCATGTAAAAGCTCATCTTCACCAAGCAAGTCATCCTCATCACTATCAAAGTCAATGAATTCAGGGTGTGATACCTTGGGGCCTGTAGCCATGAAGCATCTTCCAATTCCCTCATTTGGTGAATCAAACAAGTCATAGGAGTTGGAGTTGGAGATCACGAGAGCAAGACCGCAACACCTTCATCTTGATCAGATTCGGAGTTGGAGTGATAGCTTCTTTCGAGTGATTGTTGAGTCGGAGCCGAGACCCATTCACCTACATGAGCTTGATGTTTTCTTCTTGTGTAGCTCCTTGATGACTTGTCTTTCCTCTCCGAATCCTTGCTTCTCCGAGAGGATCTTCGTTCATAACGATCATCTCTACTCCTTCTCTCTTTCCGAGGTGACTCTTCTCTTGAGCTTCTTCTTCTTGGAGATTCTTCTCTTCTCTTGTGGGGAGCCGAACATTCATTTGAGTAGTAGTTTCGATCACGACTTGAAGATCTCTTTTCATCATATGATCTAGACTTTGAGCTTCTTTCCTTGCTTCTACTCTTGTAGAATTTGTTGAAGTTCTTCACCATTAGGCTTATCTCTTCATTGGAAACTAGCTTGTCACTTGAGGTCGTGGGAGCATCACATGTAGCTTTGTAAGCACCACTTGACTTGTTGTGAAGCTCTTCCTTATCTTTAAGTGTCATCTCATGAGCAACAATTCTTCCAATGACTTCGGTAGGCTTGAGATTCTTGTAGTTTGGCATCATTTGGATCAAAGTGCACACGGTGTCATACTTTCCATCCAAAGCTCGAGAATCTTCTTGATGATGAATCGGTCGGTCATTTCTTCGCTTCCTAAGCCGGCAATCTCATTTGTGATGAGAGCAAGCCTAGAGTACATTTCAGCGAATCCTTCACCTTCCTTCATCTTGAACTTGTCAAGTCGACCTTGAAGAACATCTAGCTTTGATTCCTTCACGGACTCGGTACCTTCGTGCATTTCACCAAAGTATCCCAAATCTCTTTTGCATTCTCAAGACGGCTGATTTTGTTGAACTCCTCGGGACACAAAGCATTGAAGAGAATGTCACAAGCTTGAGCATTGTTTTGCAACATCCGCAATTCATCCGCAGTAGCTTCACGATCCGAACTTTTCCTTCCTCAAGAATTCACCTTGCAAGCCAACACAAATAATGCCCCATGCGTGGTTATGTCCAAGAATATGCATTTTCATTTTATGCTTCCAACTAGCAAAATTTGAACCATCAAAGTAAGGACCTCTCTTAAAATTACCCTCACTAGACGCCATACTCTCCTAGGTTGTGAAACCAAGCTTATGGAGTCCAATGCAATGGAAACCAATACAATGGAGACCAAAGCTCTGATACCACTTGTAGGATCGAAAGTATGTCTAGAGGGGGGTGATTAGACTACTTGACAATATAAAAATTCAGCCTTTAGATAAAGACAAGTTTTTGGCAAGTTCACAATGATGATCAAGTCAAGTATCACCCTACACATGCAATTCTAGAGTATTGGCAGCGGAAAGTAAATTGCACATGTAGTAAAGAGAGGTGGAGAAGAGCAAACGCAATTTGGAGACACGGAGATTTTTCTTGTGGTTCCGATAGGTGGTGCTATCGTCAATCCACGTTGATGGAGACTTCAACCCACGGAGGGTAACGGCTGCGAGAGTCCACGGAGGGCTCCACCCACGAAGGGTCCACGAAATAGCAACCTTGTCTATGCCATCATGGCATACGCCCACGGAGGACTAGCCTTACTCGGGGTAGATCTTCATGAAGTAGGCGATCTCCTTGCCCTTACAAACTTCTTGGTTCAACTCCACATCTTGACGGAGGCTCCCAAGCGACACCTAACTAATCTAGGAGGCACCACCTCCAAAAGGTAATAGATGGTGTTGATGATGATGAACTCCTTGCTCTTGTGCTTCAAATGATAATCTCCCCAACACTCAACTCTCCTCACTGATTTGGCTGTGGTGGAAGAAAGGATTGAGTGGAAAGCAACTTGGGAAGGCTAGAAATCAAGTTTCATATGGTGGGAGTGGAGCAACTTGATCTCAACACAAGGGTAGGTAGTTTTCTTCTCGTAAATGTAAGGTAGGAGTGGTAGTTCTTTTCGATGGCTCTCTCCACTAATGAAGAGGAGGTGGAGGGTATTTATAGCCTCCACACAAAATCCAACTGCTACACACATTTGACCAATCTCGGTCGGACCGAAGTTGACAACTCGGTGAGACCGAAAGTTCAAATCTTGTGAACGTTGGGATTTTCGTGGGACCGAAAATACAATCTCGGTGAGTCCGATTCTTCCAAAGACTAGGGTTTGCCAATCTCGGTGGGACCGACTTTATCATCTCGGTGACACCGATTTGATGACAGAAGGTTACAGAAGCTTGGCAACACTAGTTTCGGTGAGACCGAGTTTGGAATCGGAAAATCCAAAATATCTAGGGTTTGGCTTTGTGGCTGAGGTGGTTCATCTCGGTGTGACTGAGTTTAGGAAATCGGTGGGACCGAGATTACTTATGAGTGTATGTTGGAATGAAAGATTGCTGATGGTTTGGGAGATGTATCACTAAGCACTTTGAGCAACCAGATCATTAACATAACCTCATCCCCTTTTAATAGTATTGGCTTTCCTATGGACTCAATGTGATCTTGGATCACTAAACCAAAAATGGAGTCTTGAGCTTTTGCCAATGTTTTCCTTAGCATTTTGAGGGTCCACTTCTTCAATATTGCCATACCCATATCACTGAACTTTCTGAAATGATTCTCAAGAAACTATTAGTTCAATGATATATATGTTGTTATTAATTACCAAAACCACCCGGGGATTAGTTGCACTTTCAGATACCAGTACGGTATTATCAGTCTTCGAGACTTTCGCATCAAATAATATGCGGAAACGAACACTCCGCAGCCTTGCCGAAGTCTACCAAGTAGCAACAATAAACCCATGGAGTGACACGACAATTACCTTTAATGCCGTTGATGAACCTAAATTCGAACAGCCCGAGCACTGTACCGCATTGGTCCTCAGTCCAATAGTGTATGGCTTTCGTCTTACCAAGGTACTCATGGATGGTGGCAGCAGATTGAACCTCATTTACGAGGAAACCCTCAGAAAAATGGAAATAGATTGGAGCCGCATTGAGCGAAGCAGCACAACCTTTAGAGGAATAATCCCGGTCCAGAAGCATGTCAGACAGAAAAATCACACTGGATGTGGTGTTCGGCATGCCGGATAATTACAGATCCGAGGAGGTCACATTCCAAGTGGCCCCGTTCAGCAGCGGATAGCACGCTCTATTAGGGCGAGAAGCATTCACAATTTTTCAAGCTATACCCCATTATGGGTACATGAAGCTCAAAATGCCGGGCCCAACGGAATCATCACTCTTGCTAGTGACCCGGACATAGCACTCCGCGCCGAAAACAAGACAGCCGCCTTGGCCCTTGAGGCACTATCCGAAGCCCTAGCGGCCGAGGAACTCACTGCGCTGCGCTCCATGGTGAATAGGGATGACGTGATACTCGATAAGAGATCCAAGTCCACCTCCTTTAAACCAGCGGATGAAATAGTCAAATTCCAAGTCCATCCAACGGACTCTACAAAAACGACCTCCATTGGGGCACAATTAAACCCTAATGTAGATGCCGCACTAGGAGAATTCCTACGCAAAAATTGGGACATCTTTGCCTGGCACCCTTCAGACATGCCAGGAATCCCACGCCGGCTGGCCGAGCACAGCCTAAACATCCTAAAAGGATTCAAGCCAGTCAAACAGGCTCTTCGGCTTTTCTCCGAGCCCAAGAGACAAGCCATGGGAGAGGAGCTAGCCAAATTATTGGAGGCCGGATTCATCAGAGACATAAAACATCCGGACTGGCTAGCAAACCTGGTGATGGTACAAAAGAAGGACAAATCCTAGCACCTATGCGTCGATTTTAAGGACCTCAACAAGGCTTGCCCAAAGGATCCCTTCCCCCTCCCCCGCATCGATCAAATTATCGACGCTACCGCAGGACACGATTCATTGTGTTTCCTCGACGCATACTTCGGCTACCACCAAATTAAGATGGCAGAGCCCGACCAGGACGCAACGACATTCATCACCCCATACGGCCCATTCTGCTTCAACACAATGCCCTTTGGGCTCAAAAACACCGGCGCAACATATCGGCAAGATGATTCGTATATGTCCGCAAACCAGATCGGCAAAACAAAGGAGGCATATGTAGACGATGTGGTCGCAAAACCAAGCACGCCGACACTCTAGTAGACGACTTGAGGCTCACGCTCGATAATCTCCAAACATATGACATTGCTTAACCCGAAAAAATGCGTTTGGCGCATCACCGGAAAGCTCTTGGGCTTCATTGTATCCGTAGAGGAACCGATGCAAACCCAGCCAAGATCCGAGCTCTGTCACAATTGGATATCCCAAAGGACCTCAAACAAATACAAAATTGACGGATGCGTGGCGGCTTTAAGCCGCTTTATCTCCGCTTAGGAGAAAAGGCATTACCCTTTATCGCCTCCTCCGACGCACCGAACACTTCGAGTGGACGGATGCCGCCACGGCCGGACTCGAAGAAATAAAAGCCATATTGGCAACAAACCCGTTCCTGGCCACGCCCAACATAGGCGAACCAATGCTATTATATATCACGGCAACTAATCAAGTGGTGAGCGTGGTGCTCGTTGTCGAACGATAAACAGACGGACACAAGTTCCCCCTCCAAAAACCAGTTTATTACTTGTCCACTGTCCTGACTCCATGCAAGTCACGGTACCCGCATTATCAGAAGATAGCGTACGCGGTGTTCATGGCATCCCGGAAGTTGCGACACTACTTTCAAGAGTGTCCGATAACAGTAGCCTCCGAAGTACCTCTTAATGACATTATAAACAACCGCGACGCGACGGGCCGGATTGCCAAATGGGCCATTGAGCTCCTCCCGTTCGACATAACCTATAAGCCACGGCGAGCTATTAAGTCGCAAGTTCTGGCCGAGTTCATTGCCGAATGGGCTGAAGCCGAACTCCCTAAAGAGTACGGCGCATATTCCAACTGGATCATGCACTTCGACGGCTCAAAAATGTTGGCTGGTCTGGGGGCTGGCATCGTCCTGACGTCCCCAACCGGAGATACGGTTCAATATGTACTCCAGATAATGTATACGGACTCCAACAACGCAGCCGAATACGAGGCCCTTCTACATGGCCTCCGGATGGCAGTCTCCATGGGCATTCAATGCCTAGAGGTGCGCGGGGATTCAAACCTCGCGATATCCCAAAATAAATGGAGACTTTGATGCCAAGGATCCGAAAATGGCAGCTTGTCGCAACGCCGTCCTAAAAATGTCAGCTCGGTTTGAGGGGCTCGAATTTCACCATATAGCCCGGGATAACAACCAGGCAGCAGAAGTATTGGCACGCATTGGCGCAAAGCGCGATGCCGTCCCCCCAACATCTTCCTAGAGAGGCTGTTCAAGCCATCCGTACTATGGGAGGGGGAATTCAGAAATAATAACCCAGACCCAACCGCACTGCCCGACACCGAACATTCTGACACAATTGGCGGTTCTGCCAATGAAGTAACATCCTCAGCCCACGTAATAATGGCAGTCATTGCCCCGTGGATGGAACCATTCCTAGCCTACCTAACCAGGCAGGAACTGCCCGAGGACCAAAACGAGGCCCGCTGCATAGTGCGGCGATCTAAAGCCTATAAGGTCCATGAGGGAGAGTGAGGGAGTCCTGGACTAGGGGGTGTCCGGATAGCCGAACTATCATCATCGGCCGGAGTCCAAGACTATGAAGATACAAGATTGAAGACTTCGTCCCGCGTCCGGATGGGACTTTCCTTGGCGTGGAAGGCAAGCTTGGCAATACGGATATGTAGATCTCCTACCACTATAACCGACTCTGTGTAACCCTAGCCCTCTCCGATGTCTATATAAACCGAAGGGTTTTAGTCCGTAGGACAACAACAACAATTACAACAATCATACCATAGGCTAGCTTCTAGGGTTTAGCCTCCTTGATCTCGTGGTAGATCCACTCTGTACTACCCATATCGTCAATATCAATCAAGCAGGAGTAGGGTTTTACCTCCATCGAGAGGGCCCAACTCGGTAAAACATCGTGTCCCTTGTCTCTGTTACCATCCGCCTAGACGCACAGTTCGGGACCCCCTACCCGAGATCCTCCGGTTTTGACACCGACATTGGTGCTTTCATTGAGAGTTCCTCTGTGTCGTCACCGATAGGCTTGATGGCTCCTTTGATCATCAGCAACGACGCAGTCTAGGGTGAGACTTTTCTCCCGGACAGATCTTCAGATTCGGCGGTTTTGCATCATGCGGCCAATTCGCTTGGCCATCCGGAGCAGATCGAAGCTACGCCCGCCATCAGTCAGATTTGGAAGTCTAAACTTCACGGCCGACATCCGCGGAGACTTGATCTTCGATGGATTCGAGCCACGCCGAGCAGCTACCTGCATCGCCTCGATGGGCATGATTTAGCTCACACGGACAAAGGCCTCGAGGCCGACATGAGTCCGCCCCGACCCTAATTTGGAGCCGATTATAGACGAGGATGGGTGGCTAGACACCGCCTCGGGGACTGCTGCCCCTATGGTGATGGAGCCGAATACTGACCTTGTCCCTTATGACGCTCGTGACTCCGAGGTGCCAGACTCTGAACCTCCTGCGCCCCTCCAATCAAATCCGATTGGGCGCCGATCATGGAGTTCACCGCTGCGGACATCTTTCAACACTCACCCTTTGGCGACATCTTGAACTCGCTAAAGTACCTCTCGTTATCAGGAGAGCCCTGGCCGGACTGCGGTCAGGATGATTGGGATGTGGACAACGAAGAAATTCAAAGCCCACCCACCACCCGCTTTGTAGCCACTGTCGATGATCTAACCGACATGCTAGACTACGACTCCGAAGACATCGACGGTATGGACAACGACGCCGGAGATGACCAAGAACCAGCGCCTACGGGGCACTGGAAGACCACCTCGTCATATGACATATACATGGTGGACATCCCGAAGGATGTCCACGGCGAGGAAGCAGCGGAGGAAGACTCCTCCAAGAAACAGCCCAAGCAAGAAAGCGTCGTGGCGCCGCTCTAAAAATCCCGCCACAAAGAAGAATGGAGATTCCGCACCGGAAATAATAACACCCGTAGAGTGCCGAAGACAACCCTCCAAAGAAGATTCAAGACAGAGGACGGAGAAGCCAGCCCTCGTGCGAGAGCGGCAGATGAAGAGGTAGAGGATGATAATTACATGCCTCCCTCCGGAGACGAGGCAAGCCTCAACGCCGACGAATTCGTCGTACCCGAGGATCCCGTCGAACAAGACCGTTTCAAACGCAGGCTAACGGCCACAGCAAATAGCCTAAAGAAAAAGAAGCAACAACTTAGAGCTGATCAAGACCTGCTAGCCGACAGATGGACTGAAGTCCTTGCGGCCAAAGAGTATGAACTCGAACGCCCCTCCAAAAGCTACCCCAAACGCAAGTTGCTCCCCCGATTAGAGGAGGAGGCATATAAACCTGCATCACCAGCGCACAATACGGCTGACCGACCACCTCGTGGCCGCAACAGAGAGGCCTCTAGGCCTCCACCGTAACTGCACCCGCACCGCTCGAAAAGTACGAAGCCATGGGGGAATGCGCCGGACTTGCGAGACATATTGGAGGATAAGGCAAGACAATCAAGATCGATCTACGGATCGCGTGGGCGCCCCACGATGCGCAAGAACGACCGTCGCGCCGGATGCAGCAACTCCGGCCGGGCCGAACACAGTAGACAAAGCTCACTTGAGCTACGTCGTGATATAGCCCAATATAGAGGCGCCGCACACCCACTATGCTTCACAGATGAAGTAATGGATCATCAAATCCCCGAAGGGTTTAAACCCGTGAACATTGAATCCACGATGGCACAACAGACCCGCAGTTTGGATCAAGACTATCTCCTTCATATCCACATGGCCCGCGTGACGATCTTCACGCCATCAAATATCTCCCACTCAAGCTTAAAGGACCAGCTCGGCATTGGCTTAACAGCTTGCCGCCAGAATCAATTGGGTGTTAAAGACCGAAGCCGCATTCCTTGACAACTTCCAGAGGCACGATGTGCGACCACCGACGCCGATGACCTAAGCCACATAATTCAGCAGCTGCACGAATCGGTCGACAGCTCGACACGTTTTTAACAAAGAAAAATCAAATCGTCGACTGTCCGGATGCAGAGGCCCTCGCAGCATTCAAACATAACATCCGCGACGAGTGGCTTGCCCGGCACCTAGGACAGGAAAAGCCGAAATCCATGGCGGCCCTCACATCACTTATGACCCGCTTCTGTGCGGGAGAGGACAGCTGGCTAGCCCGCAGTAACAACCTCAGCAAAATTCTAGCAGTTCTGATACCAAGGACCGCAATGGCAGGTCGCGTCGCAACAAAAACAAACACCGTGTTAACGGCGATAACACTAAGGATACGGCAGTCAACGCCGGATTCAGAGGCTCTAAACCCGGTCAGCGTAAAAAGCCATTCAAAAGAACTACTCTGGGTCCGTTCAATTTGGACCGAATACTCGACCGCTCTTGCCAGATACATGGCACCCCCGAAAAGCCAGCTAATCACACCAACAGGGATTGTTGGGTATTCAAGCAGGCAGGCAAGTTAATTGTCGAAAACAATGACAAGGGGCTGCATAGCGATGACGAGGAGGAGACCCGGCCGCCGAACAACAGAGGACAGAAGGGTTTTCCCCCACAAGTGCGGACGGTAAACATGATATACGCAACCCACATACCCAAGAGGGAGCGGAAGCGTGCACTCAGGGACGTATATGCGATGGAGCCAGTCGCCCCAAAGTTCAACCCATGGTCCTCCTGCCCGATCACTTTTGATCGAAGGGACCACCCCACCAGTATCCATCACGGCGGATTCGCCGCATTGGTTTTAGACCCAATCGTCGATGGATTTCACCTCACTAGAGTCCTGATGGACGGCGGCAGCAGCCTGAACCTGCTTTATCAGGATACAGTGCGCAAGATGGGAATAGACCCCTCAAGGATTAAACCAACAAAGACGACTTTCAAGGGCATCATACCGGTGTAGAGGCCAATTATGCAGCTCGATTACATCGAAGTGGTCTTCGATCCCGGATAACTTCCGGCGAGGAGTTAATCTTGACATAGTTCCGCTTCGCGGCGGCTATCACGCTCGCTTTCGGACGGACGCGCTTTACAAAGTTCAACGCGTGCCGCACCACGCATACCTCAAGATCAAGATGCCAGCCCTCGAGGAGTCATCACGGTCAACGAAACATCAACGCCCTCCGAATGGAGGAACACACTGATGGCTCTCACGGCGAAGTACAGAGCAGACTCTTAAGGCAATTCTCGAGTCCGGCCGTTAAGCGACCGGACACGGCTAAACGCGCCCGGAGTAACCTACAAGAAGACCAACTGGCACGTTCCGAGCATGTGTAGCAATGCGGCCCCAACCCCTGCCCTTGCAAAATTGCAAGACTGATCCTTCACATACATCATTATGCTCTGGAGATACCATGGGCATAGGGGGAGCGGCACGACCACGACAGGCCCAGAGTGCGGCTCAACCACACCAGGGGCTCCCAAGCGTGTCACTCTTTTTCTTTTTTTTCTTACCCATAGGACTCCGTTCACCGGAGGCCCTGTCCGGCAGTAGACCTGCCGAACTCACGATGCAACAGCCAGGGGAGGAGAAAGGCTACGACGAGTATCCAGGTGGTCTCCATTACGAGCATTAAATCTGTTTTATACACCATTCCGCAGCCTACCCACGGGGGGACATGTTTAATAGTCCCATCCCTTGCTTACCGCACTATTTGTATCGCTCGCATTCATGGCAGTATTTCTTGAATAAACAATGCATCGCTTTTGCTTATAATTGCATTTCTTTCTTATACATATGTTCATTTATGACATGTTGCATCCGTACACTTTGGTACGGCTAAATACACCAGGGCTTCAGTTCCCCACATTATGGTGTGATAAGTCCAACACTTTCACAAGTGCGGCACCCGAACTTATAGCATTATATGCATCGGCTCTGAATCATGTCTTGGGTCAATAGTTGGGTTTGCCGGCTCCCATGTTTTGGTACCTTACGTTCCGTTGTATCGGCTAAGGTAGCACTGGAGAACCATCGCGATTGCCCCTGTTGAGCTGGGCGAGCGCCAAAGGAGAAAGCTAAAACTGATTGTCATGATAAGGCGAGAGCTGGTCGCTGTTCGAGAGGTCCTTTCGAGTCCCTAAAGACTTATGCCGCTTAGAGCGAGGAACCAGCTTTGTCCGCCCAGCGTGATAGCGCCCGAACTCGGTCTTCCGAACACTAGGGGCTTCGCCGAAATTTAAAATTATAGAATTCTATGGCTAAGTGAGAGTGTTCAAGCATTATAAGTCCGGTTGCCTCGTTCGTTGTGTTGAGCGCCTCCCTAGATGGACCCAAAAATGGGAACAAGAGCGCTCAAGTTTATCCCGAACACCCCAGCACTCGTGGCGTGGGGGCTGAAGCGGACGACTTGCCATCTCTCAGATTTGATAAACGGCCCCACATAAGGTAATATTTTAAATTAACAAGCGTTGCTTAGCGCATATGAACAAAGTCTTCAGCGCACAGGATAACAAAATGCGAGTCTACTCAAATATTACATCTTTGGAGCACTCACCCGCAATCATGCGGGCACCCTTCAGACACTCTTATAATACATTTCGGTGTACGATACTCCTTGCCCTTGCGGCGCGTCCGTCGAAGCTTCTCGGCGTCCATCCTGCCTCAATGCACTTTTGCACGGCAAGGGCCCGACGGGCACCTTCAATGCAAGCGGAGTGCTTGACGACCTCAACCTGTGGACACGATCCACCAGCCGCCGCACCAGTCAAGTAGCTCCTGTGCATGGCCTCCTTGGGCCTGGCCGAACTATGAGGCCCTTCATGGCCTGTTCGGCTACCTTAGGAGCTCGACCAGCTGCTTCAGCTGGTCGCTAAGGGGCACTGATGTCCGCCTCAAAGATATCGAGACCGAAGACCTTCTCCGCCGAGCTCCCTCCTCGGCCCGTAGAAAGCGGCAAAGATCGGACACGCCATGGGCAGATCTGCGAACGCTCCTCGAGAGCTCCGAATTTGGGTAAGTAATAGGTAATTCACATTCACATGCTTGCTTTGCATGAAAAATGCCTTACCCGCCGCTATCTTCTTTAACTCCTCGATTTCCTGGAGGGCCTTGTGGGCTTCGGCCTTAGCGGCTTTGGCACTCTCAACAGCCGATGCAAGCTCGGACTCTCGAGTCTTTGAGTCGCGCTCCAAACTCTCATGTTTTTCCACGAGAGCCTGGAGCTCTTGCTGCACCTCCGCCACCCGCGCCTCCTGCTTCTCTCGCTCGGCTCGTTCCGCGGCCGCACTGCATTCTGCCGCGGACACCGCCTCCTTCAGGGTCGCCAGCTCATTCGTGGCTCCTAGAGTACCCACGTTATCCTTGTTACTTCTCTTGGAACCAAATCCTTTTCTGTAAGGTACAAATTTAACACGGTGTTACTCACCTTCCTTGTCCTCAAGCTGCTTCTTGGCACGGCCGAGCTCGCTCTCGGACCACTCGAGGTCCTGCTTCAAAGCATTGACCTCCACAGTCAGTGCGGCAGAGGTCAGCAGCGCAGCCTGCAATCCCATATTGACATATTTTTTAGACCTCCTGCGTATATCTTTTTAGATCCTTAGTCCAGCTTTTCTTTCCGAACACCGAACCGAGCATCAGGGGCTACTGTCTATGCGGTATTATATTACATATCTTAAAATTCTTACCTCAAAGCCTGTTAGAAGGCTACTGCAGGCTTTGGTCAGCCCGCTCTTGGCGAGCTGAACCTTCTGAATCACCGCACTCATGATAGTGCGGTGTTCTTCTTCGATGGAAGCGCCGTTGAGCGCCTCCAGCAAGTTATCCGGCGCCTTCGGTTGGACAGAGGCCGCCGGTGTCACAGTCTTGCCCTTCTTACGAAGGGGCCGCATGCCGGACTCCGGAACCACTGCAGGTTCCGGTGCGGAGTCCGGTGCAGAGTCCGGGAGGTTGCCTTGCGGCACCACCGGGGCCTCCTCCTCCTGGCGGGTCCCTTCCCGGGATCCCACCTCGGCGTCGTCAGCGCCACGGGGGGTTGAGGCGGTCGGAAGAGAATCCATATCCGACGTACCCAAGGACCCGCCGACGAAGCGGAAGATCGTCCTGGCCGGACTACAGGTTGTGGCGCGGCATTAGAAAGACACCGTGTGGCTAAAAGAAAAATTATAAATTATCTAGGAGTCCGGATACTTACGATCTCGCCAGGGGCTTGGCCCTTGAGGGCCACTCCTCGTCGCCGTTGCCGACGTTGGCGGAGCAGTCCGGGAAGGGTCCTTCCTTCTTGACCCTTCGCCTCCCTTGTTGGGGAGGCCTTCCTCTTCTCTCTCTTCCCGGGAGAGGCCTCTTCTTCTCCTCCTCGCCCTCGAGGAGGAGTCCGCTTGAGTCATCGGACGATGAGTCCGATACCACTCGACGCCGGGAACTCCTTCGGGTTCCCGTGGCCTTCTTCTTGGCCTTCTTCTCCGCACCACGTAGTGCGGGACCAGCAGCCCCGCCAAACGGGTGTCCGCTGGGTCTTCTGGAAGGGGAGCCGGACAGTTAACCTGTCCGGACGTCTTCTACCAGTCTTGTTAAAGGCATTGGGAGTTTAGATCCCGCATAGAGTCAAACTATGAAAAGCAAATGTCCCATAAAGGATAACATAGTTTACCTCGCCAGCCAGGCGCTGCGTGCTGAATCCGTGATCTTCGGTTGTGGATGCGGGAGCTTCGGCGCCCTTGAACAGCACCCTCCTGTAGCCGTGCGACGTCAGGTCAAGAGCCCGCCAAGGTCCGTGTCTGTGCCGGATCAAACTCCCACAAATTGAAGGCCCGTTGCTGGCGGGGAGAATCCGCGACGAGCATGACCTGGATCATGTTGACAAGCTTAAGCTTCTTGTTCACCAGGGTCTGGAGATAGGACTGGAGTCCGGTCAGCTCTTCCGAACTACCCCATAGCAAGTCATTCTCTTTCCAGGAAGTGAGCTGCATGGGGATGCCAGATCTGAATTTGGGGGCCGCTGCCCATTTAGGGTCACGCGGCTCGGTGATGTAGAACCACCCCGATTGCCACCCTTTGATGGATTCCATGAAGGCACCCTCGAGCCAAGTGACCTTGGGCATTTTGCCCACCATGGCGCCTCCGCACTCCGCTTGACTCCCCTTCACAACCTTCGGCTTGACATTGAGGGTCTTTAGCCACAAGCCGAAGGGGGCTGGATGCATAGGAAGGCCTCTCACACGAAGATAAACGCCGAGATGTTGAGGATGAAATTTGGGGCCAGATCGTGGAAAATCCAGGCCGTAGTAGTACATGAGCCCCCGGACAAAGGGGTGAAGTGGGAAGCGCAGTCCGCGGAGGAAGTGGGGAAGGAATACGACCCTCTCATGGGGCCTGGGGTGGGGATGAGCTGCCCCTCGTCGGGCAGCCGGTGCGCGATGTCGCTGGATAGGTATCCGGCGCTGCGCAGCTTCTCGATGTGCCCCCCCCCCCGTAACGGAGGAGGCCATCCACTTGCCTCCTGCTCCGGACATGGCTGGAGAAGGTTTGAGGTGAGATATGCGGACTAGGGCGCTGGAGCTCGAGTGCGCGGAGATGGATAAGCAAAGGAGGAAGAAGGCGTAGGTGAAAGAGGTGGATCCTTATCCCCTTATATATGGGCGGACGAAACTACACGTCCTCACTGGCATGGTAAAACTCGCTTATCTCCCAAGCGCCACAAACAATGGCGCGGTTGGGTTACCCACGTCCGTATTGATGGGAATCCCGAAATAAGGGGAACACGATCTCTGCTTCGACAAGACGTGCCAAGGAAACTGCTTCGCTAAACGCGTTGAGGTGGTATAATAAAAACAATTCGAGTAAAGGCTTGGTAGTGGTGTGACGTCACGCCACAAAATACGTCAGCAGATTGAACTTGTGTGAATATTATTCTCTCTACGGTGGCACGTGGAATTTATTTTGTAGAGCCGTACACTATCCTGGTGTTCGCAATCTTCTATGAATTATTCGGAGGAGGAACCCGCCTTGCAATGCCGAAGACAATATGCGCACCGGACTCGTCGTCATTGAAGCCTGGTTCAGGGGCTACTGAGGGAGTCCTGGACTAGGGGGTGTCCGGATAGCCGAACTATCATCATTGGCCGGACTCCAAGACTATGAAGATACAAGATTGAAGACTTCGTCCCGTGTCTGGATGGGACTTTCCTTGGGGTGGAAGGCAAGCTTGGCAATACGGATATATAGATCTCCTACCATTGTAACCGACTCTGTGTAACCCTAGCCCTCTCCGGTGTCTATATAAACCGGAGGGTTTTAGTCCGTGGGACTAACAACAATCATACCATAGGCTAGCTTCTAGGGTTTAGCCTCCTTGATCTCGTGGTAGATCTACTCTTGTACTACCCATATCATCAATATCAATCAAGCAGAGTAGGGTTTTACCTCCATCGAGAGGGCCCAACACAGGTAAAACATCGTGTCCCTGGTCTCCTGTTACGATCCGCCTAGACGCACAGTTCGGGACCCCCTACCCAAGATCCGCCGGTTTTGACACCGACACTGGGCGAAAGAAATACACCAGGGGGCCCAGGGCCTGTCCACGAGACAGGGGGGCGCGCCCCCCTGTAGGGCACGCCCTCCTATCTCGTGGCCCCCTGGACCTCCGACGACCTTAACTCCAACTCCATATATTCACGTTCGGGGAGAAAAAAATTAGAGAAAAAGTTTCATCGCGTTTACTTATTACGTAGCCACCGCTAAGCCCTAATCTCTCGAGAGGGCTGATCTGGAGTTCGCTCGGGGCCCGGAGAGGGGATTCGTCGCCGTCGTCATCATCAACCATCCTCCATCACCAATTTCATGATGCTCACCGCCGTGCGTGAGTAATTCCATCGTAGGCTTGCTGGATGGTGATGGGTTGGATGAGATTTACCATGTAATCAAGTTAGTTTTGTTAGGGTTTGATCCATAGTATCCACTATGTTCTGAGATTGATGTTGCTATGACTTTGCTATGCTTAATGCTTGTCACTAGGGCCCGAAAAGTGCCATGATTTCAGATCTGAACCTATTATGTTTTCATGAATATATGTGTGTTCTTGATCCTATCTTGCAAGTCTATAGTCACCTATTATGTGTTATGATCCGACAACCCCAAGTGACAATAATCGGGATACTTTCGTGATGACCGTATTTTGAGGAGTTCATGTATTCACTATGTGCTAATGCTTTGTTACGGTTCTCTATTAAAAGGAGCCTTAATATCCCTTAGTTTCCGCTAGGACCCCACCGCCACGGAGGGTAGGACAAAAGATGTCATGCAAGTTCTTTTCCATAAGCACGTATGACTATTTACTTAAATACATGCCTACATTACATTGATGAACTGGAGCTAGCTCAGGTCACCCTATGTTATAGCTATTACATGAGGAATCGATCCGCATAATTATCCATCACCGATCCAAAGGCCTACAAGCTTTTCATATATTGTTCTTCGCTTATTTACTTTTCCGTTGCTACTGTTACAACTACTACAAAAAACCCCAAAAACATTTATCTTTAATTTTGCTACCGCTACCTTTATTATCATACCACTTTTGCTACTAAACACTTTGCTGCAGATACTAAGTTATCCAGGTGTGGTTGAATTGACAACTCAACTGCTAACACTCAAGAATATTCTTTGGCTCCCCTTGTGTCGAATCAATAAATTTGGGTTGAATACTTTACCCTCGAAAGCTGTTGCAATCCCCTATACTTGTGGGTTATCAACCAACATTGCATCCACCAACAAATATAGACGTCGGGGCCCAAAACGGTTGCACACCATACCTCTCCATAAGCCTTTGTGCCATTCCATGTCCTCAACGCACCAATGACTAGAACCACCACTTGAGGCAACTGCCATAGCGTCCTGATACGTCTCCAATGTATCTATAATTTTTGATGTATTCATGCCATGTTTATAATATTTTTACATGATTTTGGTATGATTTAGTTAGAACTAACCTGGACTGGCGTTGTTTCCAGCAGAATTACCGTGGTGTTGTTTTTGTGTCGAAATAGAAGTTCTCGGAATGCGCTGAAAATCAACGGAGATTTTTTTTGGAAAATATAAAAAATACTGGAACAAAAAGCTACCAGAGGGGAGTCCCGTGGGCCCCACAAGGGTGGAGGGCGCGCCCCCTGCCTCGTGGATGAACGAAATATGCCCTAGAGGAAATAACAAAGTTATTATTTATTTCCTTATTTCATGATAAATGTTTATTATTCATGCAAGAATTGTATTAACCGGAAACATAGTACATGTGTGAATACATAGACAAAACATATTGTCCCTAGTATGCCTCTACTAGACCAGCTCATTAATCAAAGATGGTTATGTTTCCTAACCATAGACATGTGTTGTCATTTGATGAACAAGATCACATCATTAGGAGAATGATGTGATGGGCATGACCCATCCGTAAGCTTAGCACTCTGATCATTTAGTTTGTTGCTATTGCTTTCTTCATGACTTATACATGTTCCTGTGACTATGAGATTATGCAACTCCCGAATATCGGAGGAACACTTTGTGTTCTACCAAACGTCACAACATAAATATGTGATTATAAAGGTGATCTACAGGTGTCTACGAAGGTGTTTGTTGGGTTGGCATAGATCGAGATCAGGATTTGTCACTCCGTGTTTTGGAGAGGTATCTCTGGGTCCTCTCGGTAATACTCATCACTATAAGCCTTGCAAGCACTGTGACTAATGATTTAGTTGGGGGATGAAGTATTACGAAACAAGTAACGAGACTTGCCGGTAACGAGATTGAACTAGGTATGGCGATATGGATGATCGAATCTCGGGCAAGTAACTTAGCGATGACAAAGGGAACAACGTATGTTGTTATGCGGTTTGACCGATAAAGATCTTTGTCGGTGTCAAAACCGTCCGATCTCGGGTAGGGGGTCCCGAACTGTGCATCTAGGCGGATGGTAACAGGAGACAAGGGACACGATGTTTTTACCCAGGTTCGGGCCCTCTCGATGGAGGTAAAACCCTACTCCAGCTTGATTGATATTGATGATATGGGTAGTACAAGAGTAGATCTACCACGAGATCAAGGAGGCTAAACTCTAGAAGCTAGCCTATGGTATGATTGTTGTTCGTACTACGGACTAAAACCCTCCGGTTTATATAGACACCGGAGAGGGCTAGGGTTACACAGAGTCGGTTACAATGGTAGGAGATCTACATATCCATATTGCCAAGCTTGCCTTCCACGCCAAGGAAAGTCCCATCCGGACACGGGACAAAGTCTTCAATCTTATATCTTCATAGTCTTGGAGTCCAGCCAATGATGATAGTTCGGCTATCCGGACACCCCCTAGTCCAGGACTCCCTCAGTAGCCCCTGAACCAGGCTTCAATGACGACGAGTCCGGCGCGCATATTGTCTTCGGCATTGCAAGGTGTGTTCCTCCTCCGAATAATTTATAGAAGATTTGTGAACACCAGGATAGTGTCTGGCTCTGCAAAATAAATTCCACATACCACCGTAGAGAGAATAATATACACAAAAGTTCAACCTGCTGACATATTTCGTGGCGTGACGTCACACCACGGCCAAGCCTTTATTTGAATCATTTTTATTATTCCACCTCAGCGCGTTTAGCGAAGCAGTTTCCTTGGCACGTCTTGTCGAGGCAGAGATCGTGTCCCCTTATTCCAGGATTCTCATCAATACGGACGTGGGTAACCCAACCGCACCATTGATTGCGGTGCTTGGCAGATAAGCGAGCTTTACCGGGCTGGTGGGGGCGCGCAGTTTCGTCCGCCCATATATAAAGGGATAAGGATCCAACTTTTTACCCACGCCTTCTTCCTCCTTAGCTTATCCATCTCCAAGACTCGATCTCCAGCGCCCAAGTCCGCACATCTCACCTCAACCTTCTCCAACCATGTCCGGAGCGGGAGGCAAGTGGATGGCCTCCTCTGTTACGGAGGGGCACATCAAGAAGCTGCGCAAGGCCGGATATTTGTCCAGCGATATCGCGCACGGGCTCCCCGACGAGGGGCAGCTCATCCCCACCCCCGGGCCCCATGAGAGGGTGGTATTCCTTCCACATTTCCTCCGCGGACTGGGCTTCCCACTCCACCCCTTTGTCCGGGGGCTCATGTTCTACTATGGCCTGGATTTCCATGATCTGGCCCCGAATTTTATCCTCAACATCTCGGTGTTTATCGTCGTGTGCGAGGCCTTCCTCTGCATCCAGCCCCACTTCGGCTTATGGCTAAAGACCTTCAATGTCAAGCCGAAGGTTGTGAGGGGCAGCCAAGCGGAGTGCGGAGGCGCCATGGTGGGCAAGATGCCCAACGTCACCTGGCTCGAGGGCGCCTTCGTGGAAACCATCAAAGGGTGGCAATCGGGGTGGTTCTACATCACTGAGCCACGTGACTCGAATGGGTAGCGCCTCAATTCAGATCTCGCATCCCCACGCTGCTCACCTCCGGAAAGAGAAGGCCTGCCGATTCGAAGAGCCGACCGACTCCAACTCGCCTCCAAACCCTAGTGAACAAGAAGCTCAAACTTGTCAACGTAATCCAAGTCATGCTCATCTGCCGGATTCTCCCCTGCCAACAGCGGGGCTTGAACTTGTGGGAGTTCGATCCGGCACAACACCAGACTTTGAGCGGGCTCTTCGACACTACGTACGAATAGGCCTAGAGGGTGCTGTTCAAGGGTGCCGAGGCTCCCGCATCCGCGATCGAAGATCGCGGATTCAGCTCGCAGCGTCCGGCTGGCGAGGTAAGCTATATTATCCTTTATGGGACACTTGCTTTTCATAGTTTGATTCTACGCGGGATCTAAACTCCCAATACCTTTAACAGGCCTGGCAGAAGACGTCCGGACAGGTTAACTGTCCGGCTCCCTTCCAAAAGACCCAGCGAATGCCCGTCTGACAGCGCTGCTGGTCCCGGCGCCTTACGTGGTGCCGGAGAAGAAGGCCAAGAAGAAGGCCACGGGAACCCAGAGGAGTTCCCAGCGTCAGGTGTTATCGGATTCATCGTCCAATGACTCCGAGGCGGACTCCTCCCATGAGGATTAGGAGGAGAAGAAAGAGGCCTCTCCCCCAGCGGGGGGAGAGAAGAAGAGGAAGGCCTCCCCAACGGGGGAGGCCACAGGGTCCAAGAAGGGAAGGACCCTTCCCCTGGACTGTTCCGCCAACGCCGACGACAGCGACGAGGAGTGGCCCTCAAGGGCCAAGCCCCTGGCGAGATCGTAAGTGTCCGGACCCCTGAATAACTCATAATTTTTTCTTTTTTTCGCATTGCGTCTTCTAACGCCGCATACAACCCTGTAGTCAGCCCAAGATGATCTCCCCGCTTCGTTGAGCGGGTCCTTGGGTTCGTCGGATGTGAATATCGCTTCACTTCCGACCGCCTCCTCCTCCCGTGACGCCGACGATGCCGAGGTGGGATCCCAGAAGGGGACCCACCGGGGGGAGGAGGCCCCAGAGGTGCCGCATGGCAACCTCCCGGACTTTGGACCGGACTCCGCATTGGAACCTTCAGTGGTTCCGGAGTCCGGCGGGCGGCCCCTTTGTAAGAAGGGCAAGACTGTGACGCCGGCGGCCTCCGTCCAACCGGAGGCGCCGGATAACTTGCTGGAGGCGCTCAACGGTGCTTCCATTGACGAGGAACACCGCACTGCCATGAGTGCGGTGATTCAGAAGGTTCAGCTCGCCAAAAGCGGGCTGACCGAAGCCTGCAGCAGCCTTCTAACAGGCTTTGAGGTAAGAATTTTTAAGATACGTAAGATAGTACCGTATAGGCAGTAGCCCCTGATGCTCGGTTCGGTGTTCGGAAAGAAAAGCTGAACCGAGGATCTAAAAAGATATACGCAGGAGTCTAACAAAAATATGTCAATATGGGAATGCAGGCTATGCTGCTGACCTCTGCCGCACTGACTGCGGAGGTCAATTCCTTGAAGCAAAGCCTCGAGCGGTCCGAGATCGAGCTCGGCTGTGCCAAGAAGCAGCTCGAGGACAAGGATGGTAAGTAACACCTTATTAGAGTTGTACCTTATAGAAAAGGATTTGGTTGCAATAAAAAATGACAAGAATAACGTGGGTACTCCAGGGGCTACGAACGAGGTGGCGACCCTGAAGGAGGCGGTGTCCTCGGCGGAACGCAATGCAGCCGGGGAACGCGCCGAGCGAGAGAAACAGGAGGCGCGGGTGGCGGAGGTACGGCAAGAGCTCCAGGCTCTCGTGGAAAAGCACGAGAGTTTGGAGCGTGACTTGAAGACTCGAGAGTCCGAGCTTGTGTCGGCTCTTGAGAGTGCCAAAGCCACTAAGGCCGAAGCCCAAAAGGCCCTCTAGGAGATCGAGGCAGTAAAGAAGATAGCGGCGGGTAAGGCATTCTTCATGCAAAGGAAGCATGTAAAAGTGAATTACCTGTTACTTACTCGAATTCGGAGCTCTCCAGGAGCGTTCGCAGATCTGCCCCATAGCGTGTCCGATGCAGCCGCGTTCTACAGAGCCGAGGAGGGGAGCTCGACAGAGAAGGTGTTCTAGTCTCAGTATGCTGTGGCCGGACATCCGGTGTCCCTGAGCGACCAGCTGAAGTAGCTGGTCGAGCTCCACAAGGTTGCCGAACAGGCCATGAAGGGCCTCATAGTTCGGCTATGGCCCAAAGAAGCCATGCCTAGGAGCTACTTCGGTCTGGTGCGGCGGCTGGTGGACGTCTGTCCGTGGGTCGACGTCATCAAGCATTCCGCCTGCATTGAGGGTGCCCGTCGAGCCCTCGCCCGCGCTAAGGTGCACTGGGGCAGGATGGACACCGAGAAGCTTGTGACAGACGCGCCACCGCCGGGCAAGGAGTATCGCACGCCCGAGATGTATTATAAGGGTGTCCTGAAGGGTGCCCGCATTATTGCGGGTGAATGCTCCAAAGATGTAATTTTTGAGTAGACTCGCATTTTGTTATCCTGTGCGCTAAAAACTTTTTTCATATGCACTAAGCAATGCTTGTTAATTTAAAATATTACCTTCTGTGCGGCCGTTTATCAAATCTGAGAGATGGCAAGTCGTTGGTTTCAGCCCCATGCCATGAAAGTGCCGGGTGTTCGGATAAACTTGAGCGCTCTTGTTCCCATTCTTGGGTCCTTCTAGGAGGCGCCAACACAAATAACGAGGCAACCAGACTTATAATGCTTGAACACTCTCACTTAGCCATAGAATTCAATAATTTTAAATTTCGTGAAGCCCCTAGTGTTCGGAAGGTCAATTGGGCGCTTATCCACGCCTGGCCGGACAAAGCCGGTTCTTCGCCTAAGCGCATAAGTCTTTAGGGACTCTAAAACCTCTCTAACAGTAATCGCTCTCACCTTATCATGACGGTCACTTTTAGCTTTCTCCACTGAGGTGCTCACCCAGCTCAACTGGGGCACAATCGCAGTGGTTCTCCCAGCGCTACCTTTGCCGATATAATGGAACGTAAGGTGCCAAAACATGGGAGCCGGGCAAACCCAACTATTGACCCAAGACATGATTCGGAGCCGATGCATATAATGCTATATTTTCGGGGTGCCGCACTTGTGAAAGTGTTCGGGCTTATCACACCATAATATGGGGAACTTAAGCCCCTGGTGTATTTTAGCCGTACCAAAAGTGTACGGATGCAACATGTCATAAGTGAACATATGTGTAAGAAAGGAATGCAATTATAGGCAAAAAGCGATGCATTGTTTATTAAAAATACTGCCATGAATGCAGAACGATACAAATAATGCGATAAGCCAGGGGTGGGACTATTTGACATGTCCCCCTTTAGGGGTAGGCTGCGGAATGATGTATAAAACAGGTATAATGCTCGTAATGGAGACCACCTGGATGCTCGTCGTAGCTTTTCTGCTTCCCTGGCTGTTGTATCGAGAGTTCGGTCGGTCTACTGCCGGACAGGGCTTCTGGTAAACAGAGTCCTGAGGAAAAAAAGAAAAATAAAGATGATGACCCATTTGGGAGCCCCTGGTGTGGTTGAGCCACACTCTGGGCCTCCCGTGGTCGTGCCCCTCCCCCTTTGCCCATGGTATTTCTAGAGCGTAGTGATGTACGTGGAGTACTGGTTTTGCAATTTTGCGAGGGCTGGGGTTGGGGCCGCATTGCTACGCGTGCTCGGAATGTGCCAGGTGGTCTTGTTGTAGGTTACTCCGGGCGCGCTTGACGGTGTCCGGTCGCTTAACAGCCGGACTCGAGAATTGCCTTAAGAGGCCAACCTGAACCTCCGCCGCGAGGGCCACCGTATGCTCCTCCGTTCGGAGAGAGCGTTCGGTGTTTCAATTGACTGTAATGACTCCTCGAGGGCCTGGCATCTTGAGCTTGAGGTATGCGTAGTGCGGCACCGCATTGAATTTTGCAAACGTGGTTCGTCCGAGCAGTGCATGATAGCCGCTGCGGAACGGGACTATGTCGAAGATTAACTCGTCGCTTCGGAAGTTATCCGGGGAACCAAAGACCACTTCAAGTGTGACTGAGCCTATACAATTGGCCTCTACACCTGGTATGACGCCTTTGAAGGTCGTCTTTTTGGGTTTAATCCTTGAGGGGTCTATGCCCATCTTGCGCACTGTATCCTGATAAAGCAGGTTCAGGCTGCTGCCACCGTCCATCAGGACTCTAGTGAGGTGAAACCCCTCGACGATTGGGTCTAAAACCAATGCGGCGAATCCGCCGTGGCGGAAGCTAGTGGGATGGTCCCTTCGATCAAAGGTGATCGGGCAGGAGGACCACAGATTGAACTTTGGGGCGACTGGCTCCATTGCGTATACGTCCCTGAGCGCACGCTTCCGCACTCTTTTGGGTATGTGGGTTGCCTATATCATGTTCACCGTCCGTACTTGTGGGGGGAAACCCTTCTGTCCTCTATTGTTCGGCGGCCGGGTATCTTCCTCGTCATCGCTATGCAGCCCCTTGTCATTGTTTTCAGCAATTAACTTGCCTGTCTGCTTGAATAACCAACAATCCCTGTTGGTGTGATTAGCTGGCTTTTTGGGGGTGCCATGTATCTGGCACGAGCGATCGAGTATCCGGTCCAAATTGGACGGACCCGGAGTGGTTCTTTTGAATGGCTTTTTCCACGACCGGGTTTGAGCCTCGAATCCGCGTTGACCGCCGATCTTTAGTATGATCATCGTTCATGCGCGCTTGTGCTTATTGCGACGCGACCTGCTATTGCTGTCCTTGATATCCAGACTACCAGATTTTTTGGTGAGGTTGTTACTGCAGGCTAGCCAGCTGTCCTCTCCCGCACAGAAGCGGGTCATGAGTGATGAGAGGGCTGCCATGGATTTCGGCTTTTCCTGTCCTAGGTGCCGGGCAAGCCACTCGTCGCAGATATTATGTTTGAAGGCTGCAAGGGCCTCTGCATCCGGACAGTCGATGATTTGATTTTTCTTGGTTAAGAATCGAGTCCAGAATTGTCTGGCCGACTCGTCTGGCTGCTGAATTATGTGGCTTATGTCACCAGCGTCTGGTGGTCGCACATATGTGCCCTCGAAGTTATCAAGGAATGCGGCTTCCAGGTCCTCCCAGCACCCAATTGATTCTGCTGGCAAGCTGTTAAGACAATGCCGAGCTGGGCCTTTAAGCTTGAGTGGGAGGTATTTGATGGCGTGAAGACCATCCCCGCGGGCCATGTGGATATGAAGAAGATAGTCTTCGATCCAAACCGCGGGGTCTGTTGTGCCATCGTAGGATTCAATGTTTACGGGTTTCAACCCTTCGGGGATTTGATGAGCCATTACTTCGTCTGTGAAGCATAGTGGGTGTGCGGCGCCTCTATATTGGGCTATATCACGACGTAGCTCAAGCGAGCTTTGTTCATCAGTGTTCGCCCAGCCGAATTGTTGTATCCGCGCGACGGTTGTCGCTATGATCGTGGGTGCCCACGCGATCCGTAGATTGATCTTGATTGTCTTGCCTTATCCTCCAATATGTCTCGCAAGTCCGGCGCATTCCCCCGTGGCTTTGTACTTTTCGAGCGATGCCGAGGTATGGCTTTAGTGGAAGGCCTAGAGGCCTCTCTGTCGCGGCCACGAGGTGGCCGGTCGGCCGTATGGTGCGCTGGTGATGTAGGTTTATATGCTTCCTCCTCTAATAGGGGCAGAAGCTTGCGTTTGGGGTAGCTTTTGGAGGGGCGTTCAAGTTCATACTCTTCGGCCGCGAGGACTTCGGTCCATCTGTCGGCTAGCAAATCTTGATCACCTCTAAGCTGTTGCTGCTTTTTCTTGACGCTGCTTGCCGTGGCCATGAGCCTGTGTTTAAAACGCTCTTGTTCGAGGGGATCCTCAGGCACGACGAATTCATCGTCATCGAGGCTTGCCTCGTCTCCGGAGGGAGGCATATAATTGTCGTCCTCTACCTCTTTGTCTGCCGCTCTCTCATGAGGGCTGGCTTCTCCATCCTCCTGTGCTGAATCTTGCTGGAGGGGACTGTCTTCGGCACTGTCCGGGGTGCTATTATCTCCGGCGTCGGAATCTCCATTCTTGCTGTGGCGGGATTTTGAACGGCGCCGCTGACGCCGGCGCTTGGGCTGTTTTTTGGAGGGGTCATCCTCCGCTGTTCCATCACCATCCCCATCCTTTGGGATGTCCACCATGTATATGTCGTATGACGAGGTGGCTTTCCAGTGCCCTGTAGGCGCTGGTTCTTGTTCCTCTCCGACATCGTCGTCCATACCGTCGATGTCTTCGGAGTCGAAGTCTAGCATGTCGGCTAAGTCGTCGATAGTGGCTATGAAGTGGGTGGTGGGTGGGATTTGAATTTCTTCGTCGTCCGCACCCCAACCGTCCTGGCCATAATCCGGACAGGGCTCTCCTGATAAAGTGAGATACTTTAGCGAGTTCAGGATGTCGCCAAAGGGCGAGTGCTGAAAGATGTCCGCAGCGGTGAACTCCGTGATCGGCGCCCAATCGGATTCGATTGGAAGCGGCGCAGGAGGTTCGGAGTCCGGCGAGGAGTCCAGCACCTCGGAGTCATGAGCTTCGCAAGGGAAATGGTCGGTATTCGGCCCCATCGCCGTAGAGGTGGCAGCCCCCGAGGCGGTGTCTAGCCACCCATCCTCGATCGGCGCACTCGCTCCGAGTTAAGGGCCGGAGCGACTCTCGTCGCGGCCTCGTGGCCTTGTCCCGCAGCAGAAGCTAAATCATGCCCATCGCGACAGTGTGGCGCGCTCGGCTGTGGCTTGAATCCGTCGAATATCAAGTCTCCGCGGACGCTGGCCGATAGTTCAAACTTCCAAATCGACCGATGGCTGGGGCATAGCTTCGATCTGCTCCAGATGGCTGCTTAATTGCCCGCAGCAAACCGCCGAATCATTTAAGATCTGTCCGGGAGAAAAGTCTCACCCCGGACGCGTCGTTGTTAATTATCAAAGGAGCCATCGGGCCTATGAGCGAGGACACAGAGGAACTCTCAATGAAAGCACCAATGTCGGTGTCAAACCGAGATCTCGGTAGGGGTCCCGAATCAAGCGCCTAGGCGGATGGTAACAGGAGACAAGGGACAGGATGTTTTTACCGAGGTTCGGGCCCTCTCAATGGAGGTAAAACCCTACTCCTGCTTGATTGATATTGATGATATGGGTAGTACAAGAGTAGATCTACCACGAGTTCAAGGAGGCTAAACCCTAGAAGCTAGCCTATTGTATGATTGTTGTTCGTCCTACGGACTAAAACCCTCCGGTTTATAGACACCGGAGAGGGCTAGGGTTACACAGAGTCGGTTACAATGGTAGGAGATCTACATATCCGTATTGCCAAGCTTGCCTTCCATGCCAAGGAAAGTCCCATCCGGACACAGGACAAAGTCTTCAATCTTGTATCTTCATAGTCTTGGAGTCCGGCCAATGATGATAATTCGGCTATCCGGACACCCCCTAGTCCAGGACTCCCTCAATCTTCGTAGAAAATGCAGGAACCAATATGAGCATCCAGGTTCTGCTATTGGTTATTAACCGGAAGTGAGTCTCGGTCATGTCTACATAGTTCTCGAACCTGTAGGGTCCGCACGCTTAACGTTTGATGACGATCGATATTATGAGTTTATGTGTTTTGATGAACCGAAGGTTGTTCGGAGTCCCAGATGAGATGACGGACATGAAGAGGAGTCTCAAAATGGTCGAGACATAAAGATTGATATATTGGAAGGTTATATTCGGACACCGGAAAGGTTCTGGGGGTCACTGGATAAATACAGGAGTACGGGGGAGTTACTGGAACCCCCGGGGGGAGGGGGGGTCAATGGGTCTTCATGGGCCTTAGTGGAAATAAAGGGCAGCAAGGGAGCTGTGGGGCGTGCCCCCTGGGCCCAAACCGAATTGGTTTAGGGCTTTGGGGGCCGGCCCCCTCTTTCCTTCTCCCCTCCTCCTCTTTCCTTCTCCTCCTAGTTGGACTAGGAAAGGGGGAACCTACTCCTAGTAGGAGTAGGATTCCCCCCTTGTGGCGCACCCTCTGAGGCCGCCAGCCCCTCCCTTTGATGATTTATCTATAGGGGAGGGGCACCCCTAGAACACACAAGTTGACAATTGTTTTAGCCGTGTGCGGTGCTCCACTCCACAGTTTTCCACCTCGTTCATATCGTCGTAGTGCTTAGGCGAAGCCCCACGCCGGTAACTTCATCATCATCGTCACCACGCCGTCGTGCTGACAAAATTCTCCCTCGGCCTCAACTGGATCAAGAGTACGAGGGACGTCATCGAGCTGAAAGTGTGCTGCACTGGATCAAGTTTCTAACAATTTATATCACGTAAAACTTGTTTTTGCAGGGCTTGCTGTGATGTGATATGGTCAAGGCATGATGTGATATAAGTTGTTGTATGAGATGATCATGTTTGTAACAAAGTTATCGGCAACTGGCAGGATCCATATGGTTGTCGCTTTATTGTATGCAATGCAATCGCCATGTAATTATTCTACTTTATCACTAAGCGATAGCGATAGTCGTAGTAACAATAGTTGGTGAGATGACAACGATGCTACGATGGAGATCAAGGTGTCGCGCCGGTGATGATGGAGATCATGACGATGCTTCGGTGATGGGGATCATGAGCACAAGATGATGATGGCCATATCATGTCACATATTTTGATTGCATGTGATGTTTATCCTTTATGCATCTTATTTTTCTTAGTACGACGGTAGCATTATAATATGACCCCTTACTAAATTTCAAGGCACAAGTGTTCTCCTTGAGTATGCACCATTGCTACAGTTCTTCGTGCTGAGACACCACGTGATGATCGGGTATGATAGGCTCTACGTTCACATACAATGGGTGCAAGCCAGTTTTGCACACGGAGAATACTCGGGGTTAAACTTGACGAGCCTAGCATATGCAGATATGGCCTCAAAACACCAGAGACCTAAAGGTCGAGCGTGAATCATGTAGTAGATATGATCAACATAGTGATGTTCACCATTGAAAACTACTCCATCTCACGTGATGATCGAATATGGTTTAGTTGATTTCGATCACGTGATCATTTCGATGACTAGAGGGATGTCTATCTAAGTGAGAGTTCTTAAGTAATATGATTAATTGAACTTTAATTTATCATGAACTTAGTCCTGATAGTATTTTGCAAATTATGTTGTAGATCAATAGCTCGCATTGTAGCTTCCTTATGTTTTTTATATGATTCCTAGAGAAAACTAAGTTGAAAGATGATAGTAGCAATGATGTGGACTGAGTCCGTGATCTGAGGTTTATCCTCACTGCTTCATAGAAGAATTATGTCCTTGATGCATGCTACGTCTTGAGCTTGCGTTGGTTTTCCTTGAAGAGGAAAGGGTGATGCAGCAATAGTAGCGTAAGTATTTCCCTCAGTTTTTGAGAACCAAGGTATCAATCCAGTAGGAGGCTCCTCAAAAGTCCCACGCACCTACACAAACAAACAACAAACTCGCAACCAATGCAATAAAGGGGTTGTCAATCCCTCACGACCACTTGCGAAAGTGAGATCTAATAGAGATAGTATGATAAGATAAATATATTTTTTGGTATTTATAATATAGATGCAAAAAGTAAAGATGCAAATAAAAGTAAATTGGAAGCAAATATGATAAAAGATAGACCCGGGGGCCATAGGTTTCACTAGAGGCTTCTCTCAAGATAGCATAAGTATTACGGGGGTGAACAAATTACTGTCGAGCAATTGATAGAAAAGCGAATAATTATGAGATTATCTAGGCATGATCATGTATATAGGCATGCTACGTCTTGAGCTTGCATTGGTTTTCCCTGAAGAGGAAATGGTGATGCAGCAATAGTAGCATAAGTATTTCCCTCAGTTTTTGAGAACCAAGGTATCAATCCAGTAGAAGGCTCCTCAAAAGTCCCACGCACCTACACAAACAAACAAACAACTCGCAACCAACGCAATAAAGGGGTTGTCAATCCTTCACGGCCACTTCATGTAAAGTGAGATCTAATAGAGATAGTATGATAAGATAAATATATTTTTGGTATTTTATAATATAGATGCAAAAAGTAAAGATGCAAATAAAAGTAGATTGGAAGCAAATATGATAAGAGATAGACCCGGGGGCCATAGGTTTCACTAGTGGCTTCTCTCAAGATAGCATAAGTATTACGGTGGGTGAACAAATTACTATCGAGCAATTGATAGAAAAGCGAGTAATTATGAGATTATCTAGGCATGATCATGTATATAGGCATCACTCCCGCAACAAGTAGACCGACTCCTGCCTACATCTACTACTATTACTCCACACATCGACCGACTCCTGCCTGCATCGAGAGTATTAAGTTCATAAGAACAGAGTAACGCCTTAAGCAAGATGACATGATGTAGAAGGATAAACTCATGCAATATGATATAAACCCCATCTTTTTATCCTCGATGGCAACAATACAATATGTGCCATGCAACCCCTGCTGTCACTGGGTAAGGACACCGCAAGATTGAACCCAAAGCTAAGCACTTCTCCCATGGCAAGAAAGATCAATCTAGTAGGCCAAACCAAACTGATAATTCGAAGAGACTTGCAAAGATAACTCAATCATACATAAAAGAATTCAGAGGAGATTCAAATATTTCTCATAGATAAACTTGATCATAAACCCACAATTCATAGGATCTCGACAAACACACCGCAAAAAGAGTTTACATCGAATAGATCTCCACAAGAGAGGGGGAGAACATTGTGTTGAGATCTAAAAGGGGAGAAGAAGCCATATAGCTAATAACTATGGATCCGAAGGTCTGTGGTAAACTACTCACAACTCATCGGAGGGGCTAGGGTGTCAATGTAGAAGCCCTCCGTGGTTGATTCCCCCTCCGGCGGAGCGCCGACGAAGGCTCCAAGATGGGATCTCGCGGATACAGAAGGGTATAGCGGTGGAAATTGTGTTTCGTTGGCTCCCTGGATGTTTTCATGGTACGTAGGCTTATATAGGAGGAAGAAGTACATCGGTGGCTGCCCGAGGGGCCCACGAGATAGGGGGCGCACCCTACCCTCTCATGGCCGCCTCGGTTGCTTCTTGACTTGCACTCCAAGTCCTCTGGATCACATTTGTTCCAAAAATCACGCTCCCGAAGGTTTCATTCCGTTTGGACTCCGTTTGATAGTCCTTTTCTTCGAAATACTGAAATAGGCAAAAAACAGCAATACGGGCTGGGCCTCCGGTTAGTAAGTTAGTCCCAAAAATGATATAAATGTGTAAAATAAAGCTCATAAACATCCAATAGGGGTAATATAATAGCATGGAACAATCAAAAATTATAGCTACGTTGAAGACGTATCAAGCATCCCCAAGCTTAATTCCTGCTCGTCCTCGAGTAGGTAAATGATAAAAACAGAATTTTTGATGTGGAATGCTACCTAGGATAATTCTCAATGTAATTTTCTTTATTGTGGCATGAATGTTCAGATCCAAATGATACAAAATAAAAGTTCGTATTGACATAAAAATAGTGATACTTCAAGCATACTAATCAAAGTAATCATGTCTTCTCAAAATAACATGGCCAAAGAAAGTTATCCCTACAAAATCATATAGTCTGGCTGTTGCTCTATCTTCATCACACAAAGTATTTAATCATGCACAACCCCGATGACAAGCCAAGCAATTGTTTCATACTTTAATAATCTCAAACTTTTTCAACTTTCACGCAATACATGAGCGTGAGCCATGGACATAGCACTATATGTGGTGTAGAATGGTGGTTGTGGAGAAGACAAAAAGGAGAAGATAGTCTCACATCAACTAGGCGTATGAACAGGCTATGGAGATGCCCATTAATAGATATCAATGTGAGTGAGTAGGGATTGCCATGCAACAGATGCACTAGAGCTATAAATATATGAAAGCTCAACAAAAGAAACTAAGTGGGTGTGCATCCAACTCGCTTGCTCACGAAGACCTAGGGCATTTTGAGGAAACCCATCATCGGAATATACAAGCCAAGTTCTATAATGAAATTTTCCCACTAGTATATGAAAGTGACAACATATGAGACTCTCTATCATGAAGATCATGGTGCTACTTTGAAGCACAAGTGTGGAAAAAGAGGTAGTAGCATTGTCCCTTCTCTATTTTTCTCTCATTTTAATTTTTTTCTTTTTTTCTTTTTTTCTCTTTTTTCTTTGTCCTTTCTCTTTTTTTCTTTTTTTCTTTTTTTTTAAAGTCCGAAGTGTCATCCCGACTTGTGGGGGAATCATAGTCTTCATCATCCTTTCCTCACTAGGACAATGCTCTAATAATGAAGATCATCACACTTTTATGGATTTACAACTCAAAGCTAGAACAAGATATGACTCTATATGAATGCCTCCGTGGTGTATGCTAGGATATGCAATGAATCAAGAGCGACATGTATGAAAATTATGAAGGTGGCCTTGCCACAAATACAATGTCAACTACATGATCATGCAAAGAGCAATATGACAAAGGTAATGCATGTCATATGGTGGAAAGTTGCATGGCAATATATCTCGGAATGGCTATGGAAATGCCATAATAGGTAGGTATGGTGGCTGTTTTGAGGAAGGTAAATGGTGGGTGTATGGTACCGGCGAAAGTTGTGCGGCACAAGAGAGGCTAGCAATGGTGGAAGGGTGAAAGAGTGCGTATAATCCATGGACTCAACATTAGTCAAAAGAACTCATGTACTTATTGCAAAAATCTAGAAGTCATAAAAACAAAGTACTATGCGCATGCTCCTAGGGGGATAGATTGGTAGGAAAAGACCATCGCTCGTTCCTGACCGCCACTCATAAGGAAGACAATCAATAAATAAAATTGTGCTCCAACTTCATCACAAAGCGGTTCACCATACGTGCATGCTACGGGAATCACAAGCCTCAACACAAGTATTTTTCATAATCACCTCAACTAGCATGACTTTAATATCACTACCTCCATATCTCAAAACAATTATCAAGCATCAAACTGATCATAGCATCCAATTCACTTTATATGATAGTTTTTATTATACCCAACTTGGATGCTCATCATTCTAGGACCAAATTTGTAACCATAGCAAATACCAAGCTGTTCTAAAAGACTCTCAAAATAATATAAGTGAAGCATGAGAGACTAGCAATTTCTTCAAAATTAATCCACCGCCGTGCTCTAAAAGATATAAGTGAAGCACTAGAGAAAAAACTATAAAGCTCAAAAGATATAAGTGAAGCACATAGAGTATTCTAGCAAATTCTAATCAAGTAGGCTTCTCCCAAAAGGTGTTTACAGCAAGGATGATTGTGGTAAACTAAAAAGTAAAGACTAATATAATACACGACGCTCCAAGCAAAACACATATCATGTGACGAATAAAAATATAGCTCCAAGTAAAGTTACATTTGAACAAAGACGAAAGAGGGGATGCCTTCCCGGGGCATCCCTAAGCTTAGGCTTTTGGCAATCCTTGAGTATCTTGGGGTGCCATGGGCATCCCCGAGATTAGGCTCTTGCCACTCCTTATTCCATAGTCCATAAAAGCTTTACCCAAAACTTGAAAACTTCACAACACAAAACTCAACAGGAAATCTTATAAGCTCCGTTAGTGAAAGAAAACAAAACCACCACATAAGGTACTGTAATGAACTCATTCTTTATTTATTTTGGTGTTAAACCTACTGTATTCCAACTTCTCTATGGTTTATAAACTATTTTACTAGCCATAGATGCATCAAAATAAGCAAACAACACACGAAAAACTGAATCTATCAAAAACAGAACAGTCTGTAGAAATCTGTAACTAACGAAAACTTCTGGAACTCTAAAAATCCTACCAAAATAGAAATTCCTGGAAAACTTATCTATTGATCAGCAGAAAAAATAATCAACGCAAAAGCACGTTCCTATGATGTAACAAAACTAAATTAGTGCCCACAAAGTTTATGTTTTTCAGCAGAATCAAATCAACTATCATCATAGGTTATCCTATAGGTTCTACTTGGCACAAACACTAATTAAAAGATAAAAACACATATAAACAGGAGGTAGAAGAAATATTTATTACTAAACAGGAACAATAACAAAAAACACAAAAAAAATTGGGTTGCCTCCCAACTAGCGCTATCATTTAACGCCCCTAGCTAGGCATAAAAGCGAAGATAGATCTAACTAGTGCCATCTTTGGCACTCAATTCATAAGTACCTCGCATGATAGATTCATAAGGTAATTTGACTTTTTTTCTTGGAAAGTGCTCCATTCCTTTCTTTAATGGAAATTGGAATCTAATATTCCCTTCCTTCATATCAATAATCGCACCAATCGTTATAAGGAAAGGTCTACCAAGAATAATAGGGCAAGAAAGATTGCAATCTATATCAAGAACGATAAAATCCGGGCACCAAATTTCTGTTTGCAACAATGAGAACATCATTGATCGTTCCCATTGGATTTTTAATGGTGGAATCCGCAAGGTGCAAATTTAAAGAGCAATCATCAAGATCATGGAAACCTAGAATATCACATAAAGTTTTCGGAATCGTGGAAACACTAGCACCCAAATCACACAAAGCAAAACACTCATGATCATTAACACTAATCTTTATAGTAGGTTACCACTCATCATTAAGTTTTCTAGGTATAGAAACTTCCAAATTAAGTTTTTCATCATAAGATTGCATCAAGGCATAAACGATATGTTTGGTAAAAGCTTTATTTTGACTATAAGCATGAGGAGAATTAACAACGGATTGCAACAAGGAAATACAACCTTCTAAAGAACAATTATCATAATGAAATTCCTTGAAATCCGAGATAGTGGGTTCAATACTATTTAAAGTCATGACCTCTCCAATCCCGCTTTTACCAAATTTAGCATTAAGATCTAAAAACTCCGAATTCTTGGGATGCCTTCTAGGTAAAGTTGACTCATCTTCAGTCCCATAATTATCAAGATTCATATTGCAAAACAAAGATCTAATAGGAGACGCATCAATAACTTTCAGATCTTCATCATTATTTTCATGGAAACTAGAAGAACATGCTTTTACAAAGCAATCTTTCTTAGCACGCAATCTAGCGGTTCTTTCCTTGCACTCATCAATGGAAATTCTCATGGATTTGAGAGACACATTGATATCATGCTGAGGGGAAGAAGATCTATGTTTAAGAGAATCAACATCAAGCGAAAGTCTATCAACGTTCCTAGCCAAATCATCAACTTTGAGCAATTTTTCTTCAAGCAAAGCATTAAAATTCTTTTGAGAAATCATAAATTATTTCACACTATTCTCAAAATCAGAGGGAATCTTATTAAAATTACCATAAGAATTATTGTAGGAATTTCCATAATTATTAGAGGAATTACTAGGGAACGGTCTAGCATTAAAGTTTCCTTTATAAGCATTGTTTCCAAAACTATTCCTACTGAGGGAGTCCTGGACTAGGGGGTGTCCGGACAGCCGGACTATCATCGTCCGCCGGACTCCAAGACTACGAAGATACAAGATTGAAGACTCTGTCCTGTGTCCGGATGGGACTTTCCTTGGCGTGGAAGGCAAGCTTGGCGATACGGATATGTAGATCTCCTACCATTGTAACCGACTGTAACCCTAGCCTCCTCCGGTGTCTATATAAACCGGAGGGCTTTAGTCCGTGAGGACACAACATACATTACAACAATCATACCATAGGCTAGCTCTAGGGTTTAGCCTCCTTGATCTCGTGGTAGATCCACTCTTGTACTACCCATATCATCAATATTAATCAAGCAGGACGTAGGGTTTTACCTCCATCGAGAGGGCCCAACTCGGGTAAAACATCGTGTCCTCGTCTCATGTTACCATCCGCCTAGACGCACAGATTCGGGACCCCTACCCGAGATCCGCCGGTTTTGACATCGACATTGGTGCTTTCATTGAGAGTTCCTCCGTGTCGCCACCGATAGGCTTGATGGCATCTCGCAACCAACGACGCTGTCCAGTGGTGAGACTTTTCTCCCGGACAGATCTTCATATTCGGCGTAAGCCGATCGCGGGCTAATTCGCTTGGCCATCTGGAGCAGATCGAAAGCTACGCCCCTGGCTGCCAGGTCAGATTTGGAAGCCTAAACTTCACGAACGACGTCCGCGGAGACTTGATCTTCGACGGACTCGAGCCGCAGCCAAGCGCGCCGCACTGTTGTGATGGGCATGATCTAGCTCTGCCGCCGAACAGTGCCTTGGTGGCCGCACACGAATCCGCTCCAGCCATTAGCCCGGAGCCGATTGCCCAGATAGAGGATCGGTGGATGGACACCGCCTCGGGGGCTTCAACTACCACGGCGATGGAGCCGAACACTAATCTTGTCCCTCGCAAAACTCGTGATTCCGAGGTGCCGGACTCCCTGCTGGACTCCGAACCTCCCGCGCCCCTACCAACCAGATCGGATTGGGCGCCGGCTACGGAATTCACCGCCATGGATATCTTCCAATACTCGCCTTTTGGCGACATCCTGAATTCACTAAAGCATCTGTCGTTATCAGGAGAGCCCTGGCCGAACTATGGCCAGGATGGTTGGGATATGGCGACGAAGAAATTCAGATCCCACCCACCACCCACTTTGTAGCCACTGTCGACGACTTAACCGACATGCTAGACCACGACTCCGAAGAGATCGACGCTATAGACGACGATGCCGGAGACGAACAAGAAACAGCCCCTATAGGGCACGCGAGGGCCACCTCGTCATACGACATATACATGGTGGATACCCCAAAAGAGAGCAATAACGAGGACCAACGGGCCGCGACAGAGGATAACCCCGCCGATAAACAACCAAAACGGCGGTGCAGACGCCGCCCTAAGCCCCGCCTCGACAACAACAACGCTCCCAAGGACCCCGCACTACAGCAGGGCACGAAAGTGGACGACGAACATGCAGATAAGCAACCGTCCGAATAGGACGAGTCAGATAATCAGTCCAGGCCCGGCAAAAATGACGGCTCGGACGATCTCACGCCGGACACGCCGCCGGAAGGAAAAAACCTTCGGAAAAGACTCGTCAACACTACAAGAAGCTTGAAGAAGGAAAAGCGGAAGCTCAAAACAGCGGAAGACACACTCAGAATGAGGTGGAGCAAAGTACTCAAAACCGCGGATAAATACGGCAATGGCCACCAATCAAAGAGCTACCCGAAGCGCAAACTGCTACCAAAATTCGACAACGAGGCCATAGAGCCTCCACATTCAAAAAATAAAGAGGCTACCTGGTCGGATAGACGGCCGGATGACAAGCCAAATTCTGAAAGCGGCGCAACACATAAACCAACCAATGAACTTGGAAGAAGAGATGGCCCAGCCAGGTCCATCTACGGGCCAAAGAAGAAGGCCCCCGGAAGCAAGGCAACACGTCAAGTGTCTGAAGATAGCGGCACACCCAAATACAGGGGCGCCGCACACCCGCTATGTTTCACCAATGAGGTGCTGGACCATGAATTCCCAGCAGGATTTAAACCAATAAACATAGAGGCCTACGATGGAACAATGCACTCGAGTCCGGATAGAAGATTATATACTACATATACACATGGCCGAGGAGATGATCTCCACGCCATAAAATACCTACCCTCAAGCTCAAAGGGCCAGCCCGTCATTGGCTTAAAAGCCTCCAAGAAAACACTGCTGGAAGTTGGGAAGAGCTCGAGGACGCGCTTAGAGCAAATTTTCAAGGGACTTATGTCCGCCTCCGGACGCAGATGATCTAAGTCATATAACTCAACAATCCGGAGAGTCCATGAAATTCGAACAGGTTTCTCACCAAAAGAACCAAATAGTCGATCGTCCGGACGACGAAGCCTTAGCAGCTTTTAAACACAATGTCCGAGACGAATGGCTTGCTGTGCACCTCGCCAAGAGAAACCGAGGACAATGTCCGCACTAACAAGCCTCATGACCCGATTCTGTGCGGGAGAGGATAGCTGGCTAGCAAGATGCAGCACCAGCGACCCAAGTACATCCGAGATAAGAGATGGAAACGGAAAATCACGGCGCAGAAAAGAGCAGCGCCGGAATAAAGAGAAAAGCCCAAAGAGCACGGCAGTCAAGGCCGGATTCAAAAGCTCGCGTCCAAACAACAAAACACCGCCTCTTAAGGATGACAGCGATGAGTTGTCCAAGTTAAACAAGATTTTGGGTCGGATATGTCAAATCCACAGTACCCCGGGAAGGCCTGCAAACCACACCCACAGGGATTGTTGGGTTTTCAAACAGTCCGGCCGATTAAACGCCGAACACAAGGGGATCGACGCGCAAGCTTAAGACGATAAACCCCACCAAAGACAAAGACCGAAAACAAAAGACTTTCCCACAAGAGGTCAAATCAGTAAACTCACTTCATGTGATAATACGGAAAAATAGTGCGGCACTTCCTAAAAAGAGCCTCGCACGGTGCAACCCAGCAGACCATAGAAATTGGATATCAAAACCAATCACTTTCGACCACTTGGACTATTCCAGAAGCGTTCGAAACGCGGGACGGACTGCCCAGATATTAAATCCCATAATCGACAGATTACAATTTACTAAAGTCCTAATGGACGGAGGCAACGACTTAAACCTGCTGTATTCAAACACAATCCGCAAGATGGGGATAGACCCTACCAAAATTCGACACAGCCGCACTTCCTTCAAAGGAGTGACGCCAGGCCCTTATGCCAAGTGCACAGGCTCCCTATTACTAGAAGTCGTGTTCGGACCACCGAACAACTTTCGGCGCGAAAACTAACTTTTTATATCGTCCCATTTAAAAGTGGATATCAAGCACTCTTGGGACGAAACGCTTTTGTCCGTTTCAACGCCATACCACATTACGCGTCTCTTACACTCAAGATGCCCGGTCCGCGTGGCATCATCTCAGTGTGAGGGTCACCCAAAGACCCCGGACACGGATAGACAATTCCGGCATCAGTAGGCTAGGGGCTCCCTAGCCGCACACCCCTTCACAAGGGGCTGCGCACACACTCAACCGCGGGTTCGTTCAAACCCCGCTTTGCTTGTTTATATTTTTTCTTTCACACATACCGGTTTTTTCGCACGAATTGTTTTCAAACTAAACTTTCCTCTCTTTTTACAGATGAGCAACGTGCGTACCCGTCCAGGATAACGGCACAACGGAGACACAGGCGCAGACGCAGCAGTAGGGACCCGCTATGCAGGATTCTTTTCAGATTAAGACCCGCGTAAACCTTTTTACTGTCTCTTGTTGTTATTCTCCCTTGGTTTCCTCCTATAACCAATGCAGAGCCTGACGTTTTGGCATCGGCCGCGTCAGAAGACCATGCCCGTACCTGGACACTAGGGGCTTAGGGCGTTATTCTGCCCATTATCATAAAGACCGAACACCTTAGGGAGTGTTCGACGTCTCGAGTTAGGCATTATATGCATCAGCTCCGAATCGTGCCTTTGGTCAAATCTTGGGTTTGCCCGGCTCCTGTGTTTTGCTGCCTTATGTTCCAGATCATCGGCTAACGCGCACCAGGAGAACTCTGCGACAGTGCCCCGTTCGGCTGGGCAAGCACCTCAAGAGAGAAAGCCAAAACCGACTGTCATGATATAGCGAGACCGGTCAACCACTCGATCGACTACCGGAATGTTTAGAATTTCGCTGACGAAGGACCGTTTTCGGTCAGCACACACGCGCCCAAATCGGAGAAGTGCGGTGCCCTGTGGGCTATATCGTAGCCCCACCTCGAACTCCACTGGCTAAGTGAAAGTGATAAAGCATTATAGTCCGGATTGCCTCGTTCGCTACGCTACCACCTCCTTAACAGGACCGCGACGTCGGATTAAGTGTGAAAACGCGCTATTTTGCGAACACCCCCGCACCTTGTGCGTGGGGGCTGAAGCCGAAGACTGCAATCTTTCAGGTTATACAAAAGTATACGCAAACGGCCGCATAGGAGAAGTTTCACTACTTGGGACGCGAAAGTATAAAAAGCAGCTATAACATAATCATCGTTTTACAAGCTAAAACGTTCATTTGAACGTGACATTTTTTGAGCACTGCGACTATATTACACGAGCGCCACGCATAACTTCCCCAAAATAGTGCTCGGCGGGAGCCGACTTTCATCCGAACCCTGGGCGGCAACAGCGGTGGCATCCATCTCTGTCCAATGTGCCTTCACACGGGCAAGAGCCATCCGCGCACCCTCGATGCAGGCCAACCGCTTCATCTCCTTGATATGCGGCACCGCTCCAAGGAATTGCTGCAGTAAGCTGAAGTAGCTCGTCGCCTTGGGCCTTTCTGGCCAAACATGAGCCACCATGTCAGTCATGGAAAGTCCGGACAATCTATTTAGCTCGGCCCATTCGGCCAACCGGTCGGTCAACGGAAGTGAGCGATCCGGACTACGGAATTGAGACCAAAATAGCTCTTCCGTCTTGTGATCCTTCTGGCTCCGGAAGTGCTCAACGACATGAGCCGCACTTGCCGCTAAGTCCATATACGGATCCTCCGGACTCCACAGCCGATCAAATTGAGCATACTCGATCCATAAATCGGCGACGAAGAGATAAGGCTTGCCACCACAATATCTCCTACCGCGCAGCTCCTCCTCATGGCCCGATTGCAGATTGGGCATCCTTGGCCTCGGTGGTGGCCTTCCTCAGTCTTCCCGCCTCGATAAGCGCTCCTTTTCAAGAGCCTCATTGCGGTCGGCAAGATCTTTTACTTTCATGGCCAATTCGCCACCTCTTCCCCGCTTAGGCAAAGGAGCAGCCCTTTCGCTTTTAACTCCTCGGCCGCCTCGAGGCAGCGCGTCACTCCTTCGGGCTTGCTCCTTAGCTTGAGCAAGTTCGCCCAAGGCTCTCCACAAAGAGCTGCACCGCCTCAGTATAACAGCATATAATTTATCGAGGAGGGCTTTGACCCCATTAATAAAGCGATCGTGGAGAACTCATTTACCTTGCGACTCGCTGTTGCCGGCTGACAAGTGCGATGTCCGTGATCCGCGCGTCAAGTTGCCGTGATTGACTCGGCAACCCCACTAGTCCGGCTAGCCCTCGACTATCCGCCACCTGCATAGGAACGGCGACATTCATTACTTATGATTTCGATCCTCGCACGCGTCGCTTTCGACAACCTACCGAGTCTCGGGGCTACTATCCATACAGGCACACTTTTATGTGCAAAACTGTCAAAAATAGAAGGTGCGCCATTTTCACGCACCTCAAATCCCGCCACAAACTCATAGCGGCATTACGCAATCCGCCTCGGCGGATTTAAATCCTTCCAATCACCATGCGATCAACGCACGATGATCTTCTCGAGATGGACGCCTCTCAAGCAGATTCTTCGATTCTCCGGCCGATACCCGGGCGCCGAACTCTCCGGCCCCTCCCGACTCGGGATACCTCCGTGACAATACTTTAGGCTCGCTCGCATTATCTAACGGCGCAGCAGACGGAGGCGTTCGCTTCCATCATCTCCGGAAGAAGGTCCCTCAAGACGAACTCATTTGAGAAGGCTGCAAACCGAATCTGAGGATAAAAATTTCGTTACCCATGTATAACAAATGGAGGTATTTTCTTACTGATGAAATCCCCTTTTCATACTCACGGCTCGCTAGAGGGCTGATTCTTTGGCGATGATTGTGTGTCCGGGTTCTCCCCGGACGCCGGACCCCCCGGGGAAGATCTCTTCCCCCGTTTTGGGGCTTTGGCCTCCGGATCCCCGGAGGCGGTCCTCTTCTCCCCCTGGAAGGAGGGTTTTTTGATTCCCCCCTCTTCAGACGCCCCTTTGGGCGAAGTAATAGCTCCTCTATTTTCCCCATCGCTCCCTTCTATGGGTGCGACCTCCAACATTCTGACCAGCACGGGCTCCAGTGCGGTCTCTGGGAGGGGGGTCGGACACCTTATCAGCCTCGATCGCGCCACCCACTCCTGTGAAGAGTAATGGGTCAGGAGGCGAACTCTAGAAAAGCAATAAATGTAACGTCCGGACTCGAGCTATTTACCCGAGTATCCAGGCGATTGCGGCTTAGGCTGCGTCCTCGGCCAATTCCGACACGCCACCAAGGGTCCGAAGAACAACTTGTACATCTCCACGGGTGTCGCACCCATGAAGTGTTGGAGAATTCGAGGTCCCTCCGGGTTGAACTCCCATAGACGGAGAGGACGGCGTTTACAGGGCAGGAGATGCCTCGTTAGCATTACCTGCATCACCACGACCAGATTGATCTCCCTCGCTTGGAGGTCTCAACCGCCTCGCTGTGAGGGCACGCCTTCGGACGGCCCCAATTGAGCTCCTTGGATGACCCACGACATCGCTTGACGTGGAGGTCCCGGGCGGAATGAAGGCGGCGGCTTTTTGCTTGTCGCCTTCGAGCGGTGATATAGAACCACCTGTTGTTACAACCGAGTTCCTCTTGAAGGAACCTCAAAGCCACGGGCATCGGCCCTTATGCTAATGGCCGCCCCGCCGCACTCCGCTTGACGCCCCCCGATCATCTTCGGCTCCACATTGAAGGTCTTCAGCCACAGGCCGAAGTGGGGAGTGACGCGGAGGAAGGAACCGCAAACGATAATGAATGCGGAGATATGGAGGATGGACTCCGGAGCCAAATCGTGAAAATCCAGCCCGTAGTAGAACATGAGCCCTCTCACAAAGGGGTCCGTCCGGAAGCCTAAACCCCGACGGAGGTGGGATACGAAGACAACGTATTCGCCGGGCTCGGGGGCGGGCACGGCCTGCCCTTGGGCAGGCAACCTGTGCAAAATCTCGTAGGCCATGCACTTGGCCTCACGTAGCTTCAATATGTCCTCCTCCGTGACGGAGGAGGGCATCCACCGGCCCTGAAGGTCGAAGCCGGACATGGTTGAGAATCCGGAGCGCTCGAATCTGAGCCCTAGGTGTTGGAACTGGGAGCGAGAAGGAGATTCGATGCGAGATTGAAGAAAAAGAGCGAGCCTTGGTCCTCTTATAAAGGGGAAAAATACCAAGAGCCGTCTCCGTGGCTGTTTGGGATTCACCTTCGATAGAGGAGGCGTAGCGACGGGCACGGTTGGGTTACCCACGCACGTATCGATGAGAATCCCGAATAAGGGGAACACGATCTCGCTCGACAAGACGCATATGAAACCGCCGCTAAACGTACGAGGTGGTATAATAAAAAACGATTCAAGTAAAGGCTTGGTAGCGGTGATGTCATGCCGCTTAATACGCCGCCAGATTGACTGGTGTACATTTTATTCTCTCTAGGGTGGAATGTGGAATTTATTTTGTAGAGCGGACACTATCCCGGTGTTCATGATCTTCTCTGGATTATTCAAGGGAGGAACCCGCCTTGCAATGCCGAACATTATGCTACCGGACTTATCGCCATTGAAGCCCGGTTCGTGGGCTACCGAGGAGTCCTCGACTAGGGGTGTCCGGACAGCGGACTATCATCGTCCGCCGGACTCCAAGACTACGAAGATACAAGATTGAAAACTCCGCCCCGTGTCCGGATGGGACTTTCCTTGGCGTGGAAGGCAAGCTTGGCGATACGGATATGTAGATCTCCTACCATTGTAACCGACTGTAAACCCTAGCCTCCTCCGTGTCTATATAAACCGGAGGGCTTTAGTCCGTAGGACACAACATACATTACAACAATCATACCATAGGCTAGCTCTAGGGTTTAGCCTCCTTGATCTCGTGGTAGATCCACTCTTGTACTACCCATATCATCAATATTAATCAAGCAGGACGTAGGGTTTTACCTCCATCGAGAGGGCCCGAACCTGGGTAAAACATCATGTCCCTCGTCTCCTGTTACCATCCGCCTAGACGCACAGTTCGGGACCCCCTACCCGAGATCCGCCGGTTTTGACACCGACACCTACCAACAAAATTCACATCCATAGATTCATTATTATTCTCAATCAAAGTAGACAAAGGCATATCATTGGGATCAAGAGGAGTATTTTTAGTAGCAAACCATTTCATAAGTTCATCCATCTTTCCACTCAAAACATTGATTTCTTCTATAGCATGCACTTTTTACTAGAAGATCTTTCAGTGTGCCATTGAGAATAATTAGCCATAATATTATCAAGAAGTTTCGTAGCATCTCCTAACGTGATTTCCATAAACGTGCCTCCCGCGGCCGAATCTAAGAGATTTCTAGAAGCAAAGTTCAAACCGGCATAAAATTTTTGTACGATCATCCATAAATTCAAACCATGAGTAGGGCAATTGCAAAGCATCAATTTCATTCTTTCCCAAGATTGGGCAACATGCTCATGATCAAGTTGTTTAAAATTCATAATATCGTTCCTAAGAGTGATAATCTTAGTAGGAGGAAAATACTTAGAGATAAAAGCATCTTTGCACTTGTTCCAAGAATCAATACTATTTTTAGGCAAAGACGAAAACCAAACTTTAGCATGATCTCTAAGTGAAAACATAAATAACTTCAATTTAACAATATTGGTATCCATATATTTCTTCTTTTGCATATCACACAAATCAACAAAGTTGTTTATATGAGTAGCGGCATCTTCACTAGGAAGGCCGGCGAATTGATCTTTCATAACAAGATTCAGCAAAGCAGTATCGATTTCACAAGACTCAACATCATTAAGAGGAGCAATTGGAGTACTAAGGAAATCATTATTATTGGTATTCGAGAAATCACACAATTTGGTATTATCTTGCGCCATGGCAACAAGTAATCCAACACACAAGCAAACAGAAAAAGGAAAGCGAAAAGAGAGAGGAGGAGATTGGGAAAGAGAGGGCGAATAAAACGGCAAGGGTGAAGTGGGGGACAGGAAAACGAGAGGCAAATGGCAAATAATATAAATGCGAGGGAGATGAGTTTGTGATGGGTACTTGGTATGTCTTGACTTGAGCGAAGACCTCCCCGGCAACGGCGCCAGAAATCCTTCTTGCTACGTCTTGAGCTTGTGTTGGTTTTCCTTGAAGAGGAAAGGGTGATGCAGCAATAGTAGCGTAAGTATTTCCCTCAGTTTTTGAGAACGAAGGTATCAATCCAGTAGGAGGCTCCTCAAAAGTCCAACACACCTACACAAACAAACAAAGAACTCGCAACCAACGCAATAAAGGGGTTGTCAATCCCTTCACGGCCACTTGTGAAAGTGAGATCTAATAGAGATAGTATGACAAGATAAATATATTTTTGGTATTTTATAATATAGATGCAAAAAGTAAAGATGCAAATAAAAGTAAATTGGAAGCAAATATGATAAAAGATAGACCCGGGGGCCATAGGTTTCACTAGAGGCTTCTCTCAAGATAGCATAAGTATTACGGGGGTGAACAAATTACTATCGAGCAATTGATAGAAAAGCGAATAATTATGATATTATCTTGGCATGATCATGTATATAGGAATCACGTCCGCAACAAGTAGATCGACTCCTGCCTGCATCTACTACTATTACTCCACACATCGACCGACTCCTGCCTGCATCTAGAGTATTAAGTTCATAAGAACAGAGTAACACCTTAAGCAAGATGACATGATGTAGAGGGGTAAACTCTGCAATATGATATAAACCCCATCTTTTTATCCCCGATGGCAACAATATAATACATGCCTTGCAACCCTTTCACATCGGGTAAGGACACCGCAAGATTGAACCCAAAGCTAAGCACTTCTCCCATGGCAAGAAAGATCAATCTAGTAGGCCAAATCAAACTGATAATTCGAAGAGACTTGCAAAGATAACTCAATCATACATAAAAGAATTCAGAGGAGATTCAAATATTTCTCATAGATAAACTTGATCATAAACCCACAATTCATCGGATCTCGACAAACACACCGCAAAAAGAGTTTACATCGAATAGATCTCCACAAGAGAGGGGAGAACATTGTATTGAGATCCAAAAGAGAGAAGAAGCCGCCTAGCTAATAACTATGGACCCAAGGTCTGTGGTAAACTACTCACAACTCATCGGAGGGGCTATGGTGTTCATGTAGAAGCCCTCCGTGGTCGATTCCCCCTCCCCAGAAAGCGGTGAAGGCTCCAAGATGGATCTCATGGATACAAAAGGTTACGCCAGGAAATTGTGTTTCGCTGGCTCCCGGATGTTTTCGTGGCACGAGGCTTATATAGGAGGAAGAAGTACGTCGGTGGACGCCCGAGGGGCCCACGAGACAGGGGGGCGCTACCGTAGGGGGCGACCTACCTCTCGTGGGTCGTCGGCTGCTTCTTGACTTGCTCTCCAAGTTCTTTACATCACGCTCGCTCCAAAAATCACGCCCCGAAGGTTTCATTCCGCTTGGACTCGCTTGATATTCCTTTTCTTCGAAATACTGAAATAGGCAAAAAAACAGCAATACGGGCTGGGCCTCCGATTAGTAGGTTAGTCCCAAAAATAATATAAATGTGTAAAATAAAGCCCATAAACATCCAAAAGGGGTAATATAATTGCATGGAACAATCGAAAATTATGGATACGTTGGGACGTATCAATGCACGGCTAGGTGACAAAACTATTGCAGGAGCAGATGCACATGTTATGAACATTTGGTGTCATGACCGGTTTTCCGGGTATTAATTTCCAGAAAATGGTCGTTGTGCTCACCAGCCCCAGGATAACTGTTAGCTGATGAGGCACCAACTTGATACAGAAATTCCAAGCAAAAACACAAAATATGTGGTACAAGACCATTCTGGCCTGCGACTACAACAAATGGTTTCTAGTGGTTGATGGCGGAAGCGGTTTGTGGATCATTGGTGTCTATGGGACTCCATTTCCCAACAGGAACAGCTGACCAGGTTAACTCCTATCTTCACGAGGCTGCTATCACCGCTGCTTAGGTTCGGGGCTGTCGCCGCAACGCCCTCTCCGCAGGAAATCTGGCCAAGACAATAGCTGTGGACAAGCCAAGTGAGTACTTTGAATGTACTCGCAAACATTATGAACACTGGGATAATATAAATGATAATCATGCGCTGAAATGTTCTATGATCACATCGTCACCATAAAACAAAATCTCGATGCATGCAAGCAGGTTATTTATATGCAACACAATTAACAATAATGGAATGGAATTAAATGTCATAATCGAGGCGTCGTGCGACACCACATAAAGGGCTTATAAAAATAAATAACAAGCAAAGGTTACATATCAAGCGCCTCAGCGACACCTCATAAAGGGCTTATAAGAAAATAACAAGCATGCCACAGTCGGGCGTCTGAGCGGCACCACATAAAGGGCTTATAAGGAAATAACAAGCATGCCACAGTCGGGCATCTGAGCGACACCACATAAAGGGCTTATAAGAAAATAACAAGCATGCCACAGTCGGGCGTCTGAGCGACACCACATAAAGGGCTTATAAGAAAAATAATCACAATGAATATATCCAGGAGGTAGAACCGTCCCAGGGATACTCAATACTTCAAATAATATAAAGGGGTTAGTCCATAATAATAATCATCATAATCATCACAAGTCACAAATCATGATCCAAGTTCTGGTTTAGTAGTTTCTCCTCCGAAGACCGACACTAAGACCGACACTTGACCCAACCCAGACTGTAGTCCTTAACCATGGACGCGCTATTCAATAGGTTTAATCTCGCAGAGGGTGTACTCTTTACCCACGAGTAACGGATTCCTTTAGTCCATCAAGACTAATTTCGCTTCACGGTCTTTTAAATGAAAACACACCTGACTTGCACACACCAGCTTAACTTACTGGTGTCTGGAATCACCCACGACACCCATTAAGCAAAACTCTAAGTGGGGAGGCTACAACCTCTATTAGCATGGGATCACAAAATTTATACCACAAGAAAACTGGGAAGCTATCCTCGGCTACAACCAAACACCCATGCCCCCGACCGGATGATGGCATTAATCCATGGCCATGGTACCTCATCCCGCCCCTCAGTATGGTGTGTGATAGAAAGGGTTGACAAATTATCGAACTGCACCCTACCCGTAAGGTGGACAAGTGGTAGCACGAAACAAGTGTGGGGTTATCGAACAAGACTCGATCTACTATCGACTCAGAGGTTTATAGTTTACTGCATGACATGTATAACAAATATACTTCAACCAATCCAATCAACACTCATTATATCTTACTATGCCATACCGGACATACCCGTCCCGACGGAGACCGGCGACAAGCTCACGCCTACCCAAGGCAGAGGCTTTCCCGAATTCCTTTCCGACATGCATGCAAGATACATGAGGATGATTACCATCACAAGTATACTCATTTCCAACACCATGGAAATCACTAATATGCATCCATGCAAATGATCATGTCACATGAAATAACAAGTCCTTCGAAATGAGGTGGTGTTATAAACATGTCAATGTACACACCAAAAATATTATGCCTGGGTTCAAAATGCTTACCTTCAAGGTGTGGAGAGGTGGGGGTGCTCTCCAAAACTTTTGAAGGCTTTCTGCCTCTCTCCAAAATCCTATTTTGAAAATATTGGAATTAACACACAATTTCAAAACAGCACAAAAAGTTGTTTTAAATTTTTTAAAATAAATCTTAAAATAAACTAGACAGAATTTGAGAGATGTAGGAAAAAGAATCAATTCATTTGGAGTTTTAATTAAAAAGATATAGCCAGTCAAAGATTTGGTCAAAATCTGTTTGATAAAAACAGAAAAAGAAAACGTTTCAAACGAGAATACGCTTTCGGGCAGAGGAGGCGTACTTGAGGGTTTACGCCTCCACTTATCCAGCGTGGACCGCGCAGGGGCCACTGACAGTGGGTCCAGGGGGCCCACTAGTCAGGTTTGACTAGTCCCCACTCCCTCCCCTTCTCTGCCCGAGCAGAGGCGGGACATCCGGCATCGTCGCCGGCGAACGGAGGTTCTTCGCGGGCATCCGAGTGCAGGGATGGATCCGCCACTCCTAGGCGGTCCTCCCGGTGGTCGTAGGGTCGCCGGGGGTGGAGGGAGTCGCCGGTAGCGAGCTCCGCGGCGGAGGGGAGGCTTCGGTGGATTTGGGGATTCCGGCCATGGTGGTTCCTAGCTGTGTCTGGGAGGCTAGGCAGCCCGCTGGTTCAAGTGGAGTCGGACGGTGGCGCTTGGGAGGGCGGGAGGTCTTGGTGCGCCGAATCCGGCCGGGACGAGGCGGCGGCCGAGCTGACCGGAGAGGTTGAAGACGACCTCTCGCTTCGATTGACGACTAAGGGGTACGAGAAGGATGGCGTGAAGCTGCGTGGGTGCTGAGGAGTCCGGGACCTCCTTTATAGCACGCCCAAGTCGGTTCGTGGCGGCCGTGGATAAGCTTCGCCGCGAACCGCCCTCATCAGCATCGCAGGCGACGTGGCGGTGGCTGGCCGGCTCCAGGAGCTATCGACGAACGCTCCACTATCGAAAGAGGCGAGCTGGCGCGCTGTGGTGGTTTGGGCGGTGCTGCCCATGGCTGTGGCAGATGCGGCCGCAGGCGTGCCGCCAAGAAGCTTGCTGGCAACGCTGCAGGGGGCGAGGAGGCGGCCGGGGCTCTTGGCGCGACGTGGCGAGTGGGAAAGTGTCAGGATGAGCTCGGGGAAGCTTATCCAGGCGCTGCTGGCTCGGCGCGCGAAGCACGCATAAAACGCTGCGTTTCGCCTTTCGCCCGGCAGCACGGCGATCGCCGACGAAATGCCAGGATGGCCAAAACTGCTAGAGAGCTAATGCAAATCCACAGCCCTGGGTTAGAGATCGTTAGCAGGCTACTTGACAACTTGGTTTGGACAGATGGGAACGTTCACAACACAAACTTACAATCATGCCAAATCTGTCCATGCCCACAGGGTGTTTGACAAAATGCCAGAGGCATCTAGGCAGGTCTTGGAGTGGTCAAAAATTCCAGATGGTGGTCTCATTAGGTGAATAAAAGGGTGGTGAGGTTAGTTGGCCAAATACAGAAACTTGTTAGTGCAAGTTTTGCAAAAACTCAATTCTGGACAGGAGACAAATGGCATCACTTCATGAACCAAAAATGATCCAATGGGTGCATGCTCCTGGACATAGGGGTTTAGTATGGAGGACTACAAGTAGGTAAAAGAATCATGGATAAAGGAGTAACTTAAAATATAGTTGCTCTACAAATCATCAAGTTGAACCAGAGTGGAAAAGAGGTTGATTCACTCAAATTTTTCAAAGAACATAGCTGGGTTTTTGCATAAAGCTGAATAATATGCTCCTACTGACATCCCAAAATTTTGTTAGAAGTTTTAAAGAAATAAATAAATAGATTGTAGTGCAAAACTGTCCTCTGGACCAGATTTTAAAACTTGGGACAGAGCTCAAAGTATTCAATGAAATAAATATCTTTTTGCATAAAAGTGATTTAAAAACATCACCTGACATCTCCAAATTTTGGTTGGAATTTTAAGTGAATTTATCAAATGGTTATAGTTCAAATATGGCCATATAACCTTGAAAACCCATTTTTCAAGAAAATAAAGATCAAGCAAATTAATTATGTAATTAGTTCTACTAATAAAAGAAAAGTTTTTCTTGAGAGGTTAAACAAGTCCAATAACATATTTGAAAAGTTTTCTCTATGGGGAAAACTCCATAATAGCAAGGGGAAAAAGTTTCAAAAATCAAAAGGGAGCCCAGAAAATAAAAGTTTTAATTTCCTGGCAAAATTTTAATTAATAAAACAAGGTCAAAATTTTGGGGTGTCACATTTGGCCAGCTTAATATGATGACTCCTTGATAGTTTAGTGCACCATGCTTTACGGCTTAGAATCGGGACTTCAAAGACGTTTTGAACGTCATGGACCATATGAGATATTCCCGAGTTGAGAGATATGAAGTCTCCAACAAGTTCTATAGCTAAAAGATGGAGGAGAATAGCTCAAGAAGTGAGCATGTGCTCAGATTGTTTGGGTACTACAATCGCTTGAATCAAGTGGGAGTTAATCTTCCAGATAAGATAGTGATTGACAGAGTTCTCTAGTCACCATCACCAGGTTACTGGAACTTTGTGATGAACTATAGTATGCAAGGGATGACGAAAACAATTCCCGAGCTCTTCGTGATGCTGATATCAACGAAGGTAGAAATCAAGAAAGAGCATCAAGTGTTGATGATTGACAAGACCGCTAGTTTCAAGAAAAGGGCAAGGGACAGAAAGGAAACTTCAAGTAGAATGGCAAGCAAGTTGTCAATCCCGTGAAGAAGCCCAAAGTTGGACCAAAGCCTGGAACTGAGTGCTTCTACTGCAAAGGAAATGGTCACTAGAAGCGGAAATGCCCTGAATATTTGGTGGATAAGAAGGATGGCAAAGTGAAAAGGGTATATTTGATGTACAGGTTATTGATGTGTACGTTACTAGTGTTTATAGTAGCCCCTGGGTCTTTGATACTTGTTCGGTTGCTAAGGTTAGTAACTCGAAACAGGAGTTACAGAATAAACAGAGACTAGTTGAGGGTGAAGTGGCGATGTGTGTTGGATGTGGTTCCAAGATTGATATGATCATCATCGCACACTCCCGATACTTTCGAGATTAGTGTTGAACCTAAACAAATGTTATTTGGTGTTTGCATTGAGCATAAATATGATTAGATCATGTTTATTGTGATACAATTATTCCTCTAAGACAGAGAATAAATTGTAATTATGTTTACATGAATAAAACCTTCTTTGGTTATATACCCAATGTTGCTGGTTTATTGAATCTTGATCGTAGTGATACACATATTCATAATATTGATGCCAAAAGATGCAAAGTTGATAATGATAGTGCAACATATTTGTGGCACTGCCGTTTGGGTCATATCGGTGTAAAGCGCATGAAGAAACTCCATACAATTGGACTTTTGGAATCACTTGATTATGAATCATTTGATGCTTGCGAACCGTGCCTTATGGGCAAAATGACAAAAACTCCATTCTCCGGAACAATGGAACGAGCTAGTGATTTATTGGAAATAATACATACCGATGTACGCAGTCCCATGAGTGTTGATGCTCATGGCGGGTATCGTTATTTTCTGACCTTCAGAGATGATTTGAGTAGATATGGGTATATCTGCTTAATGAAACACAAGTCTGAAACATTTGAAAAGTTCAAAGAATTTCAAAGTGAAGTGGAGAATCATCGTAACAAGAAAATAAAGTTTCTATGATCTGATCGTAGAGGAGAATATTTGTGTTACGAGTTTAGCCTTTATTTGAAACAATGTGGAATAGTTTCACAGCTCACGCCACATGGAACAGCACTTCATAATGGTGTGTCCGAACGTCGAAACCGCACTTTATTGGATATGGTGCGATCTATGATGTCTCTTACCGGGTTACGACTATCGTTTTTGGGGTTATGCATTAGAGATAGCTGCATTCACTTTAAATAGGGGTACCATCAAAATCCGTTGAGACGACGCCTTATAAACTGTGGTTTGGCAAGAAACCAAATTTGTTGTACCATAATGTTTGGGGCTGCGATGCTTATGTGAAAAAGCGTCAACCTGATAAGCTCAAACCCAAATTGGAGAAGTGCATCTTCATAGGATACCCAAAGGAAACTGTTGGGGGTCGTGGTTCTAAGTCTGACAGTAGAGTGGGGGGTAGGTATGGAGAGGCAAGGTCCTAGCTATGGAGCAGTTGTACAGACAAGGGATTTACGTGTTCAGGCCCTTCTCGGAGGAAGTAACATCCCTACGTCTTGGAGCCCAGAGGCGGTCGACTGGATTATGTGTGTGTAGATTACAGGGGTGCGAACCCTTTACACCGAGGAGGGGTGGCTTATATAGTGTCCGCTGCACCTCCGCCCTCGCTATGCAGGTTTAAAGTACATTAAGGCTCTGGCGCATCGGGTAACGCTTACATAAAGTGTCATCATGGCCATAAAGACTACTTAATTACAGCATCGCTTGGATGCAGAGTGGCTCTTGACCTCCTGGTGGTCGAGTGAGTCTTCATGGTCGAGTCCTTCGAGTCCGTCGAGTGAAGTCTCTCTTGGTCGACTGGAAGGCAGCTTCTTCTGAGGAAGTCCTTGGGAAGGGTACTTAGGACAGGTCCGTGACCCTACCCTAGGTACATGACTTCATAATTAGCCCCCGAATGGATCGAGGTTTGAGTGAGGAAGGTGTTGTTAATCTTTCCGACCTGTTTTTGTGTTCTGAACATGTCTCATTTTGGACCAATAATCTTTCTGATGATGGCAGCAACTTTTCTTTCAGTCGCCTCGATCCATTCCTTTCTTCTGTCGAGTGAACATTTGAACTTAGTAAACTTCCGAGCGACGGATCGCAGGAAATCTACCGTCTGACAGATTGATCTCCTGTTAGCGGATTTTGTGGGATCCGAATTTTGGGAAGCGCGCGAAGCGGGGCAGACCGCGGCGCTCGGATGGGATAAGGCGTAGACGCCTCGATTTCCCCGCCGCCTTTTTCGCTACGTATCATGCGTGCGTGACTGTTTCGGGATGTGATAGGATCGCCCGGGCCTACCTATTAGCCACTCGGAAGCATCCTTATATAAGGCGCCGGGCGAGGGTTTTTGAACAAGGTCTCCCATTTCTCTCGCCTCTTCACCTCCGCCTCAGATGCTCGCTCACCTCCGCCCATTCACCCCTCGCATGCTTCGCCGGCGAGAATGGTGGAGGGGAAGACGGCAGCCTTGGAGCGCGCGAAAAAGGCGACGACGACGGGGAAGGCGAAGGGGAGAGCGTCCAGTCGGGGCGGATCCTCGTCAAGGTCCCGCCTGCTGGAAGGTTGGGTCCAAGGGGATTGGATCCGCTCGACCATCACCGAGGCGGATCTCAATGACCTGGCCAACGAAGGTCTGATCTCCCATGGGTCAGCAAGGCTTCCGGGGAACGAGTAGCAACCACAGCCGCAGGAGGGTGAGTGCGTTCTCCTAGCTACTCATGTAGACCGTGGGTTCTCTCTGCCGCCGAGTGTTTTCTTCCAAGGGTTTCTGAACTTCTTTGGGGAGCAACTCCACCATTTCACTCCAAATTCTATCGCCTATCTTGCTGCTTTCGTGTCCATGTGCGAGAACTTCCTGGGTTGTCGACCACACTGGAGTCTCTTCAAGCACATATTCACCTGTCGCTCACAGACGGTGAAAAAGGCGAGTCCGGATGATGAGAGGACTAAGGTTATTCAGATGTGCGGGGGTCTTGGGATTCATATGAGGAGTAAGAGTACTTTTCTGGCCATGACCCTTCCTGAGTCGGTCAGAGGGTGGCAGTTGACCTGGTTCTACTGCCAAGACGAGTCGACGCCGGGGCAGTCGACTAGTCTCCCTCCATTCTCCATGGACCGAGTGAACAAACCCTCTTCTCTGAAGGTGCTTCCTGAAGAGAAAGCCCAAGTAAAAATGTTGATGGAGCGCGTAGTCCAGCTCGTTCGGGACAGAGTGACGGGTATGGACCTTCTGGAGGTCTTCCTTAGACGCCGCATCCAACCGCTTCAGTACCGAGGCCATCCGATGTGGCTGTACTGTGGAACCGAAGATACCACTCGGGTCCATCCAGAAGCATTCGACGACGCCACACTGGAGAGGTGGATGGCCGCAATCACAGGGAATAAGGACAACCCTCGAGGGGCTAGGAGGATCCCACCACTCGACCATACCTACACACCGGACACGGTATGCCTATTTATCCTCAATTGTAATCTTGCTTTGTTCATTCTGCTTTGCTGCAAATTGGTCGATTGACCTTTGTTTTGTTGTCTGTCAGGCCACCACTGAGTTATACTCGATGCCCAATGGAGCGCAAACGCCGACTGAGGAGGAGGAAGGAAGTGGGGGCGAAAGCCCGGAGGAGTGGGATTTGGATGCTGATGATGATGATGAGGGTGATGACTCTGGTGAGGAGGAAGAAGAGGAGGAGGAGGAGGAAGTTGCGCCTCCTCGCTCGGAAAGACGCTCGAAGCTTGTCCATGATCCTGCAACCGAGCGTGGTAAGGGGGTCGCGACTGTCGCGCAATCGACCAAGCGCCCTCGGACAACTTCTCCGGTGCCGACTGAGAAAGCTCCGAAGCAATCTAGAGTGGCGCCGTTGAAGCCGGCGAAGGTCTTGCCGAAGATGAAGATGGTGATCCCCACTATCTCAGGGTAATAATGCTACTTGAGTTTTCCAGTTCCACATGAACTTATTCTTGGTCGACTCATGAGTCAACCGACCGACTTCTGGAATTGCAAGGTTGCTACTCGATACCTCGCCGGTGAAGATCATGAGACGGAAGACGCTGCCACTTCAAAACCTGGTATGACTTTTATAGTTCCGTCTTCAGTCGATTGGCTCCTTGTCTCTAATTTTGATTCTTTTCAGCAGCTCCGTCTAACGTCGTTATTAACCTTCCTGACGAGGACGATGAGGAACCACTGAGGCAAAGGAGGAGCAGGAAAACGTCTACTGGCAAGGCGACTCAGGACGTGCCAGCACCCGAGACACTGGTCGTGGAGGGAGACGACGTCACTCGGACTACCGTATCCTTTGCGGTGCCGTTGACGAGTGCTCGCCCCTCGTCGTCGAGTGCTGCACAGCCTTCACTTTTCTCAACCCACCACGTCCCAGAGGACCAAGCCAGTGCTGCGAAAGAAGCAATACGCCAGGTGGGAGTCATGATGGAACAAGTGAAGGCACTCCGAGATGCTAGTCAGGTAGCATATAACGCCAGTTCAGCTCTTCAGAGTAACGTTCAGGTTAGTCGGTCATCGCCTGTTCTGTTAGGATATGATACCTGAAAATCTTTCTCTCTGAAAATTTTAGTATCCGTCATACACCCACTGGGTGTGTTGATTGAAATTCTGGGTTAGTGGGGGCACGCTAAGTGCACCCACTGGGTGTAGTCCCCAAGGCTATGGTGGACTGCTGGCAGTCGACCATAGGCTTTATGTCTTAAGCTCTTTCTTTACTCAATCAGGTCGAATGGATTGAGAAACCGGTGGGGGCACGCTGAGTGCACCCACTGGGTGTAGCCCCCGAGACTGTGCTCGACTGCTGGCAGTCAACTACAGTCTGATGAACATCTTCCCTTTTTTTGTTGTTGGTCGACTGGTTGACTCTAACTAGTGGGGGCACGCTGAGTGCACCCACTGGGTGTAGTCCCCGAGACTATGGTCGAATGTTTGTATTCCGCCGTAGTCTTAGAAACGTTATGATTTTTCCTTAATCACTCGGAAGTGAATTGTCTTTGACATCTGTCGATTGGTTCTTCGCAGAAATCTTGTGAGCTTGCGGCTCGTTACATTGAGCTGGAGAACAAGCACATCCAGCTCGAGCTTGATCTGAAACTGGTCCAGGAGAACTTAACGAAGGCGAAGGAGGAAGCAAAAGGTATGTTTGGTGAGACCCTCGACAACTGCTTTTGCCTCTTGTCCGCTCCAGAGTCTGATCTCACTGTAACTTTGCAGACAAAGTGAGGGATGCCCTGAAGAAGAAAGACCTTGACTTGGCTGAGATGCAGAAAGCAGCTTTAGAGAAGACCAAGCTCGCAGATGAGAAGCTGGCTTCAGTCACAAAGCTTGAAGAAGAAAACACCAATCTGAGAGCTGCTCTTGATGTTGCCAACAAGGAGGTCAGTCGACTGAAAAGTGATAAGATTGCCCAGAGTGACAAGGCCAGTGAGTTGGTGGGAAAGAAGAACGATCTGGAGGCTTATCTGGGTGGACTCGCCAAGAAGCTATTCCTCATGCTTGAAGGTAATCTTTTGTATCAAACAGACATTTTAACTGTAATCTTTCCATCCGACTGTTGTCTTGACTCGGTGGTTGCGCTTGCAGAATTTTGCCAGAACTTTGAAGAGGAGACTGGTCGACTGGAAATAAACCTGGATCCCATCAACTCTCCTGTGAAGGATGAAGTCGCCATGAATGTGCTTCGGCTCGAATCTCGCGTTGTTGTTGTCATTGACTACCTCGCAAGGCTGAAGGTCGCAACTTCCCGCATCAACACAACACTCTGGCCAAGAGACACGCTCCAGAACGACCTCGAGTCTCTGATGACTCGGCTGAATGAGGTCCCAAGTCGAGTGCAGGAGTGGAAGAAGTCTTCTGCCAGGTGCGGTGCAGATGTTGCTCTATCTCTGGTCCGCGTTCACTGCAAGGATGCACGAGAGGACAAGCTGGCAGCCCTTAGGGTGGCTAACACCAAGAAGCACGATTTCCGATCTTTCGTGGAGACATTCATCGCCGCTGCCACTCGGATTGCAGATGGAATCGACCTGGATGAGTTTGTTGCACCTTCCAGCCCTCCACAGGAGGGGTAAAAAACTTCTGAGCTTGATACTTTAAATTTGCGTCGGTATGTCGAGTGATTTTTGTAACCGTCAAACCATAACAGGCTTAGCGCCTGAGCACTTTCGGTTCCGTTATGTGTTATCCGAACTTGGATTCGACGTTGAATATGTTTGCATTTTGGTTTGAGGTGTTTTTTGCAGGCTAAAGCGAGGTGCTTATTGCAATCGACTTGTTCCCCAATACACTTAGGCGAGCACTGGGCTGCAGCTAAGCCCCTGAGTGAGAGGTCTGTTCTCGACTCGGCAGGATTTTCAAAAACTTAGGCGAGCACTGGGCTGCAGCTAAGCCCCCGAGTGAGAGGTCTGTTCTCCACTCGGTAGGATTTTCAAAACCTTAGGCGAGCACTGGGCTGCAGCTAAGCCCCCGAGTGAGAGGTCTGCTCTCCACTCGGTAGGATTTTCAAAAACTTAGGCGAGCACTGGGCCGCAGCTAAGCCCCCGAGTGGGAGGTCTGCTCTCAACTTGGTAGGATTTTCAAAAACTTAGGCGAGCACTGGGCCGCAGCTAAGCCTCCGAGTGGGAGGTCTGCTCTCCACTTGGTAGGATTTTTACGGCGTCTCTCTGAAGGATAAGGCGTTAATCGACCTTGTCTTTCTTATGGAGAGCACATTATACTTGTGGCGTAGCTCGGAAGGAGAGGGTGGCGGTCGACCTGCACCTCGTCCCCCTTGCGGAGCGCATGTTGTATTTGTGGCGTAGCTCGGAGGAAGAGGGTAGCAGTCGACCTGCGCCTCATCCTCCTTGCGGAGCACATGTTGTACTTGTGGCGTAGCTCGGAGGAAGAGAGTAGCAGTCGACCTGCACCTCGTCCTCCTTGCGGAGCGCACGTTGTATTTGTGGCGTAGCTCGGAGGAAGAGGGTAGCAGTCGACCTACACCTCGTCCTCCTTGCGGAGCGCACGTTGTATTTGTGACGTAGCTCGGAGGAAGAGGGTAGCAGTCGACCTGCACCTCGTCCTCCTTGCGGAGCGCACATTGTATTTGAACTTAGGCGAGTGCTTAGACTGCAGCTAAGCCCCCGAGAGGGAGGCTGGCTCACCACTTGATAGGATTTTATTGAAACTTAGGCGAGTACTTGGACTGCAGCTAAGCCCCCGAGTGGGAGGCTGTCTCACCACTTGGTAGGATTTTATTGAAACTTAGGCGAGTACTTGGACTGCAGCTAAGCCCCCGAGTGGGAGGCTGCCTCACCACTCAGTAGGATTTTATTGAAACTTAGGCGAAACGGATTCGCAGCTATGCCCCCGAGTGGGAGGCTGGCTCTCCACTCGGCAAGGATTTTTTACAAACTTAGGCGAAACGGATTCGCAGCTAAGCCACCCACTGAGGGGGAGTTTTATTGAACAAATAAAAGTGACAACAATCATTGGGGAAATTATGACACTATTATCTTGTGAAACATGAACTACAGAAGTACTTTTATTACAACTCATCCGAGTGAATACTTAGGTGTAAAAGGGGCGGAGTAGCTCCGCATTCCAAGCTCGGGGCTCGTGGATCTTGTGCTCAACGTTGTAAAGATGGTACGCTCCGTTATGGAGATCCTTGGTGACGATGAAGGGACCTTCCCAAGAAGGAGCAAGCTTGTGTGGTTTCTGCTGATCCACTCGGAGAACCAAATCTCCTTCCTGGAAGGCTCGACTCTTCATGTTTTGGGCGTGGAAGCGATGCAAGTCTTGTTGGTAAATGGTCGATCGGATCAGAGCCATCTCCCTTTCTTCCTCTAAAAGGTCGACTGCATCCTGCCGCGCTTGTTCTGCTTCAGCTTCGGTGTAGAGCTCGACCCGAGGAGCATTGTGGAGCAGGTCACTCGGCAAGACCGCTTCAGCTCCGTAGACCAAGAAGAATGGAGTTCTTCTAGTCGACCGATTAGGCGTGGTCCTTAGCCCCCAAAGCACTGAAGGAAGTTCGTCGACCCATGCTCCAGCCGCATGCTTGAGATCACGCATCAGTCGGGGTTTCAACCCTTTGAGAATCAAGCCATTGGCCTGCTCTGCTTGTCCATTCGACTGAAGATGGGCGACTGAAGCATAGTTGACTCGTGTGCCCTGAGATGTGCAGAACGTCTTGAATTCCTCCGAATTGAAGTTTGACCCATTGTCAGTGATGATGCTGTGCGGGACTCCATATCTGAATATCAATTCTCTGATGAAGCTGACAGCAGTACCGGCGTCAAGGTTCTTGATGGGTTTAGCCTCGATCCACTTGGTGAACTTGTAGACTGCTACCAGCACATGTGTGAAACCGCTTCGGCTTGTTCTCAAGGGCCCAACCATATCCAATCCCCATACTGTAAAGGGCCAGACAAGTGGTATGGTCTTCAGAGCTGATGCAAGCTGGTGTGACATGTTGGAGTAAAATTGACATCCCTCACACTTGTCGACTATCTCCTTTGCCATTTCATTCGCTCTTGGCCAGTAAAATCCGGCTCGGTATGCTTTGGCCACGATGGTCCGAGAGGACGCATGATGGCCACAGGTCCCCGAGTGGATGTCATCAAGGATTATCCGACCTTCTTCTGGCGTTATGCACTTCTGACCAACTCCAGTCGCGCTCTCTCTGTACAGCTGCCCCTTGATCACAGTAAAGGCTTTGGATCGGTGGACGATTTGTCGAGCCTCTTCCTCATCCTCCGGGAGCTCTTTCCTCAAGATATACGCGATATATGGTACTGTCCAATCGGGAGTGATCACTAAAGCCTCCATGACCAGGTCAACCAATGCTGGAACTTCAACCTCAGTCGGATCTGTGACACTCTTGGGCTGCGGAGCTTCTTTGGTAAAAGGATCTTCTTTGACTGATGGAGTATGGATATGCTCCAAGAACACATCACTAGGAATGGCTTCTCTCTTGGAACCTATATTTGCCAAGTCATCAGCCGCTTGATTTTTCAATCGGGAAATGTGATGGAGCTCTAACCCTTCGAATTTCTTTTCAAGCTTCCTCACTGCATTGCAGTATCCAGTCATGGCTGGGCTTCTAACGTCCCACTCCTTCATCACCTGATTGACCACCAAATCTGAGTCGCCATAAACCATAAGGCGACGGACGCCAAGTGAAATGGCCATGCGCAACCCATATAAAAGTGCCTCATATTCTGCTTCATTGTTGGAGGAATCAAAGTGAATCTGGAGCACATATCTGAGCTTATCTCCTCTGGGGGAAACCAAAACTACCACAGCACCGGAACCATTTAACATCTTAGAGCCATCAAAGAACATGGTCCAATGCTCCGAGTGAACTTGAATCGGTTGCTGTGTTCAATCCACTCGGCAAGGAAATCTGCTATTGCTTGGGACTTAATGGCTTTCTTTGCCTCAAACTTGATATCAAGGGGAAGGAGTTCAATCGCCCATTTGCCACTCGACGATTGCATCTCTGTTGTGCGAGAATCTACGAAAGTGGGCGTCACGACTCATTGTAATGGAATGATCAGAGAAATAATGAGCAACCTTCTTTGTGGTCATGTAGATCCCATATACAAGCTTCTGATAATGAGGGTATCTTTGCTTCGATGGGGTCAATACTTCGGAAAGATAATATACTGGGCGCTGAACTTTGAAGGCTTTCCCTTCTTCTTCCCGCTCGACCGTAAGCACTGTACTGACGACTTGTCCTGTGGCTGCAATATAAAGCAACAGAGGCTCTTTGCTGATTGGAGCAGCAAGCACCGGCTGGGTAGATAGCAGAGCTTTTAGCTCGGCAAACGCTGAATCAGCTTCTGGAGTCCACTCGAACTTGTCTGCCTTCTTCATCAGTCGGTAAAGAGGTAATGCCTTTTCACCGAGACAAGAGATGAATCGACTTAACGCGGCCAAGCATCCAGTAAGCTTCTGGACATCGTGCACCCGCACAGGGTGTTTCATTCAGAGTATAGTGCCAATTTTTTCTGGGTTAGCGTCGATTCCTCATTCGGAAACGAGAAAACCGAGTAAGTTTCCACCAGGAACTCCAAATGTGCACTTTGATGGATTGAGCTTGATATCATACCTCCTGAGATTGGCAAATGTTTTAGCGAGGTCAGTCAACAGGTCGGAACCCTTTCGTGATTTGACCACAATATCATCCATGTACGCTTCCACGTTCCGTGATTTGGTGAGTAAACACTTACGAATCATCCTCATGAGCGTGGCTCCGGCATTCTTGAGGCGAATGGCATGGTGACATAGCGAAGCACCGAATGGAGTGATGAAAGCTGTTTTGATCTCATCGGGTCCATCTGAGCACGGATCGATGGTATCCGGAATAAGCGTCTAAAAAGACAATCTCTCACATCCCGCAGTCGAGTCGACAATTTGGTCGATGTGAGGGAGAGGAAAATGATCTTTCGGGCAGGCCCGATTGATATGCTTGAAATCAATGCACATGTGAAGTGACTTGTCCTTCTTGGGGACCATGACGACATTGGCGAGCAACTCGGAGTGATATATCTCTCGGATAAACTCTGCTGCCAACAGTCGAGCCACCTCCTCGCCAATGGCCTTTCTCTTCTAGACGGCGGACCGTCGAAGATGTTCTTTGACAAGTTTTGCTTTAGAGTCGACTCTAAGGCGATGCTCAGCCAGCCCCCTGGGAACACCCGGCATGTCAGCAGGCTTCCATGCAAAGATGTCCCAGTTCTCACGGAGGAACTGGATGAGCGCTTCTTCCTATTTAGGGTCGAGTGTTGTGGAAATATGAGTTGGAGCTGCGTTGGGGTCGGTCGGGTGAATGTGAACGGGCTTTGTCTCGCCAGACGACTGAAACGCTGATTCTGTGGCAGGCTTCTTGGCCCGCAACAAATCACTCGGATCTGCATTTTTCTTGTACTCTTCTAGCTCTACCACCGTTATCTGGGAGTCGGCAATCTTCGAGCCTTTCTGAAAGCACTCTTCTGCCTTCTTCCGATTGCCAGTGATAGTCATCACGCCTTTGGGGCTAGGCATCTTCAGTTTGAGGTACACGTAACATGGTCGAGCCATGAACCGCGCGTAAGCTGGTCGCCCCAAAATAGCGTGGTAAGCGCTCTGAAAATCCACGACTTCAAATGTCAGCCTCTCTTTGCGGAAATGCTTCGAGTTACCGAACACGACGTCTAGAGCTATTTGGCCGAGTGACTCAGCCTTCTTTCCAGGTATAACTCTATGAAAACTCATGTTGCTGGCGCTTAGTCTGGACATCGGAATGCCCATTCCCTTCAACATCTCCACGTACAATATGTTCAGTCCGCTACCACCATCCATTAGCACCTTCGTTAGTCGAGTGCCTTCAACGATCGGGTCGACCACCAAAGCTTGCCTCCCAGGGGTGGCTATATGAGTCGGGTGATCGGACTGGTCGAATATAGTGGGAGTTTGAGACCATCTCAGATAGCTTGGTGTCGCCGGGGCGACCATATTTACCTCACGGTTGATAACCTTCAATCGGCTTTTGCTTTCCACATCAGCAAAGATCATCAGAGTGGAATTAACATGAGGATATCCTCCATCACTGTCCTCCTTGTCCTCAGCTTTGTCTGACTCCTTTTCCTTGTCCTTGGGCTGTTTTCCTTGGAGCTGCTAGATCAAGAGTCGACACTGGCGAGTGGTATGTTTCGGGTAGATGAAGTTACCCTCTTCGTCTTTCTTCGTGTGAATGTGACAAGGCAGATCCATCACATCATTTCCTTCTTTATCTTTCACCTTCTTGGGATTCCAAGATCCTTTGGGCTTTCCTTTAAATTTACCCTGAGTCACGACCAGAGCCTCTCCAGGAGCCGCTGGCTCGGCCTTCCGCTTCTGTTTCCGACTGGAGTTTCCTTTCTCCGACTGACTTGGCTTGTACTTGCCACTCCGGAGTCGGTCCTCCTCTTCACCATTGGCGTATATGGTGGCAATTTCCATCATTCGACTCAGGGTCATATCTCCGGTTCGACCAAACTTCAAACTCAACTCTCTGTTCTTAACACCATCCTTGAAGGCGCAGACTGCCTGATGGTCAGACACGTTCTCCACCGTATGATGCAAAGTAATCCATCTCTGAATATAATCTCTTAAGGTTTCATTCGACTTCTGCACGCAGACTTGCAACTCTGTCAATCCAGTTGGTCGCTTGCAAGTTCCCTCGAATGTCCTGACGAACACTCGGGAAAGATCTTCCCAAGTGTAAATGCTGCTAGGAGCTAACTAATTCAACCACGCCCTGGCCGAACCTTACAACATGAGTGGAAAATGCTTCATAGCCACCTCATCATTCCCGCCACCAATCTATACCGCCACTCGGTAGTCTTCAAGCCAGGTTTCAGGCTTGGACTCACCGGTGAACTTACTCACTCGATCGCCAACTTTGAAGTTGGGGAATCACTGCAGCTCTGATAGCCCTGCTGAAACATTCTTGACCTGAAACATGGACTCGACTGCTAGTGGGCGCATCTCTATCATGGCCACCTCGATGAATTCTGTTCCGATCAACGGACCTTGCGATGATGGAGCAGCGTCAAAGCCTGGTTCCACAGGGTCGACCAAGCTCTTCGCCTAATCTTGGTGGCGCTGTCATCTTGCTGTCGATGGGCGTATGACCCACCTCTTGGGGGAGGAGTGGGCACTCGACACCTATCATCTTGATCGAATCGGTCACTGTACTGGTCACGTCGACCTTCGCGTCCCACATGCCGCGGAGGCGATCTTGGGCTGTGAGCCGATCGAATCAGATTCGCAGCTGACGGATCGTTGTGAATCTGTTGCGTGATCGTGACATAGCCGTATTCGATCTCCTGCTGCTCGGTGCAAATCCTCGATCGCATCAAGCCTCTGCCGACCTCCGACCGAGAGGGCTGAATTGACTCTGCTATCTGAGGCTGCGGTGCTAAATTCTGAATCGGGGTTCGATATACAGAGTCGGTTGCGGAAAGAGTTAGCGTCGGCCGAGTCGGTACTCGTTGTCGCGCGATTAAATCGAGTGCTCGCTGGAGGTTCTCGGTCATTGCGTTCAGCCAAGTTGGCCAAACGTGCCTCCTCCAAGGCGCGAGCCTCGGGGGTTTCTCCTGCGATGGGAGTATGCAGGGCATCCATGTTCCGGCGACGAAGATCCTCTCTCTGCAGGGAAGTGAGTGGCTCGGGTTGATATTCCTCGTGGGCCTGAGCGGGGTCACCTCCGCCGTCTATCCCGTCGGTGCGGGGGAAACCGGGCGGACTACGAGGCCCATTGACCATCAGAACCTCAGCCGCCGGATCGCTGCTGTCGCTTTTCGGATCACGGTCTCTGAGCCGGTCGACGATCGAGCAGCCGTAGAGAGATTCATCGGGCTCGATTTCCGCGACTTCGGTGGTGGCCGATTGGCGAGCCACTGCGTGCCTCACCCACCGCTGGAGCCTCGACCGACCAGAGCGCTTGCGCTGGCGGGAGACAGGTAGGGGGAACGACACGGGAGTCGACCGATACGGAGTCGACGGTTGCCGCAGCAAGACGCCACAGAGACACGCCCGAAAATGCGTCACACCGCGGACGGGGAGCGCGTCGATGTCGAGTGGAGATTCCTGGAGCCAAGCGGAGTCGTCGGCGATGAAGGTGAGCGCGCCGAGACGGATCTCGCGGCCCTCGACTAAAACTACACCTGAAACCATGATGAAAGCAAGCGGAACAATTGCAACTTCTCCAAAAATCGCTAAGACGCCTGCCCCACGGTGGGCGCCAACTGTCGTGGTTCTAAGTCTGACAGTAGAATGGGGGGTAGGCATGGAGAGGCAAGGTCCTAGCTATGGAGCAGTTGTACAGACAAGGGATTTACGAGTTCAGGCCCTTCTGGGAGGAAGTAACAGCCCTACGTCTCGGAGCCCGGAGGCGGTCGACTGGATTAAGTGTGTGTAGATTACAGGGTTGCGAACCCTTTACACTAAGGAGGGGGGTGGCTTATATAGTGTATGTCAGACCCCTCCGGCCCTCAGTTATGCAGGGTTTAAAGTACATTAAGGCCTGGCGTTACTGGTAACGCCTTACATAAAGTGTCATCATGGCCATAAAGACTACTTAATTACAGACCGTTTGGATGCAGAGTGGCTCTTGACCTCCTGGTGGTCGAGTGAGTCTTCATGGTCGAGTCCTTCGAGTCCGTCGAGTGAAGTCTCTCTTGGTCGAATGGAAGGCAGCTTCTTCTGAGGAAGTCCTTGGGAAGGGTACTTAGGACAGGTCCGTGACCCTACCCTAGGTACATGACTTCATCATTGGGTACACCTTCTATCACAGATCCGAAGGCAAGATCGTTGCTAAGAATGGATCCTTTCTAGAGAAGGAGTTTCTCTCGAAAGAAGTGAGTGGGAGGAAAGTAGAACTTGATGAGGCAATTGTACCTTCTCCCGAATTGGAAAGTAGTTCATCACAGAAATCAGTTCCAGTGATTCCGACACCAATTAGTGAGGAAGCTAATGATGATGATCATGAAACTTCAGATCAAGTCACTACAGAACCTCGTAGGTCTTCCAGAGTGGTCCGCACCAGAATGGTACAGTGATCCTATTCCGCGAAATGGCTTGAGGCCATGAAATCTGAGATGGGATCCATGTATGAGAACATAGTGTGGACTTTGGTGGACTTGCCCGATGTTCGGCAAGCCATAGAATATAAATGGATCTTCAAGAGGAAGACGAATGATGATAGTAGTGTTGCTATCTACAAAGCTTGACTTGTCGCAAAAGGTTTTCGACAAAGTTCAAGGAGTTGCCTACGATGAGACTTTCTCACGCGTAGCGACAAAGGTCTGAATCATGTGAAGATGGGCTTAAGTTAAGGCTTCCCTCATTGCAATATGAGGAATCAATTCAAGCATCCTCACCAAGTGGTTGTGGACAAGAAAGGGATTCCAACTTGAGACAAGCATTGGAGTCATCACCAAGATCAAGTTGAATATGCAAGGCAAAGGTATACCTTAGCTAGGTTTTCCTAGTTTTGTCGGTCTCATGGTGCTTGGAGGGAGACCGGATTATAGGTTTGATAGCCGTACTATCAAGAGGGACTCTCGGGCAAGTAGCTTGATCATGTCGCATGTAGAGAGCTCAAACCTTTGCATTACTTGCATCATTATTTATTGTTGATCTTGGGTGGTTCTCTATGTGAGGACCTTGGGCTTTTCCATAGCTTCAAAACGAGCCCAAGATCATCGAATTCGGAGTCCGTATGCCAAAGTTATCACTGTTTTAGTGGGCTGCTGCAGGCTGTTCTGGGTACCCCGTGGACACAGGGTTTTTGACCCCTGTGGGCACGGGGCCCCGTGCACACGGGCTTGTACCGTGCGCACAGGACCCCGTGGGCACGGGGTCTAAACCCCCGTGGGCACGGGGTGTCCAGGAAGTGTCCGTTGGAGCCCCAACGGCTAGTTTTGGAAGTTGGCTATAAAAGAGCCCTTCCTCCCCACCGGTTTGGGGGTTGTTGATTCACATTCTAAACATCATTTTGAGCCTCTTACCACCTCTCCCAAACCCCTATCTCCCTTCTAAGTGAAGGGGGATTTGTGGATGGATCTTGGAGTCATTTGTTGATTTCCTCCATTGCATCCCCTCTCTTCAATCTCCCACTTTCTTGAGTTGCATCTTGTGAGATTGAGAGAGTGAGTTGGGCATTTGTTGCTTGACCTTGCATTGCATTTGTTGCATTGGTTTGAGCTCCCCGCATCGATTTGTTCATGTGAGAGCCCGTGAGTTTATTACTCTTGGAGGCTTCGCCTCGTAGACGGTTTGGTGATATATTGAGAAGATTGTGAAGAGGCCTATGTGGCCAAGGTTCCCGAAGCTTCCTTTTGTGGTGTGCTCAGGAAGGGTGTTCAAGTGGCCTAGGTGGTCAAGTTCCTCCGGAAGCTTCGTGGTTGTGGTGTGCTCGGAGAGGTTTGTAAAGGTGTGGTGGTTGCCTTCAAGACCAACCCGAGTGAATCGAGGCTCATCCGTTGGGGTGACTCGAAAGGGAGAATCTGGTGAGTCACTTGGTGACGCCCCGGAGCTTTGGCTACGGCACCGCTCTAACGGAGATTAGCACTCTCACAAGTGTGAACTTCGGGATAAATCCGCGTCCCCGACTCACTTGTGGTTATCTCATACCCACACCCTTTACTTTCCGCAATTCATACTTTGCCATATTGATATATCTTGTGATAGTTGAATTGCTTAGTTGTTCCTTCATTTCCATATCTTGTGATATAGTTTGTGCTTGCTAGTTTGCTTAATTGCCTATCTTGTTTAGCATAGGTTGTTGGTGCACTTAGTTGAGCCTAGCATTTTTGGGATTTGTGCTTGAAAAGTATCCGTTAGTTTAATTCCGCATTAGGATAAAGCCAAATCCGTAAAAGTTTTAAAACTCCTATTCACCCCCCCCCCCTCTAGTCGTCATCTAGATCATTTCAACCTTAGTAGTTGCGGATGCTTGCTAGAGTTCCAATCATAAGTGCTTATGATCCAAGAAGAGAAAGTATGTTACCTTATGCCTCTCCCTCAAATAAAATTGCAATAGTGATTACCGATCTAGTTATCGATTGCCTTGGACAAATAACTTTCTCGTAACAAAAAGCTCTCTACTAATATTTACTTTATTTCTTCTTTATCTAAACAGCCCCTACTTTTTATTTACGTGTTCTTTATTATCTTGCAAACCTATCAAACAACACCTACAAAGTACTTCTAGTTTAATACTTGTTCTAGGTAAAGCGAACATCAAGCATGCGTCGAGTCGTATCAGTGGCCGATAGGACTTGAGAGAGTATTTGTTCTACCTTTAGCTCCTCGTTGGGTTCGACACTCTTACTTATCGAAAGAGGCTACAACTATCCCGTATACTTGCGGGTCATCAGGGAGCTCTATAGCATTTCTAATATTATATGTGGCTAACATATTGTTGATTGGAAATGATATAGAATTTCTGGATAGCATAAATGGATACTTGAATAATAGTTTTTCAATGAAAGACCTCGGTGAAGCTGCTTACATATTGGGAATCAAGATCTATAGAGATAGATCAGGACGCTTGATAAGTTTTTCCAATGAGTAAATACCTTGCCAAGTTTTTAAAAGAGTTCAAAATGGATCAGTCAAAGAAGAAGTTCTTGTCTGTATTACAAGGTGTAAAGTTGAGTAAGACTCAAAGCCCGACCATGACAGAAGATAGAAAGAGAATGAAAGTCATTCCCTATGCCACAGTCATAGGTTCTACAAAGTATGTTGTGCTGTGTACCAGACCTGTTGTGTATCTTGCCATGAGTTTGGCAAGGGGGTACAATAGTGATCTAAGAGTAGATCTCTGGACGCCGGTCAAAATTATCCTTAGTGAGGACTAAGGAAATTTTTCTCGGTGATGGGGATGATAAAGAGTTCATCGTAAAAAGTTACGTCGATGCAAGCTTTTACATCGATCCAGATGACTCTAAGTCTCAATCTGGATACATATTGAAAGTGGGAGCAGCTAGCTACAGTAGCTCTATGCAGAGCATTGCCGACATAGAATATATGCAAAATACATACGGCTCTGAATGTGACAGACCCCTTGACTAAACTTCTCTCACGAGCAAAACATGATTACACCTTAGTACCCTTTGGGTGTTAATCACATAGCGATGTGAACTAGATTATTGACTCTAGTAAACCCTTTGGGTGTTGATCACATGGCGATGTGAACTATGGTTATTAATCACATACATATGTGAACTATTGGTGTTAAATCACGTGGTGATGTGAACTAGATTATTGACTCTAGTGCAAGTGGGAGACTGAAGGAAATATGCCCTAGAGGCAATAATAAAGTTATTATTTATTTCCTTGTTTCATGATAAATGTTTATTATTCATGCTAGAATTGTATTAACCGGAAACTTAGTACATGTGTGAATACATAGACAAAACATATTGTCCCTTGTATGCCTCTACTAGACTAGCTCGTTAATCAAAGATGGTTATGTTTTATAACCATAGAAATGTGTTGTCATTTGATGAACGAGATTATGTCATTAGGAGAATGATGCGATGGACATGACCCATCCGTTAGCTTAGCACTATGATCATTTAGTTTGTTGCTGTTGCTTTCTTCATGACTTATACATGTTCCTATGACTATGAGATTATGCAACTCCGAATACCGGAGGAACACTTTGTGTGCTACCAAACGTCACAACGTAAATGGGTGATTATAAAGGTGCTCTACAGGTGTCTCTGAAGGTGTTTGTTGGGTTGGCATAGATCGAGATTAGAATTTGTCACTCCATGTTTCGGAGAGGTAACTTCGTGGTTGGTCGGTAACTAGATTGAATTAGGTATGGTGATACCGACGATCGAATCTCAGGCAAGTAACATGCTGATGACAAAGAGAACAACATATTGTTGTTATGCGGTTTGACTGATTAAGATCTTTGTAGAAAATGTAGGAACAATATGAGCGTCCGGGTTCCGCTATTGGTTATTGACCGGAAGTGAGTCTCGGTCATGTCTACATAGTTCTCGAACACGTAGGGTCCGCATGCTTAACGTTCGATGACGATCGGTATTATGAGTTTATGTGTTTTGATGAATTGAAGGTTGTTCGAAGTCCCGGATGAGATCACGGACATGACAAGGAGTCTCAAAATGGCCGAGACATAAAGATTGATATATTGTAAGGCTATATTCAGACACCGGAAAGGTTTCGGGGGTCACTGGATAAATACCGGAGTACCAGGGAGTTACCGGAACCCCCCGGGGGGGTCAGTGGGCCTTCATGGCCCTTAGGGGAAAAAGAGGGCAGCAAGGGAGCTGTGGGGCATGCCCCCCTGGGCCCAAACCAAATTGGTTTTGGGCTTGGGGGCCAGCCCCCTCTTTCCTTCTCCCATCCTCCTCTTTCCTTCCCCTCCTAGATGGACTAGGAAAAGGGGAACCTACTCCTAGTAGGAGTAGGATTCCCCCCTTGGGACGCACCCTATGAGGCCGTCAGCCCCCTCCCCTTGATCCCTTATATACGGGGGAGGGGAGCACCCCTAGAACACACACGTTGACAATTGTTTTAGCCGTGTGCGGTGCCCCCCTCCACAGATTTCCACCTCGGTCATATCATCGTAGTGCGTAGGCGAAGCCCTGCGCTGGTAACTTCATCATCACCCTCACCATGCCGTCATGCTGAAAAAACTCTCCCTCATCCTCAACTGGATCAAGAGTACGAGGGACGTCATCGAGCTGAAGTGTGCTGAACAAGGAGGTGTCGTACGTTCGGTGCTAAGATCGGTCGGATCATGAAGACGTACGAGGGTACATGGACACACTCTCCCCTCTCGTTGCTATGCATCTCCTAGATAGATATTGGGTGATCGCAGGAATTTTTTTGAAATTACCGTGTTCCCCAACAGTGGACTCCCTGTGGGGCCCCCTGACGTGAAACCGACGCCAACCCCTCCTATAAATCCCCAAAATCCCAGAACAAAACGATCGGGAGTTCCACCGCCGCAAGCCTCTGTAGCCACCAAAAACCAATCGGGACCCTGTTCCAGCACCCTGCCGGAGGGGGGATCCATCACTGGTGGCCATCTTCATCATCCCGGCGCTCTCCATGACGAGGAGGGAGTAGTCCATCCTCGGGGCTAATGTTATGTACCAGTAGCTATGTGTTTGATCTCTCTCTCTCTCTCTCTCTCTCTCTCTCTCTCGTGTTATTGATTTAGCATGATCTTGATGTACCGCGATCTTTGCTATTATAGTTGGATCTTATGATGTTTCTCCCCCTCTACTTTCTTGTAATGGACTGAGTTTCCCTTTGAAGTTATCTTATCGGATTGAGTCTCTAAGGATTTGAGAACACTTGATGTATGTCTTGCATGTGCTTATCTGTGGTGACAATGGGATATTCACGTGATCCACTTGTTGTATGTTTTGGTGATCAACTTGCGGGTTCAGTGACCTTGTGAACTTATACATAGGGGTTGGCACACGTTTCGTCTTGACACTCCGGTAGAAACTTTGGGGCACTCTTTGAAGTTCTTTGTGTTGGTTTGAATAGATGAATCTGAGATTGTGTGATGCATATCGTATAATCAAACCCATGGATACTTGAGGTGACATTGGAGTATCTAGGTGACATTAGGGTTTTGGTTGATGTGTGTCTTAAGGTGCTATTTTACTACGAACTCTATGGCTGTTTGTGGCACTTATAGGAATAGCCCAATGGATTGATCGCGAAGAATAACTTTGAGGTGGTTTTCTACCCAATAATCTCTTCGTTGGTTCTCCTCTATTAGTGACTTTGGAGTGACTCTTTGTTGCATGCTGAGGGATTGTTATATGATCTAATTATGTTATCCTTGTTGAGAGAACTTGCACTAGAGAAAGTATGAACCCTAGGCCTTGTTTCGAAGCATTGCGATACCGTTTTTGTTCACTTTTGTTACTTGTTACCTTGCTGTTTTTATATTTTCAGATTACAAAAACCTATATCTACCATCCATATTGCACCTGTATCACCATCTCTTCACCAAACTAGTGCACCTATACAATTTACCATTGTATTGGGTGTGTTGGGGACACAAGAGACTCTTTGTTATTTGGTTGCAGGGTTGTTTGAGAGAGATCATCTTCATCCTACGCCTCCCACGGATTGACAAACCTTAGGTTATCCACTTGAGGGAAATTTGCTATTGTCCTACAAACCTCTACACTTTGAGGCCCAACAACGTCTACAAGAAGAAGGTTGTGTAGTAGACATCAAGCTCTTTTCTGGCACCGTTACCGAGGAGGTTAGTGCTTGAAGGTATATCTTTAGATCTTGCAATCGAATCTTTTAGTTTCTTGTTTTATCACTAGTTTAGTCTATAAAAGAAAACTACAAAAAATGGAATTGTGGTTGCCTCATATGTTGCATCTTTTTAATGTCTTTCGTGAAAATAAGGATTCCGATAATTGTGCCAAAGTGTTAGAAAAGAATGCAATAAAATGTTTGGCACTAAATCTTTGAATGTTGAGCATGATTGCAATGTTGTTAGTATGAACTCCTTGAATATCCATGATGCTAATGATATGCAAAGCCACGAGCTTGGGGATGCTATGTTTGATGAATATGATATTTTTAGTCCCCCAAGTTTGGATGAGAATATTTATTATGATAAAATCCTGCCACCTATTTATGATGATTATATTGATGAAAGTGGGTTTGCAAGAGTGTCAACTTTAGGTATTATTGATCCCACTATTTTGGATGGTGTTGAATCTTATTGTGATAATTATGAAAGTGGATCTCGAGATGTCACGACTTTATTTAGTGATGAATCCACTATTTCGGAAGACGTTCCAATTGATTTTGAGAACAAAGTTGCTACCTATGATGATTATTGTGATGACATGTATGCTATAAATAATAATTATAACCATGAAACTTGTCATCTTGATTTTAATTTTCAATTGGATTATGCCTCACATAATAGATATTTTGTTGAGTTTGCTCCCACTACTATGAATGAGAATAAATTTGCTTATGTGGAGAGTAAAAAAAATTCTATGCTTGTAGCTCATGAAAAGAATCCTTTATGTGATGGTTATATTGTTGAATTTATTCATGATGCTACTGAAAATTATTATGATGGAGGAATATATGCTTGTATGAGTTGCAATAGTATCAAGTTTCCTCTCTATGTGTTGAAAATCTTGAAGTTATGCTTGTTTTGCCTTCCTATGCTAAATGATTCTTGTTCCCATAAGTTGCTTGCTCACAAAATCCCTAGGCATAGGAAGTGGGTTATACTTAAATGTGCTAGTCATATTCTTCATGATGCTTTCTTTGTGTTTCAATTCTTAGCTTTTATGTGAGCATCATTGAAATCATCATGCCTAGCTAGAAAGGCATTAAAGAAAAGCGCTTGTTTTTTACCCAATTTACCCCTACTGTTTTTGTGTGTTCACATGATTAAGATACTGTAGTAATCATGTTTTTTAAAGATTTTGCTTCAATAAAGTGCCAAGTAAAACCTTTAGGATAGCTTACGGTGATAGTTGTGTTGATCCTGCTGAAAATCAGAAACTTTTGCGCCTAGTAAATTAGTTTCAGTAATTCACAGAAACGTGTTTTTCATCTGATTATTTTTGCTATGGATTTGTAAAAAAATTTCTCAGGTTTTCCTAATTTGGTAGGATGTTTAGAATTACATAAGTATTCGAGAGTTACATATTACTACAGGCTGTTCTGTTTTTGACAGATTCTGTTTTCTATGTGTTGTTTGCCTATTTTGATGAATCTATGAGTAGTATTGAAGGGTATGAACCATAGAGAAGTTGGAATACAGTAGATATAACACCAATATGAATTTAGAATGAGTTCACAACAGTACCTAAGTGGTGATTTATTTTCTTATACTAATGGAGCTTACGAGTTTTCTGTTGAGTTTTGTGTTGTGAAGTTTTCATGTTTTGGGTAAAGATTCGATGGACTATGGAATAAGGAGTGGCAAGAGCCTAAGCTTGGGGATGCCCAAGGCACCCCAAGGTAATATGCAAGGACAACCTAGAGCCTAAGCTTGGCGATGCCCCAGATGGCATCCCCTCTTTCGTCTTCGTCTATCGGTAGCTTTACTTGAGGCTATATTTTTATTCACCACATGATATGTGTTTTGCTTGGAGCGTCATTTTATTTTATTTTATTTTTCTTGCTGTTTGAATAATATCCCAAGATCTGAAATTAGTCTTCACATAGTTACATAATTATTCGAATACTCATTGATCTTCACTTATATCTTTTGGAGTAGTTTCTCAGTTGCTCTAGTGCTTCACTTATATCTTTTTAGAGCACGGCGGTAGTTTTATTTTGAAGAAATTTATGAACTCTCATGCTTCACTTATATTATTTTGAGAGTCTTAAACAACATGGAAATTTGTTTAGGTTATGAATTTAGTCCTAATATGATGGGAATCCAAGAAGGATATAATAAAAACTTTCATATAAAGTGCATTGAATACTAAGAGAAGTTTGATTCCTTATGATTGTTTTGAGATATGAGGATTGTGATATTAGAGTCATGCTAGTGAGTAATTGTGAATTTGAGAGATACTTCTGTTAAAGTTTGTGATTCCTGTAGCATGCATGTATGCTAAACCGTTAAGTGATGAAGTCGGAGCATGATTTATTTCTGATTGTCTTCCTTATGAGTGGCGGTCGGGGACGAGCAATGGTCTTTCCCTACCAATCTATCCCCTAGGAGCATGCGCGTAGTACTTTGTTTCGATAACTAATAGATTTTTGCAATAAGTATGTGAGCTCTTTATGACTAATGTTGAGTCCATGGAGTATACGCAATCTCACCCTTCCACCATTGCTAGCCTCTCTAGTACCACGCAACTTTCGCTGGTACCATACACCCACCATATACCTTCCTCAAAACAGCCACCATACCTACCTATTATGGCATTTCCATAGCCATTCCAAGATATATTGTCATGCAACTTTCCACCATTCCGTTTATTATGACACGCTCCATCATTTTCATATTGCTTTGCACGATCATGTAGTTGACATCTTATTTCTGGAAAAGCCACCATTCATAAATTTTTTCATACATGTCATTCTTGAGTCATTGCACATCCCGGTACACTGCCGGAGGCATTCACATAGAGTCATATTTTGTTCTAAGTATCGAGTTGTAATTCTTGAGTTGTAAAGTAAATAAAAGTGTGATGATCTTCATTATTAGAGCATTGTCCTAGTGAGGAAAGGATGATGGAGAATATGATTCCCCCACAAGTTGGGATGAGACTCGGACGAAAAATAAAAAAATAAAATAAAAAAGAGGCCAAAAAGAGAAACGGCCCAAAAAAAGAAGACAACAAAAAAGAGAGAAAAAGAGAGAAGAGGCAATGCTACTATCCTTATACCACACTTGTGCTTCAAAGTAGCACCATGATCTTCATGATAGAGAGTCTCCTATGTTGTCACTTTCATATACTAGTGGGAATTTTTCATTATAGAACTTGGCTTGTATATTCCAATGATGGGCTTCCTCAAATTGCTCTAGGTCTTCGTGAGCAAGCGGGTTGGATGCACACCCACTTAGTTTCTTTTTGAGGTTTCATACACTTATAACTCTAGTGCATTCGTTGCATGGCAATCCCTACTCAGTCACATTGATATTTATTGATGGGCATCTCCATAGCCCATTGACACGCCTAGTTGATGTGAGACTATCTTCTTCCTTTTTTGTCTTCTCCACAACCACCATATTCTATTCCACCCATAGTGTTATATCCATGGCTCACGCTCATGTATTGCTTGAAAGTTGAAAAGGTTTGAGAACATCAAAAGTATGAAACAATTGCTTGGCTTGTCATCGGGGTTATGCATGATTTAAATATTTTTTGTGATGAAGATAGAGCATAGCTAGACTATATGATTTTGTAGGGATAACTTTCTTTGGCCATGTTATTTTGAGAAGACATGATTGCTTTATTGGTATGCTTGAAATATTATTGTTTTTATGTCAATAATAAACTTTTGTTTTGAATCTTATGGATCTGAATATTCTTGCCACAATAAAGAAGATTACATTGATAAATATGTTAGGTAGCATTCCACATAAAAAATTATGTTTTTATCATTTCCCTACTCAAGGACGAGCAGGAATTAAGCTTGGGGATGCTTGATACGTCTCCAACGTATCTATAATTTTTGATGTGTTCATGCCATGTTTACAATATTTTTACATGATTTTGGTATGATTTGGTTAGAACTAATCCGGACTGACACTATTCTCAGCAGAACTACCGTGGTGTTGTTTTTGTGCAGAAAAAAGTTCTCAGAATGCGCTGAAAATCAACGGAGATTTTTTTGGAAAATATAAAATATACTAGAACAAAAAACTACCGGAGGGGAGTCCTGTGGGCCCCACGAGGGTGGAGGGCGTGCCCCCCTGCCTCGTGGACTCCCTGAGGGGCCCCCTGACGTGAAACCGACGCCAACCCCTACTATAAATCTCCAAATTTCCAGAACAAAACCTAGATCAGGAGTTCCCCCGCCGCAAGCCTCTGTAACCACCAAAAACCAATCGAGACCCAGTTTTGGCACCCTGCCGAAGGGGGGATCCATCGGTGGCCATCTTCATCATCCGGGTGCTCTCCATGACGAGGAGGGAGTAGTTCACCCTCGGGGCCGAGGGTATGTACCAGTAGCTATGTGTTTGATCACTCTCTCTCGTGTTCTTGATTTGGCACGATCTTGATGTACCGCGAGCTTTGCTATTATAGTTGGATCTTATGATGTTTCTCCCCCTCTACTTTCTTGTAATGGATTGAGTTTTCCCTTTGAAATTATCTTATCGGATTGAGTCTTTAAGGATTTGAGAACACTTGATGTATGTCTTGCATGTGCTTATCTGTGGAGACAATGGGATATTCACGTGATCCACTTGATGTATATTTTGGTGATCAACTTGCGGGTTCAGTGACCTTGTGAACTTATGCATAGGGGTTGGCACACGTTTTCGTCTTGACTCTCTGGTAGAAACTTTGGGGCACTCTTTGAAGTTCTTTGTGTTGGTTTGAATAGATGAATCTGGGATTGTGTGATAGATATCGTATAATCAAACCCACGGATACTTGAGGTGACATTGGAGTATCTAGGTGAAATTAGGGTTTTGGTTGATGTGTGTCTGAAGGTGTTATTTTACTATGAACTCTAGGGTTGTTTGTGACACTTATAAGAATAGCCCAATGGATTGATCGGGAAAAAATAACTTTGAGGTTGTTTCGTACCCTACAATAATCTCTTCGTTTGTTCTCCGCTATTAGTGACTTTGGAGTGACTCTTTGTTGCATGTTGAGGGATTGTTATATGATCTAATTATGTTATCCTTGTTGAGAGAACTTACACTAGTGAAAGTATGAACCCTAGGCCTTGTTTGGAAGCATTGCAATACCGTTTTCGCTCACTTTTGTTACTTGTTACCTTGCTGTTTTTATATTTTCAGATTACAAAAACCTATATCTACCATCCATATTGCACTTGTATCACCATCTTTTCGCCGAACTAGTGCACCTAAACAATTTACCATTGTATTGGGTGTGTTGGGGACACAAGAGACTCTTTGTTATTTGGTTGTCGGGTTGTTTGAGAGAGACCATCTTCATCCTCCGCCTCCCACGAATCGATAAACCTTAGGTCATCCACTTGAGGAAAATTTGCTACTTCTACAAACCTCTGCACTTGGAGGCCCAACAACGTCTACAAAAACAAGGTTGTGTAGTAGACATCACGTCCGGACAAACCATCTGGCGAGCACCCCTCCGGATGTATGGAAGCCGCTGGCCCACGAGCTCGATACTCACCGCCATCGTGAGCAAGGCACCTGGTAATATGCTGCATTGCCGGCCATCTTCGGCGCACTGGCGAGAGGGGCCTCCAATAGATCGATATAGGTGAGGTCCAAAATGATGTCATCTCGAGCAATCGAGGCCGATCAAGTCCACCCTCTCGACATAAGAGGTGAACGATTCTCGCCTCCACTACCATCGGGAGAGCTTTGCCCACCGACGTCATCCAGAGGCAACAAGGTGGTCATAGGAAGATGTGTTGGAAGGTCAATCAGATCTTCCACATACTTATTGGCACAATGGTGATATCTTAGCAACGACATGTAGGATAACTTATGAGGTGAAATAGAAAGAAATGAACAAAAGTGTCTTGCCTTTTATGACCTCTCGGAAAAAATATAAGACCATTGTACGACATGTCTTTTTTGTATAACTGCTTTATAATTTCAGGATTCCGTAACTTTAAATGATAGAGGTAACACGAAGAATTAATTCAATTATATCCTTATCACATGAAATACATGTCTTTTGATGACACTTGGCAGAATGGGAACGATAGTTTGATCTTTCCAAAAGAAAAAAGGACATTCCAGAAAACTCATAGGGGCACACAGGTGTGGGGGCACGCATGATCCCAGCTGCGCTTGGCCGCCTGATCGCCTTGCGATCCGCAAACTCGTTTGATTTCGCACGAGGGCATACCAAGATTTAAGTTTAAGTTTTTGAAACTTACGATTTTGTCATTCGCTTGTAGTGCTAAGTTTCGTCATTTTACCGTTTGCTCGTACCAAGTTTTGGCAGTTGAAACTCAACCAAGTTTTAAAATTTTGTCAAAAATATCTTATTTGAAAGTCCTCATTGTAAGAAACACTAATATACAAACGAAATTTAATTTAGACTTTTGATTCAAAAGATATGAAAAATTAAAAACTGAAAGCCAAAAGAAAAGAAGAAGAAAAAAAAATCGGTGCCCAGCCCTGCGTGCCACAAAGTACCTCCCAGGACAATCTTGGTCTTCAAAAGAGAAGAAGAAATAGGACATGCCAATGCAACTCGCGGCAAGGACACGCATGGATAGCATTGCTCGATGGCGAGATGTGCATGCCCACTTCACCACCCATCAGATGTGCGCGCTCGTCTCCTCACGTACGTGCAGGCCACGGGGCCGGCGGACGGCGGCAGGACGGCGATGGCGCGAGGAGGTCCGCCTTGGTCGGTCCTAGCCTCGTTGGTGTAACCGGGTAAGATAGGGGCCAGCCATGGCACATGCATGCATGCAGCTCAAAAAAAATAAATCTGGCATCCACCGTAAACCTGGACCACTGCATGGGTTTAACGACCCGCTCGCATCTTTCATTCCCGCGACTGTAACGCGAAGAGGTACAATCATGTGATAGGCCGGTGTACATGGTGCAGTTGCGTGCACGTTTATTCTACCTCCATGCAACGATGCATGTACGTGATTTATACTCTCGAACTGACAAGTTGGTGGCAGGCAATAATTTTCCAGGGCGATTTTACGTCGCATGGCAACAAACCGGGGCGGGTGATCTCTCAGCCTAGCTTGGTTTCTGAACGTCGTTGGGAGGGAAGTAGAAGTAGAAACGGCTTGTCGGATGTACAACAGAATTTTTTACCCAAATGACAAGTGTTACATGTCAGGTACTGACACTTCCTTTTCTGAAGTTTTTCGATGTCAATTTCAGTCACGCAAGGATGATAATTTTAAGCACGAAAGTTGTCACCCTAGCATAATTAAATTCAGTGGCGGAGCCAGCTCAAGTTTAGAGCCGGGGCAAGATCTAAGTGCCGTCAAATTACTTAGTTTTTGCCCAAACAAACACTAGTAGAAAAGGGGGCAACGGTCCAGGCCGGTCCAGCCCATTAGTCCCGGTTCAATCAAGAACCGGGACCAATGGGGGCATCGGACCCGGTTCGTGAGCCGAGGGCGGCCGGGCCGTGGGCCATTGGTCCCGGATCGTCTGGACCTTTTGGTCGGTTGGTGGGATGAGCAGGACCAATGATCCCCGCTCTGCCAACAACCATTGGTCGGTTGGCGGCATGAGCAGGACCAAAGGCTAACCTTTAGTCGGTTCATGCCACCAACGGGACCAATGGTAGCGCTTATATATACCTCGCGCAAGAAGCGAGCACACTTTCTCTTTTTTACGGCCGAGGGAGAGGGCTGGTGGTGCTCTAGCTCACCTCATATGCACACAAGGTGTTCGATGGAATGCCCGAGCCACACTACTTAGGGTTTCTCCTCTCCAAACTCGACCGCCAAGCTTCATTTTCCTCCATATTTGTCTAGGTTTAGCCGTCCGTCACGCCCCGTCCCCGTCTTCAACGTCGTCGATCACCCGCACCGATCTCATCGGCGGCACCACCGTGGTGAGCCTCTTGTTCTTATCTTCTTTCGAAAGGAAAAATATTCTTATTTGTATGTTTAGATAGATATATACTTGTATAATTTTCTTACTTTTATTATTGCATCTTATATAGTGCGATGGTTTTGGTATCCGCCCCGTCGGCCCTAAATCACATCTATGATTCGGATGTGGTATATATTATCTTTTCATAACTATTGGTTCATTTATTGTTTATGACAATTATGCCGACCAACGTGACATAGATTTTACTCATCTAGGAGGTTGTTGAACCGGAAATTCCAACCGACCCTATTGTCGAGAGGTTAAATTTAGTTGAAGAAGAAAACAATTTGTTGAAGGAAAAATTAGAAAAATTGAGGAGGAGAAGATGATATTGGAGTTGCATGTTGCGGATGTCGCCGATGATCACAAGATCAAGATGGATGCAATGCGCTTGAAGATTAGAAAGATTAGAAAATATGCCATTCATACCGAGGCTTGGTATCATTATGTCGTTGGATCGGTTGTTACATTGGTTGCGATTATGATCGCATTTGTTTCGCATTGAAATGTTTTACATAGTTTCAGATGTATGGTTTAATTAATTTAGATGCTCTGCGAGCTTTATGTTGTTAGATGAGAACTATGTATGTACTTTGGTTTTAATGTGATGATGAACTTCTATTAATTTGGTCACTTAATTAATTATCTATTCATGATCTCTCTAATGATTTTTGACACACTTAATTATATATAATGCACACAGATGAACCGCAATGGATGTACGGTTCAAGACACACCTCCGAGTACATTAAGGCGTGCATAATTTTCTCGAAGTGGCTGAGGCAAACAAGCAGAATGGTTTTATGTGTTGTCCATGCCCTATATGTGGGAATCTGAAGTCTTACTCGACCGGAAAATCCTGCACACCCACCGCTTTACAAGGGTTTCATGCCACACTATAATGTTTGGACGAGGCACGGAGAAATAGGGGTTATGATGGAAGGCGGCGAAGAAGAAGAGTACGATGACAACTATGTGCCCCTGAATACGGTGATGCTCCGAAGATCAAGAGGAACCAGACGATGTGCACGATGATCTTTGCAACGGAGAAGCTGCTGAAGATCAAGAGGAACCAGATGATGTGCCCGATGATGATGATCTCCGCGGGTCATTGTCGATGCAAGGGCGCAAATCGAAAGTCAAAAAGAAGATGAAGTTCGATCGCATGCTAGAGGACCACAAAAAGGGTTGTACCCCAATTGCGAAGATGGCAACACAAAGCTAGGTACCGTCTTTGGAATTGCTGCGATGGAAGGCGAGAATGTTGTGCTCGATAAAGGATTTGAGAAGCTACTTAAAATATTGAAGAAGAAGCTTCCAAAGGATAACGAATTGCCCGACGGTACATACGCAGCAAAGAAGGTCGTATGCCCTCTAGGATTGGAGGTGCGAAGATACATGCATGCCCTAATGATGCATCCTCTACATGGTGCGTACAAGGATCTGAACGCATGCCCGGTATGCGGTGCATTACGGTATAAGATCGACGAGATGACCTGGTGATGTTGTGGCGAGCCCCCGGAAGAGGGTTCTGCGAAGGTGATGTGGTATGCTCCTATAATACCACGGTTGAAAGCGTCTGTTAAACGGAGAGCATGCCAAGTTGATGCGATGGCACAGTGAGGACCGTAAGAAAGGCGGAAGTTGAGAGCACCCGTGACGGGTTGTGATGGAGAAAAATCGAGAGAAAATCTTGGGATGAGTTTGCAAGTGAGCCAAGGGCGTATGGTTTGCTTTAAGTGCGGATGGCATTAATCCTTTCGGGAGCAGAGCAGCAATCACAGCACTGGCCCGTGACTCTATGTATGTATAACCTTCCTCCTTGGATGTGCATGAAGCGGAAGTTCATTATGATGCAGTTCTCATCCAAGGCCCTAAGCAACCCGGCAATGACATTGATGTGTACCTAAGGCCATTAGTTGAAGAACTTTTACAGCTGTGGAATGGAAGCGGTGTACGTCGTGGGATGAGCACAAGCAGGAGAATTTAACCTAAAGGCGTTGCTGTTCGTGACCATCAACGATTGGCCCGCTCTCAAGTAACCTTCGGGACGGACAAACAAGGGATACCACGCATGCACGCACTGTTTACTTGACAGCGATAGTATATACCGCAAGCTGCGGGAAGAATGTGTACATGGGCCATCGTCGATTTCTTCCGACCAACCATCAATGTCGAAAGAAAGGCAAGCATTTCAAAGCGAGGCAGATCACCGGAAGAAGCCGCCATGCGCATCGGTGATCACGTACTTGCTATGGTCAATGATTTACACGTAATCTTTGGAAAGGGTCGGCGGACTAGCTGTTCCGAGTGACGCCGAGGACACGCACCCATGTGGAAGAAGAAATCTATATTTTGGGACCTACCCTCTGGAAAGACCTAGAGGTCCGCTCTTGATCGACGTGATGCACGTGACGAAGAACCTTTGCGTGAACCTGCTAGGCTTCTTGGGCGTGTATGGGAAGACAAAAGATACAGGTGAGGCACGAGAGGACTGCAGCGTTTGCACGAAAAAGGCGGCATGCCTCCAAAGCGGTATGAAGGTCCCGCCAGCTATGCTCTTACCAAAGAAGAGAAGGAAATCTTCTTTGAATGCCTGCTTAGTATGAAGGTCCCGACTGGGCTTCGTCGAATATAAAAGGAATAATAAATATGGCAGAGAAAAAGTTTCGAACCTAAAGTCTCATGATCGCCACGTGATTATGACGCAAGCTGCTTCGGTTGCATTGAGGGGCTTCTACCGAAAACGTCCGATTAGCCATTGTGAAGCTATGTGCATTCCTCAATGCAATATCTCGAAGGTGATCGATCCGAAACCATACCAAGGCTAAGGAGTGATGTGGTGCAATTTCTTGTCGGGTTTGAGCTGGTGTTCCCACCATCCTTCTTCAATATCATGGCCGCGTTCTTGTTCATCTAGTTGGCGAGATTGTCATTACGGGACCCGTATTTCTACACAATATGTACCCCTTTGAGAGGTTCATGGGAGTCCTAAAGAAATATGTCCGTAATCGCGCTAGGCCGAAGGAAGCATCTCCATGGGCCATCAAGCGAGAGGATGTCATCGGGTTTTGTGTTGACTTCATTCCTGGCCTTAAGAAGATAGGTCTCCCTAAATCGCGGTATGAGGGGAGATCGACCGAAAAACACGCTTGGAAAGGACTCAATAATATGCAGGACGGATATTCTTGGTCTCAAGCCCACTACAGTTCTCTGAGAACTCTACCTTGGTGACCCGTATGTCGATGAACACAAGAACGATCTGCGCTTCAAACACACGGAGCGGTCGACGATTGGATTACATGTGAACACATCGGGACTTTCAGCAATTGGTTGGAAGCACGTGTCGAGGTGACAAGACTGTTTGTGCGGAGCTGTACTTGTTATCCGGTACCATCTTTGACCGTATTGATTTGGAAAGGATCTGAGATAAATGGGAATACATTTTACACGATTGACCAAGATCAAAAGAGCACCAACCAAAACAGCGGTGTCGCTTTGATGCAACAACCGAGAGGAAAGGACACATATTATGGTTACATAGTGGACATATGGGAACTTGACTACGGACATGATTTTAAGGTCCCTTTGTTTAAGTGCAAATGGGTCAATCTGTCAGGAGGCGAGTGCAGTGTAGACCCACGATGCGGAATGACAACGAGTGGATCTGAAAAATCTTGGGTACACCGACGAACCGTTCGTCCTAGCCAATGATGTGGCACAAGTTATCTATGTGAAGGACATGTCGATGAGACCGAGAAAGAGAAAAGATAAGGAAGCAAATACATCATACGATGAGCCAAAGCGCCACATAGTTCTTTCGGGAAAAGGGACATCGTGGGAGTGGAGGACAAGATGACATGTCGAAGATTATGAAAAGTTTCATGAAATTCCTCCTTTAAAGTCAAGGCTGACCTGACATCACGATAAGCGATGAAGATTATCCATGGTTACGGCGCAATAAGCAAATGACACAAGCGAAGAAAAAGTGAAGACTTTCTCCGCAACTATTGTTCGTTTATGATACCATTATATTATGGCGATGAGTATGATACCATTTTTCGTTTTGTACATGCACATGCTATGTGTGGGTCAATTTATGATATACCATGCCAACTTTCAACTTTTTGAGTTCATTTGAAATGTCTTATGGTTCGCCCTCGTAATAATTAAAAATAGCAACAATAAGTATTTTGTTGTAAGTAGAAACAAAATAAATTAAATAAAGCAAGAAAGAAAACAAAAAAAGTGTTTTCAAATTTGAAAATTAGTAATGGCACTAACAGAAAGTTTATAATTTTCCTAAAACTAGAAGCAAAAAGATTTAAAAATAGAGCAAAAAACAAAAGAAAATAAATAATGCAGAAAACAAAACAAAAAACAACAATAAGTATTTTGTTGTAAGTAGAAACAAAATAAATTAAATAAAGCAAGAAAGAAAACAAAAAAAAGTGTTTTCAAATTTGAAAATTAGTAATGGCACTAACAGAAAGTTTATAATTTTCCTAAAACTAGAAGCAAAAAGATTTAAAAAATAGAGCAAAAACAAAAGAAAATAAATAATGCAGAAAACAAAACAAAAAAACAACAATAAGTATTTTGTTGTAAGTAGAAACAAAATAAATTAAATAAAGCAAGAAAGAAAACAAAAAAAAAGTGTTTTCAAATTTGAAAATTAGTAATGGCACTAACAGAAAGTTTATAATTTTCCTAAAACTAGAAGCAAAAAGATTTAAAAATAGAGCAAAAACAAAAGAAAATAAATAATGCAGAAAACAAAACAAAAAACAACAATAAGTATTTTGTTGTAAGTAGAAACAAAATAAATTAAATAAAGCAAGAAAGAAAACAAAAAAAAAGTGTTTTCAAATTTGAAAATTAGTAATGGCACTAACAGAAAGTTTATAATTTTCCTAAAACTAGAAGCAAAAAGATTTAAAAATAGAGCAAAAACAAAAGAAAATAAATAATGCAGAAAACAAAACAAAAAACAACAATAAGTATTTTGTTGTAAGTAGAAACAAAATAAATTAAATAAAGCAAGAAAGAAAACAAAAAAAGTGTTTTCAAATTTGAAAATTAGTAATGGCACTAACAGAAAGTTTATAATTTTCCTAAAACTAGAAGCAAAAAGATTTAAAAATAGAGCAAAAACAAAAGAAAATAAATAATGCAGAAAACAAAACAAAAAACAACAATAAGTATTTTGTTGTAAGTAGAAACAAAATAAATTAAATAAAGCAAGAAAAAAAATGCCACCCTCTTGGGCCGCCACTACTGAATACAACTAGTATCCCTATTTGGGCGAGATTCAGGCCCAGAAGGCCAGAAGGTCCAACAGCAACGAAGGAGCAAATAGGCCCGTAAGCTGCAGTTCAAGGAGTTCAAGAGGGAGGCGGCGGTGGGGCTTATAAACCACTGCGCTCCCTCTCAACTAGCGAGGTGGGACTAAACTTTGGCCCGACGCAGGCAGCGTGAGCCTTTGGTCCGGTTGGTGGCACCAACCGGGACTAAAGAGGCTTTAGTCCGGTTGTAGCCACCAACGGGACCAAAGGCCATGACTTCCCGCCTTTGGGCTGCCGAAAAAGGGCCTTTGGTCGGTTGGTGGCACCAACGGGACTAAAGAAGATAGTCGGTTGGTGCCACCAAGGGACTAAAATATGTGCTATATAAGCAGCACTTGGCGATTTCCGCCAATCGCCCACTTCTCCCCGACGCCCTGCTCCTCCTCGTCATTGCCGCCGCCCGCCGCCTCCACCTCCACCGTGTCGCCGTTGCCGCCGCCGACGCTGTCAGTTTCTCGCCATTGCCGCCGCCGCCTGTGAGCATAGCTCTGCTCCGCGCCCTCCGTCCCGCCCTGCGCGTCCACATGCGCCGCCGCTGCCCCAGACGCGCCGCCCCCACCTGTCCTCACGCCGCGCGCGCCTGCCTCTCTCTGCGGCAGTGCGCGCCGCCCCTGCTGACCAGCCTTGCCCCGCCCTGCCCTGCCCCTGCATTTTTTGTTCATTGCATTTTTTTCATATGTATAATGTATATATGTATGTGCTATATATATATATGTGATGAATGGTCGATGTGGCTATATATGTATGTATGAATATAATGTTCATAGCATTTTTTTGTTTATATATGTTTTTTCATATATGTATTAATTTTATATTTAGGTTGTTAGTAGATATCGATCGATTTTAGGTTAGTGCATTTTAGGTTAGTGTAGAGGAGAAAGTAAAATAAGGAAAAGGAAGAAAAGAGGAAGAAGGAAGAAGGAAGAAGAAGAAGAAGAAAAGAAGAAAAAAAGAGGAGAAGAAGTGTGTATATGTGTTTGTATGTATATATATGTGTACATATTCATAGTATTTTTTCATAAGTGTATTTTTTTGTTCATTGCATTTTTTTCATATGTATAATGTATATATGTATGTGGTAGCTATATATATATGTGATGAATGGATGTTGCTATATATGTATGTATGAATATAATGTTCATATAGCATTTTTTTGTTTATATATGTTTTTTCATATATGTATTAATTTTATATTTAGGTTGTTAGTAGATATCGATCGATTTTAGGTTAGTGCATTTTAGGTTAGTGTAGAGGAGAAAGTAAAATAATGAAAAGGAAGAAAAGAGGAAGAAGGAAGAAGGAAGAAGAAGAAGAAAAGAATGAGAGGAAGGAAAATAAGAAGAGGAAGAAAGGAGAAAAGAGGAGAGGAAGAAGAGGAGAAATAAATAAGAAGAGGAAAAAGAAGAAAAGAAGAGGAGAAGAAGAAAGGAATAGAGGAGAAGAAGAAAAATAGAAGAAAAAAAATTCCTTTTTTTTTCTTTCTTTTTCTTCTTCTTCCTTCTTCCTTCTTCCTCTTTTCTTCCTTTTCCTTAATTATTTTCCTTTCTCGAGGAGAAGAAGAAAAGAAGAGGAGAAGAAGAAAGAAAGGAAAGGAGAAAGAAGAAACTTAAACATGAGGGGTGGTACCGATACCCCTCCCGATATGTATATGTATGTCGCGTCGTTGTCGATATAATTAACCCCTCTAGATACAACTGCAGCAGCCCCTCGGCCCTCTCGCTCGACCAAAACTCTCGAGGACACCCAAACCCTAGAGAGAAAGCGATGTTGAATAATAATTGACATGTTGTCAATATTTGCGAAACTATGGAGCACTCCGAGACGAAGAAAGCGAAGCGATGTTGGGGAAATAATCGCAAATGGAAGTGATGATGTTGCGTCATTTCTCATCGACACCGTTGGTCGATGGATGAAGAAGAGGGCTATGATTATGATGGCCGACCCTGCATTAATGCGGTACAAGAGGAGGACTATGTTCATGATGGCTCGGTGACACAATGGAGGTACAAGGCGAAGGAGACCGTGCGAGGCGAAGTCACCGAACCGAGTCCGGCCAGGTATATATATATATTAGTTAAGCCCGTCTTGACAAGTTAATTGATGCATCCATTGTTTTGGTATATGTACACATATTAAGTACTGTCGTCTTTCTTCCTTATAATTTCTAGCCCTCCGGATCGAGCACAACTTCGATGCGGAGGCGAGGCCGAAGAAAAGTTGAGCTCGGATGAAAAGTTTGAGATCATAGAAATCGCGCCGACGGCGAACCGATTGAACCCATCCGGACAAAGAAGGCATTTTCGCTCGGTCGGGGTTCTTGTTAGGAAAGGATCGATCGACATCCGGCAATGGTATAAGCTGCTAAGGATGAAGACGCCGAGGTGTCTTATGTCAATGATATGCGAAAGAAGATCTTTGGAATGAGCTGAAGGCAAATTTAACCCTACCGCCAGAGGAGGATCCGGAGAAGCCAGTTAAAGAGCAATTAATCAAGTCTTGTGCTCTTAAGAAGATGGCTGGCCTAATGAGGAGGTGGAGGAAAGAGCTGAACCAGTTTGTCCGAAAAAGAGACACCAGAATTCATCGGCAAATATGAGAAGATCAAAGATCATCGCCCGCATTTGTGGCCCACAAGACATCGGAAAAGAGTAAGAAGATGTCGGAGACAAACAAGAAAAATGCTGCGAAGAAGACGCTTCACCATCGCGCGGGTCGGTGGCTACCTCAAAGCCCGCCTAAGTGGTCCAAGGCTGAGCATGATCTGCTTGAAAAGGGATCGAACCGAGAGGCGATCTGCCGCTGGCGGACCGTTGCGGACTTGGTTCTTCGGGCTGGCGGAACCTTGGACCTATAGCAGGCGATGTCGATGGACGAACGAGCAGCTGCAAACACCAGTCAAGAAACTTGACAATATATTGCTGCTTTGCAGCGAGGGACGTTCCTTCCAAGCAGGAGAAGGGCGAGCTCACAATGGCCCTTGAGAATCCCGAGCACCTGGGCGGACACGAGGCACGCCGGGCTCGCTTCCATGGAAGGTTGGTTTTCCGGACGCAGGGGTTACAAAACCCACGAGAGGAGGAAGAAAGTGGAGCATGACCAAATGCAGCGCTGCTTGGAAGGGTAATGGGGCTAGAGGATCGAGAAGAGGACCGAGAAGCAGCAGATCGCAACAAACGACATGCGAAGCTTCCCCGGCTACCCGCCATCTCAGCGAAGCAGCGTTGCTTCCACCGAGCTGCTTCAGCCGGAGCATGTCTTGACGGCTCTGCCAGCTATCCGTGGATGGTATCACGAGTCTCAAAATTGCCACATTATGGCGCGATGCATGAATTTGAAGGTCAAGGCGGCTGTTGGCCAAGTTTATCCTAGTGGACCCGGCACAACTTATCACTTGCCGGCCGATTCGGAAGGATTTGCTAAGGTGATGGTTGATGAAATAACGGAGGATTTGAGGACCTCGGCTTGAGCACCCTACCGGTGAAGGGAGACTAGGCTAGGTTCGCTCTGAAGACTCCATGCCTATGGCGGAAGGAGCTCATCGACCTTCGAGGCTGGGCGCCTCCGCCTCCTCCTCCTCATCCGCGAGTCGGGGCACTCCGCCTCCTCCACCGCCTCCTCCTCCGTGAGTGAAGATCGAGGCAGCGTGGCGGCACTCCGCCCCTTCTCCGTGGCGTGGCGGCACTCCGCCTCCTCCTTCTCCGCCTCGCCAAAGCAAGGGCGGAAGAGACCCGCCCGCCCGGCTGCTCCGGCGATCGTAGTCCTTCTCCTCCGCCTCGTAAGCAAGCACGAAGGAAGGCAGGCGCCGCAGCCGCTCCGTTTGCTCCGCGTCTAGCAGCACAAGAAGAGAGGCAATCTGATCGGTCCACCTCTAAAGCCTGTAGAGAAGTTACCGTATGAGAGGAGCAAGGAGGAAAAGCGACACGATCGTGCAGAGCCAAGTGAAGGAGTTCTTTGAAGGGGTTAAAGCAAAGATACATCCACCTCCGGAGGAGAAGGTCGATCCGGTGAAAGCAAAGCGCACTCGATGCCCCGAGGAAACCACCAAAGTCTCCGCCGAGAACCAACTATGAGCGCATTCTTGAGCAGACATATCTCCAAGCCAAGCGGTGGGAACTACTGTCGGGGATAAAAGGTCAAAAGAACAACGGGCAAAGGGAAAAAATTGCCCATCTCGGCGAACAAGCACGACAATCGTGCCCCGCTGAATGTGTCTAATCCTCCGGGGCGGTGGCGGTTATGGCAATCTTGAAGATTACCCGCTGACGATGCACTTCCGATTTCATGGAGGTGGACTTATTCAGATCTGATGCACGGAAGCCTCTCGTCAAAGATGAAAAGTCTCTGACAACAATGATGCGAAGATTCCATAGTTGGTACATGAAAACCTGCAGAGAGTCTGAGGGGACGAACACTTTGTATCTGAAAATTAAAGAGGAGCACGACCTCGTTTCAAATGATGTGTTGTCTATTCCATTTGAGGAGTTCTTCGAGTTCTTCAATCAAAAGGCCCTCGATAAATTAATGGTCTTTTGCTACTGCTGTAAGTACTACTTACATCATTAGTGCGTATATATAGCTCGGCTCTTTCATTGCATGTATTTATAATTAATTATCCTCAATATATTATGCAGATTGAAGATAAATCGAGTGCAAGAAAAATGAAATCTATGATATTGGGTTCATTAACACAAATATCATAGATGTTTTTCTAGTTAAAAAGCTACCGAAGAGGCCGAGGACAACTTGCTACAATCATTGATCAAAAATCAAAACAAAGATACCATACTCTTTCCTTACCACGGCCCGTGAGTGTTCTTGTCGTGTGCATATTCGGTTTTCCTTATTACTCGGCGAGGTTAATGTAATTGATGAGTTATGCTTGCGTGTAGGTACCACTATATTCTTACGGAGATTAAGCTTGGCGTGGACTAGTAACCGTCTTAGACTCGAGACGGAAAGATCCCAGCACCTATGCGGACATGAGTGACATGCTCAGCAAGTAAGTTCAATCGATCATTATCGCACCATATCGGCAACTTTTGTTCATTTCCTGATATCTCAAGTAATAACAAATATTTTCTTTGTCTTGCAGGGTTTGGAAACAGTTCACCGCACAAGCTCCGGACTGCCGAAGGAGCTGCGATATACATACCGAAAGTAAGTACTCTTGGCGCGCATCTCCGTTGATTCTATAGCTATACTTTCATCAATGCCATTTATATAATGCTTCATTATCAGTTTGATTGACCTCTATTTCTCGTAAAAGTGCTTGTGGCAGGAGGAAGGAATGATTTACGTGGATACTACGTGTGCGAGTTCATCCACAACGCGACATTGAAAAACAAGCGGGGCTACTCTAGAAGACAATATGAAGTGCGTAAGCAATAATATTCGCAATTTCATTTTATTACACCATCATTTCTGTTGAGTTTCATTCATATATATGTATTAATTAACCCCTTCTTCAAATTAATTAGACTTGGCAGATCTTGGGATGAACTCCTACCACCAGATCGCATGAAAGCAATTCAAGAGGAATTGGCGGGATTCTTTCTTGATCACGTCATCGATAAAAGCGGAGAATACCATGTGGAACTTGAATTCAAATGCTAGTGGTTTGTAATTAAGAGATCTTATATAGATTGTACATGTATGTAGCCAGTAAAACTTGTTGTTCGACCAATCTCGTAGAAGGAGAGGTCGATCGATCACTCGGTATGCATGACGAACTTCATCTTGAATGGTTCTCTCGATCACTTATGTATATTTACTACGAAGCGTCGAGCAAGCACGGACATAATTAAGAGAGGACACTTCTCTCTATTACTAGCTAATGAAACACCTAAATTAACCCCCAAAACCCCCAACCCCCTCCTATCAAAAAAAACAAAAACCAGGCCTTTGGAATGCAGACACGTGGGCGCCTTTTGGTCCCGGTTGGAGCCACCAACCGGGACCAAAGCCCTCGACCGAGGCTCGGCTCTGCAGGGCCACGTGGAAGCTCATTGGTCCCGGTTCGCTTTTGAACCGGGACTAATGGGTTAAGGTATTAGTAACGACCCATTAGTCCCGGTTCCCGAACCGGGACTAAAGGCCCTTACGAACCGGGACTGATTGGTGGTTTTCTACTAGTGAAACTTCCACTTCACCCAAATTTCTTTACTAGAGCTTCATGGACTTGCACCAAGGGAGCCCGGGCAAGTGCCCCAGCTCGCCGGGTGCTGTCTCCGCCATTGATTAAATTTGTCGTCGAAAATGTACGGAGTTGTCATGTGCTCGTACGTGACGTTCGGTGCTTATCAGGTCTTCCCAGTCACATGTTAGATTCATATTAATTGGTGTGCTAACTTCGACTAACTTATGAGCATTAATGTGTTCGAAAAAACTTATGAGCATTAAAAAGCAACTTAATTTTATCTCGGAACAAGCTTTCATCAAGCTTTATATATAAAGTACAAATGGCTAAATAGAAACAAGGTTGTAGGAAAAAAACCAAACAAGCAAAACAAAAGCTAAAAACGTCAATCGAGCGGATGGAAAAAAATCATTAATATGAAGCCGAGCATGAAAACAAGAGTCGCCAAAAAAAACATGAGGCTACCTAGACTACCGAACTGAAATTGAATCATGCCACCTTGGAAAACCACCAGATCTAAACACAGCAAGCTATTGCCGGAGAGGGCAAGCGTCCGCCCTCTAGCTCAAGGTCGTGAAGCTCTGGTCATGCATGTAAATGATAGGAGACCAATGAATTCACTCGATGCCAGAGATGAAGAAGCTACATGCCGGGATCAAAGCAAGCTCGAAGACGCCAACGCGCTGGAACACTCGAGTTCCCCGACAATGCCCCGAAGAGGATATTGGCGCAAAGTGCCTCCACAACCGAGCCCAAAACGAAGAGGTAGGTTTTCATCAGGAATCCGGACACGGAGAGAAAACCCACAATGACGCCCCCAAGAGGAAAGTGATACCCACAGGTGTCACCACCGCCGATAACAAAGCGTGGAGCTGGATCCTCTCCAATGCTAATTGAGGCGCCACCGGACCTGACTCAATCCAAGGAAAGGGTCACGTTGCTCGCACGAGACCTTCAGATCCAGAATAAGGCGATGCCACCGCACAAGCCATCAGGATGCCAGGGTCACCCGCTACCCCTTCCCTCACTACCCATATTGCCATGAGGAGGCACCACCACAACTGTCGCGTTGCTCGCCCTAGAGGCAAGCATGCAACCTCACCATCCAAGGCCACCCACCCGATATGAAAGACTGATCCACCATCGCCTTCGAAACATCTGGTCGTCCGAGAGATAGACCTCTAGACAAGGACAACACTGGAGTGGAACCACCATCGGTCAGGACCGGACATCCCCAATGCCAACCCACGTGCAGAGAAAACCCTAGTCACGAGTGCCAAATCCCAATTGGATCCATCCCCACTACACGGCCAAGGACGGGAAGCCCCGGGGCGAAGCACACTACTAGGAAAAGGCTTATAGGAGGCTTCAAATTAGTGGCAGGCAAGGCCTGGGAACCGCCACTCCTATTTTGAAAAAGTTTAACCCCTTTCAGAGCTCGTTAACATGCTATTTTGTACCAAAGAGCATTTTTAAGACATCAGCACCCGCCACTCATATTCGCAACAGCGGAGGGCAAAACTTGTGCCAGCCACAACAATATTTTGGTTACTCACGACACAAAAACATTTTTTTTCAAAATTTTGCAGTGGAGGGCAGTATGTGCTACTTCTTGAGCTTGCATTGGTTTTCCCCTTGAAGAGGAAAGGGTGATGCAGCAAAGTAGAGATAAGTATTTCCCTCAGTTAGAAAACCAAGGTATCAATCTTGTAGGAGACAACACACAAATCACCAATACCCACACAAGCAATCAAACAACTTGCACCCAACGCGATAAAGTGGTTGTCAATCCCTTCACGGTCACTTGCAAAAGTAAGATATAATAGAAATAGATGAGACTGAACAAAAGGTAAAGTAAATATTTTTGGTATTTTTGGTTTATAGACCAGAAAGTAAAAGATTGCAAAATAGTAGATCAGAAACTAATATGATGGAAAATAGACCCGGGGGCATAGGTTTCACTAGTGGCTTCTCTCAAGATGGCAAACAATACGGTGGGTGAACAAATGCTGTCGAGCAATTGATAGAAAAACGCAAAGTTATGACAATATCTAAGGCAATGATTATGAAATATAGGCAATTAGGCATCACGTCCGTGTCAAGTAGACCGAATCCTGCCTGCATCAACTACTATTACTCCACACATCGACTGACTTCTGCCTGCATCTAGAGTATTAAGTTCATTAAGAACAGAGTAACGCATTAAGTAAGTTGACATGATGTAGAGCAATAAACTCAAGCAATATGATGTAAAGCCCATCTTTTTATCCTCGATGGCAACAATGCAATACGTGCCTGTTGGAAATATGCCCTAGAGGCAATAATAGATTAGTTATTATTATATTTCATTGTTCATGATAATCGTTTATTATCCATGCTATAACTGTATTGATAGGAAACTCAGATACATGTGTGGATACATAGACAACACCATGTCCCTAGTAAGCCTCTAGTTGACTAGCTAGTTGATCAATAGATGGTTACGCTTTCCTGACCATGGACATTGGATGTCGTTGATAACGGGATCACATCATTAGGAGAATGATGTGATGGACAAGACCCAATCCTAAGCCTAGCATGGAGATCGTGTAGTTCATATGCTAAAGCTTTTCTCATTTCAAGTATCTTTTCCTTAGACCATGAGATTGTGCAACTCCCGGATACCGTAGGAATGCTTTGGGTGTACCAAACGTCACAACGTAACTGGGTGGCTATAAAGGTGCACTACAGGTATCTCCGAAAGTGTCTGTTGGGTTGGCACGAATCGAGACTGGGATTTGTCACTCCGTGTAAACGGAGAGGTATCTCTGGGCCCACTCGGTAGGACATCATCATAATTGTTGGAAATATGCCCTAGAGGCAATAATAAAAGTATTATTATATTTCATTGTTCATGATAATTGTCTTTTATTCATGCTATAACTGTATTATCCGGAAATCGTAATACACGTGTGAATACATAGGCCACAATATGTCCCTAGTGAGCCTCTAGTTGACTAGCTCGTTGTGATCAATAGATAGTCATGGTTTCCTGACTATGGACATTGGATGTCATTGATAACGGGATCACATCATTAGGAGAATGATGTGATGGACAAGACCCAATCCTAAGCATAGCACAAAGATCGTGTAGTTCGTTTGCTAGGGCTTTACCAATGTCAAGTATCTCTTCCTTCGACCATGAGATCGTGTAACTCCCGGATACCGTAGGAGTGCCTTGGGTGTATCAAACGTCACAACGAATCGGGTGACTATAAAGGTGCATTACGGTATCTCCGAAAGTATCTGTTGGGTTGACACGGATCGAGGCGGGATTTGTCACTCCGTATGACGGAGAGGTATCTCTGGGCCCACTCGGTAATGCATCATCATAATGAGCTCAAGGTGACCAAGGTGTTGGCCGGGATCATGCATTACGATGCGAGTAAAGTGACTTGCGTAACGAGACTGAACAAGGTATTGGGATACCGACGATCGAGTCTCGGGCAAGTAACGCATCGATTGACAAAGGAATTGTATCTGTGGTTTTGATCAAATCCTCGACATCGTGGTTCAACCGATGAAATCATTGAGGAGCATGTAGGAGCCAACATGGGTATCCAGATCCGCTGTTGGTTATTGCCCGAGAGTCGTCTCGGTCATGTCTGCGTGTCTCCGAACCCGTAGGGTCTACACACTTAAGGTTCGGTGGCGCTAGGGTTATTAGGAAGACTAGTATGTGACTACCGAATGTTGTTCGAGTCCGGATGAGATCCGGATGTCACGAGGAGTTCGGAATGGTCCGGAGGTGAAGTTTCATATATGGGAAGTTGTCATACGGACATCGGAAAGTTTTCGGGGTTATCGGTATTGTCTGGGGCCACCGGAGGGGTTCGGGGTCCACCGGGAGGGCCACCTCCCGGAGGGCCACATGGGCAGAAGGGAGGAGCCAGCCTGGAGGGCTGGCGCGCCCCACCTTGGGCCCATGCGCCTAGGGTTGGGGAAACCCCGAGCGCCCCCCTGCTTGGGGGCAAGCCTCCCTCCTGGCGCCGCCCCCTCTAGATCCCATCTAGAGGGTCGCCCCCTGCCCCTTCCCTATAAATAGAGGGGTGGGGGAGGGCTGCTGTACCCATCTCCAAGGCGCAGCCCTCCCTCCCAACACCTATCCTCCTCCGTGGCGCTTGGCGAAGCCACGACGGAGTATCTTGCACCAACACCACCACGCCGTCGTCTTTGCCGTTGGAGTGAGCTTCCTCAACCTCTCCTTCCCCCTTGCTGGATCAAGAAGGAGGAGACGTCTCCCGTCCCGTACATGTGTTGAACGCGGAGGTGCTGTCCGTTCAGCACTTGGACATCGGTGATCTGAATCACGTCGAGTACGACTCCATCATCACCTTGCAAGCTTCCGCACGCGATCTACAAGTGGTATGTAGATGCAAACTCTCTCCCATGACTCGTTGCTTAGATGAACTCATAGATGGATCTTGGTGAAACCGTAGGAAAATTTTAATTTTCTGCAACGTTCCCCAACAATGGTAACAGAGCTAGGTCTATGCGTAGTTCTCTAATGCACGAGTAGAACACAATTTTGTTGTGGGCGTGGATCTTGTCAACTTACTTGCCTCTACTAGTCTTTTCTTGCTTCAACGGTATTGTGGGATGAAGCGGCCGGACCAACCTTACGTGACGCTTACGTGAGACCGGTTCCACCGATTGACATGCACTAGTTGCATAAGGTGGCTGGCGGTGTCTGTCTCTCCCACTTTAGTTGGAGCGGATTCGATGAACAGGGCCCTTATGAAGGGTAAATAGAAGTTGACAAAATCACGTTATGGTTATTCGTAGGTAAGAAAACGTTCTTGCTAGAACCCAATTGCAGCCACGTAAAAGATGCAACAACAATTAGAAGACGTCTAACTTGTTTTTGCAACGATTGATCATGTGATGTGATATGGCCAGAAGTTGTGATGAATGATGAATTGTGATGTATGAGATCATGTTCTTGTAATAGGATTCACGACTTGCATGTCGATGAGTATGACAACCGGTAGGAGCCATACGAGTTGTCTTTATTTTTTGTATGACCTGCGTGTCATTGAAGAACGCCATGTAAACTACTTTACTTTATTGCTAAACGCGTTAGCCATAGAAGTAGAAGTAGTCGTTGGCGTGACAACTTCATGAAGACACGATGATGGAGATCATGATGATGGAGATCATGGTGTCAAGCCGGTGACAAGATGATCATGGAGCCCCGAAGATGGAGATCAATGGAGCTGTATGATATTGGCCATATCTTGTCACAACTATATATAATTGCATGTGATGTTTATTATGTTTATGCATCTTGTTTACTTAGGACGACGGTAGTAAATAAGATGATCCCTTACAAAAATTTCAAGAAGTGTTCTCCCCTAACTGTGCACCATTGCTACAGTTCGTCGCTTCTAAGCACCACGTGATGATCGGGTGTGATGGATTCTTACGTTCACATACAACGGGTGTAAGACAGTTTTACACAGCGAAAACACTTAGGGTTAACTTGACGAGCCTAGCATGTACAGACATGGCCTCGGAACACGGAGACCGAAAGGTCGAACACGAGTCGTATGGAAGATACGATCAACATGAAGATGTTCACCGACGATGACTAGCCCGTCTCACGTGATGATCGGACACGGGCTAGTCGACTCGGATCGTGTAACACTTAGATGACTAGAGGGATGTCTAATCTAAGTGGGAGTTCATAATTTGATTAGAACTTTATTATCATGAACTTAGTCTAAAACCTTTGCAAATATGTCTTGTAGATCAAATGGCCAACGCTAATGTCAACATGAACTTCAACACGCTCCTAGAGAAAACCAAGCTGAAAGATGATGGCAGCAACTATACGGACTGGGTCCGGAACCTGAGGATCATCCTCATAGCTGCCAAGAAACAATATGTCCTAGAAGCACCGTTAGGTGACCCACCGATCCCAAAGACTTTGCAAGACGATTTGAACGTTTGGCAAACTCGTGCTGATGATTACTCCCTCGTTCAGTGCAGCATGCTTTACAGCTTAGAACCGGGGCTCCAAAAGCGTTTTGAGCATCACGGAGCATATGAGATGTTCGAAGAGCTGAAACTAGTTTTCCAAGCTCATGCCCGGGTCGAGAGATATGATGTCTCCGACAAGTTCTACAGTTGTAAGATGGAGGAAAATAGTTTGTCGGTGAGCACATCTTGAAGATGTCCAGGTTGCACAACCGTATGACCCGGTGAACATTAACCTCCGTGATGAGGCGGTCATTGACAGAATCCTCGATCGCTCCCACCAAGCTACAAGAGCTTTGTGATGAACTACAACATGCGAGGGATAGTGAAGACCATTCCTGAAGTGTTCTCGATGCTGAAGTCGGCAGAGGCTAAAATCAAGAAAGAACATCAAGTGTTGATGGTCAATAAGACCACTAAGTTCAAGAAGGGCAAGGGGAAGAAGAACTTCAAGAAGGACGGCAAAGATGTTGCCGCGCCCGTAAGCCGATTCGGAAGAAGTCAAAGAATGGACCCAAGCACGAGGCGAGTGCTTTTATTGCAAGGGAAGGGTCATCGAAGCGGAACTGCCCCAAATACTTAGCGGATAAGAAGGCCGCAACACCAAAGGTATATTTGATATACATGTAATTGATGCGTACCTTACCAAGACTTTGTAGTAACTCACGGTATTTGATACGGTGCCGTTGCTCATATTTGTAACTCACAGCAGAGCTGCGGAATAGACGGAGACCGCAAAGGACGAGGTGACGATGTGCATCGGGAATGGTTCCGAGTCAATGTGATCGCCGTCGCACGCTGCCTCTACATTTACCCACGGGATTAGTTTTGAACCTTAATAATTGTTATTTAGTGCCAAGTTTGAGCATGAACATTGTATCGGATCTCGTTTAATACGAGATGGCTACTCATTTAAGTCGAGAATAATGGTTGTTCGATTTATATGAGAGATATGTTTTATGGTCATGCTCCGATGGTCAATGGTTTATTCTTAATGAATCTCGAGCGTAATATTACACATGTTCATAGTGTGGATGCCAAAAGATGTAAAGTTGATAACGATAGTCCCACATGCTTGTGGCACTGCCGCCTTGGTCACGTTGGTGTCAAGCGCATGAAGAAGCTCCATGCTGATGGAATTTTAGAGTCTCTTGATTATGAATCGTTTGACACATGCGAACCATGCCTCATGGGCAAAATGACCAAGACTCCGTTCTCCGGAACAATGGAGCGAGCAACCAACTTGTTGGAAATCATACATACCGATGTGTGCGGTCCAATGAGCGTTGAGGCTCATGGAGGATATCGTTATGTTCTCACTCTCCGATGACTTAAGTAGATATGGGTATGTCTACTTAATGAAACACAAGTCTGAGACCTTTGAAAAGTTCAAGGAATTTCAGAATGAGGTGGAGAATCAACGTGACCGAAAGATAAAGTTCCTACGATCAGATCGTGGAGGAGAATACTTAAGTCACGAATTTGGTACACACTTAAGGAAATGTGGAATCGTTTCACAACTCACGCCGCCTGGAACACCTCAGTGAAACGGTGTGTCCGAACGTCCTAATCGCACTCTATTGGATATGGTGCGGTCCATGATGTCTCTTACTGATTTACCGCTATCATTTTGGGGATACGCTCTAGAGACAGCTACATTCACTTTAAATAGGGCACCGTCTAAATCCGTTGAGACGACACCGTATGAATTATGGTTTGGGAAGAAACCTAAGCTGTCGTTTCTAAAAGTTTTGGGATGCGATGCTTATGTCAAGAAACTTCAACCTGAAAAGCTCGAACCCAAGTCGGAAAAATGCGTATTCATAGGATACCCTAAGGAAACTGTCGGGTATACCTTCTACTTAAGATCCGAAGGCAAAATCTTTGTTGCCAAGAACGGATGCTTTCTGGAAAAAGAGTTTCTCTCGAAAGAGGTAAGTGGGAGGAAAGTAGAACTCGATGAAGTACTACCTCTCAAACGGGAAAGTGGTGCAGCTCGGGAAAATGTTCCTGTGATACCCACACCAACTGAAGAGGAAACCAATGATAATGATCAAGGTACTTCGGATCAAGTTGCTACTGAACTTCGTAGGTCCACAAGGACACATTCCGCACCAGAGTGGTATGGCAACCCTGTCCTGGAAATCATGTTGTTAGACAACGGTGAACCTTCGAACTATGAAGAAGCGATGGCGGGCCCAGATTCCAACAAATGGCTTGAAGCCATGAAATCCGAGATAGAATCCATGTATGAAAACAAAGTATGGACTTTGACAGACATGCCCGATGATCGGCGAGCGATAGAAAACAAATGGATTTTTAAGAAGAAGACGGACGCGGATGGTAATGTTACCATTTATAAGGCTCGACTTGTCGCTATGGGTTATCGAAAAGTTCAAGGGATTGACTACGACGAGACATTCTCTCCCGTAGCGAAGCTGAAGTCCGTCCGAATCATGTTAGCAATTGCCGCATACTATGATTATGAGATATGGCAGATGGACGTCAAAACGGCATTCCTTAACGGACATCTTAAGGAAGAGCTGTATATGATGCAGCTGGAAGGTTTTGTCGATCCTAAGAACGCTAACAAAGTATGCAAGCTCCAGTGATCCATTTATGGACTGGTGCAAGCATCTCGGAGTTGGAACATTCGCTTTGATGAGATGATCAAAGCGTTTGGGTTTATGCAGACTTATGGAGAAGCCTGCGTTTACAAGAAAGTGAGTGGGAGCTCTGTAGCATTTCTCCTATTATATGTAGATGACATACTCTTGATGGGAAATGATACAAAACTTCTGGACAGCATTAAGGCCTACTTGAATAAGTGTTTTTCAATGAAGGACCTTGGAGAAGCTGCTTATATATTAGGCATCAAGATCTATAGAGATAGATCGAGACGCCTCATAGGTCTTTCACAAAGCACATACCTTGATAAGATTCTTGCCTATGTTGCAAGGTGTGAGATTGAGCTCAGCTCAGTCACCGACCACGGCAAAAGATAAAGAAGAGATGAGTGTCATCCCCTATGCTTCAGCCATAGGATCTATTATGTATGCCATGCTGTGTACCAGACCCGATGTAAACCTTGCCGTAAGTTTGGTATAAGATACCAAAGTAATCCCGGCAAGGAACACTGGACAGCGGTCAAAAATATCCTGAAGTACCTGAAAAGGACAAAGGACATGTTTCTCGTTTATGGAGGAGACGAAGAGCTCGTCGTAAAGGGTTACGTCGACGCTAGCTTCGACTCAGATCTGGATGACTCTAAGTCTCAAACCGGATACGTGTATATGTTGAACGGTGGAGTAGTAAGCTGGTGCAGCTGCAAGCAGAGCGTCGTGGTGGGATCTACATGTGAAGCGGAGTACATGGCAGCCTCGGAGGTAGCGCATGAAGTGATTTGGGTGAAGGAGTTCATCACCGACCTAGGAGTCATACCCAATGCGTCGGGGCCGATCAAACTCTTCTGTGACAACACCGGAGCTATTGCCCTTGCCAAGGAGCCCAGGTTTCACAAGAAGACCAGGCACATCAAGCATCGTTTCAACTCCATCCGTGAAAATGTTCAAGATGGAGACATAGAGATTTGCAAAGTGCACACGGATCTGAATGTCGCAGATCCGTTGACTAAACCTCTCTCGCGGGCAAAACATGATCAACACCAAAACTCTATGGGTGTTCGACTCATCACAATGTAACTAGATTGGTGACTCTAGTGCAAGTGGGAGACTGTTGGAAATATGCCCTAGAGGCAATAACAAAAGTATTATTATATTTCATTGTTCATGATAATTGTCTTTTATTCATGCTATAACTGTATTATCCGGAAATCGTAATACACGTGTGAATACATAGACCACAATATGTCCCTAGTGAGCCTCTAGTTGACTAGCTCGTTGTGATCAATAGATAGTCATGGTCTCCTGACTATGGACATTGGATGTCATTGATAACAGGATCACATCATTAGGAGAATGATGTGATGGACAAGACCCAATCCTAAGCATAGCACAAAGATCGTGTAGTTCGTTTGCTAGAGCTTTACCAATGTCAAGTATCTCTTCCTTCGACCATGAGATCATGTAACTCCCGGATACCGTAGGAGTGCCTTGGGTGTATGAAACGTCACAACATAACTGGGTGACTATAAAGGTGCATTACAGGTATCTCCGAAAGTATCTGTTGGGTTGACACGGATCGAGACTGGGATTTGTCACTCCGTATGACGGAGAGGTATCTCTGGGCCCACTCGGTAATGCATCATCATAATGAGCTCAAGGTGACCAAGGTTTTGGCCACGGGATCATGCATTATGGTACGAGTAAAGTGACTTGCCGGTAACGAGACTGAACAAGGTATTGGGATACCGACGATCGAGTCTCGGGCAAGTAACGTATCGATTGACAAAGGAATTGTATCAGGGTTTTGATCAAATCCTCGACATCGTGGTTCAACCGATGAAATCATCGAGGAGCATGTGGGAGCCAACATGGGTATCCAGATCCCGCTGTTGGTTCTTGCCCGAGAGTCGTCTCGGTCATGTCTGCGTGTCTCCCGAACCCGTAGGGTCTACACACTTAAGGTTCGATGACGCTAGGGTTATTAGGAAGACTAGTATGTGACTACTGAATGTTGTTCGGAGTCCCGGATGAGATCCCGGACGTCATGAGGAGTTCTGGAATGGTCCGGAGGTGAAGTTTTATATATGGGAAGTTGTCATACGGACATCGGAAAGTTTCCGGGGGTTATAGGTATTGTACCGGGGCCACCGGAGGGGTTCCGGGTCCACCGGGAGGGCCACCCCCGGGAGGGCCACATGGGCATAAAGGGAGGAGCCAGCCTGGAGGGCTGGGCGCGCCCACCTTGGGCCCATGCACCTAGGGGGGGGAAACCCGAGGGCGCCCCTTGCTTGGGGGTCAAGCCTCCCCTCCCTGGCCGCCACCCCCCCTCTAGATCCCATCTAGAGGGGTCGGCCCTCCTTGCCCCTTCCCCTATAAATAGAGGGGTGGGGGTGGGCTGCTGTACCCATCTCCAAGGCGCAGCCCCTCCCCTCCCCAACACTTATCCTCCTCCGTAAGCGCTTGGCGAAGCCCTGTCGGAGTACTGCTGCACCAACACCACCACGCCGTCGTGCTGCCCTTGGAGCGAGTTTCCTCAACCTCTCCTTCCCCCTTGCTGGATCAAGAAGGAGGAGACGTCTCTTGTCCCGTACGTGTGTTGAACGCGGAGGTGCTGTCCGTTCAGCACTTGGACATCGGTGATCTGAATCACGTCAAGTACGACTCCATCATCACCTTGCAAGCTTCCACACGCGATCTACAAGTGGTATGTAGATGCAAACTCTCTCCCATGACTCGTTGCTTAGATGAACTCATAGATGGATCTTGGTGAAACCGTAGGAAAATTTTAATTTTCTGCAACGTTCCCCAACAATAATGTGCACAATGTGACCAAGGGGTTGATCACGGGATGATGTGTTACGAAACGAGTAAAGAGACTTGCCGGTAACAAGATTGAACAAGGTATCGGTATACCGATGATCGAATCTTGGGCAAGTACAATACCGTTAGACAAAGGGAATTGTATACGGGATCGATTGAGTCCTTGACATCGTAGTTCATCCGATGAGATCATCGTGGAACATGTGGGAGCCAACATGGGTATCCAGATCCCGCTGTTGGTTATTGACCAGAGAACGTCTCGGTCATGTCTACATGTCTCCCGAACCCGTAGGGTCTACACACTTAAGGTTCGATGACGCTAGGGTTATAAAGGAAGTTTGTATGTGGTTGCGAATGTTTTTGAGTCCGGATGAGATCCGGACGTCACGAGGAGTTCGGAATGGTCCGGAGGTAAAGATTTATATATGGGAAGTCCTATTTTGGCCACCGGAAAATGTTTGGGATTTTTCGGTATTGTCTGGGAAGGTTTTAGAAGATTCGGAGTGGGGCCCACCTGCATGGGGGACCCACATGAACGTGGTAGTGGGGGCAAGGCCCCACACCCCTGGTCAAGGCGCACCAAGATCCCCCTTAGAAGGAATAAGATCATATCCAGAAGGATAAGATCAAGATCCCTAAAAAGGGGGATAACAATCGGTGGGGAAGGAAATGATGGGATTTCTTTCCTCCCACCTTTGCCAGCGCCCCAATGGACTTGGAGGGCAAGAAATCAGCCCCCTCCACCCCTATATATAGTGGGGAGGCGCATGGGAGCTTTATGCTTCCCCTGGCGCAGCCCTCCCCCTCTCCCAAGTACTCCTCCTCTCATGTGGTGCTTGGCGAAGCCCTGCAGGATTGCCACACTCCTCCATCACCACCACGCCGTCGTGCTGCTGCTGGACGGAGTCTTCCTCAACCTCTCCCTCTCTCCTTGCTGGATCAAGGCATGGGAGACGTCACCGGGCTGTACGTGTGTTGAACGCGGAGGTGTCGTCCGTTCGGCACTAGGATCTCCGGTGATTTGGATCACGACGAGTACGACTCGTTCAACCCCGTTCTCTTGAAAGCTTCCGCTTAGCGATCTACAATGGTATGTAGATGCACTCTCCTTCCCCTCGTTGCTGGTTTCTCCATAGATAGATCTTGGTGACACGTAGGAAAATTTTGAATTTCTGCCTCGTTCCCCAACAAATGGCATCATGAGCTAGGTCTATTGCGTAGATTCTTTGCACGAGTAGAACACAAAGTAGTTGTGGGCGTTGATTTTGTTCAATATGCTTACCGTTACTAGTCCAATCTTGTTTCGACGGTATTGTGGGATGAAGCGGCCCAGACCGACCTTACACGTACACTTACGTGAGACAGGTTCCACCGATTGACATGCACTTGGTGCATAAGGTGGCTAGCGGGTGCCAGTCTCTCCCACTTTAGTCGGAACGGATACGATGAAAAGGGTCCTTATGAAGGGTAAATAGCAATTGGCATATCATGTTGTGGTGTTGTGTAGGTAAGAAACGTTCTTGCTAGAAACCCATAGCAGCCACGTAAAACATGCAAACAACAATTAGAGGACGTCTAACTTGTTTTTGCAGGGTATGCTATGTGATGTGATATGGCCAGGAAGAATGTGATGAATGATATGTGATGTATGAGATTGATCATGTTCTTGTAATAGGAATCACGACTTGCATGTCGATGAGTATGACAACCGGCAGGAGCCATAGGAGTTGTCTTAATTTATTGTATGACATGCGTGTCATTGAACAAGGCCATGTAATTACTTTACTTTATTGCTAACCGGTAGCCATAGTAGTAGAAGTAATAAGTTGGCGAGACAACTTCATGGAGACACGATGATGGAGATCATGATGATGGAGATCATGGTGTCATGCGGTGACGATGATGATCATGGAGCCTCAAGATGGAGATCAAAGGAGCAAAATGATATTGGCCATATCATGTCACTATTTGATTGCATGTGATGTTTATCATGTTTATGCATATTGTTTACTTAGAACGACGATAGTAAATAAGATGATCCTTACAACAATTTCAAGAAGTGTTCTCCCTAAGCGTGCACCGTTGCTAAAGTTAAATCGTTTCAAGCACCACGTGATGATCGGGTGTGATAGATCCTTACGTTCACATACAACGGGTGTAAGACAGTTTTACACATGCAAAACACTTAGGGTTAACTTGACGAGCCTAGCATGTACAGACATGGCCTCGGAACACAGAGACTGAAAGGTCGAGCATGAGTTGTATGGAGGATACGATCAACATGAAGATGTTCACCGATGATGACTAGCCCGTCTAACGTGATGATCGGACACGGCCTAGTTGACTCGGATCATGTAATCACTTAGATGACTAGAGGGATGTCTATCTGAGTGGGAGTTCATAAGATGAACTTAATTATCTGAACATAGTCAAAAGATCTTTGCAAATTATGTCGAAAGCTCGCGCTTTAGTTCCACTGTTTAGATATGTTCCTAGAGAAAATATAGTTGAAAGTTGACAATAGCGATTATGCGGACAGTAGAAAGCTTATGTATTTAATGCACCGCTCAGTGTGCTGAACCCCAAACGTTGTTTGTGGATGTTGCGAACATCAGACATGCACGTTTTGATAACTACGTGATAGTTCAGTTAAATGGTTTAGAGTTGAGACACCAAAGACGTTTTCGAAACGTCGCGAAACATATGAGATGTTTCGAGGGCTGAAATTGAGATTTCAGGCTCGTGCCCACGTCAAGAGGTATGAGACATCCGACGATTTTCTTAGCCTGCAAACTAAGGGAGAAAAGCTCAATCGTTGAGCTTGTGCTCAGATTGTCTGAGTGCAACAATCACTTGAATCCAGTGGGAGTCGATCTTCCAGATGAGATAGTGATGTTTCTCCAAAGTCATTGCCACCAAGCTGCTAGAGCTTCGTGATGAGCTATAACATATCAGGGATAGATATGATGATCCTTGAGGTATTCGCGATGTTTGACACATGAAAGTAGAAATCAAGAAGGAGCATCAATTGTTGATGGTTGGTGAAACCACTAGTTTCGAGAAGGGCAAGGGCAAGAAGGGATACTTCATGAAACGGCAAATCAGCTGCTGCTCTAGTGAAGAAACCTAAGGTTGAACCCAAACCCGAGACTAAGTGCTTCTGTAATAAGGGGAACAACCACTGGAGCGGAATTACCCTAGATACTTGGTAGATGAGAAGGCTGGCAAGGTCGATAGAAGTATATTGGATATACATTATGTTAATGTGTACTTTACTAGTACTCCTAGTAGCACCAGTGTATTAGATACCGGTTCGGTTGCTAAGTGTTAGTAACTCGAAATAAAAGCTACGGAATAAACGGAGACTAGCTAAAGGTGAGCTGACGATATGTGTTGGAAGTGTTTCCAAGGTTGATGTGATCAAGCATCGCACGCTCCCTCTACCATCGAGATTTGGTGTTTGCGTTGAGCATAGACATGATTGGATTATGTCTATCGCAATCTGTTATTCATTTAAGGAGAATAATGGTTACTCTATTTATTTGAATAATACCTTCAATGGTCTTGCACCTAAAGGAATGGTTTATTGAATCTCGATCGTAGTGATACACATTTTCATGCCAAAAGATATAAGATAGTAATGATAGTACCACTTACTTGTGGCCTTTGCCATGTAAGTCATATTAGTGTAAACGCATGAGGACGCTCCATGTTGATGGATCTTTGGACTCACTCGTTTTGAAAAGTTTGAGACATGCGAACCATGTCTATTGGTGTATACGCATGAAGAAACTCCATGCAGATGGATCGTTTGGACTCACTTGATTTTGAATCACTTGAGATATGCAAATCATACCACATGGGCAAGATGACTAAAAAGCCTCGTTTTTCGGTAGAAATGGAACAAGATAGCAACTTGTTGGAAGTAACACATTTTGATGTGTGCAGTCCAATGAGTCTTTGAGGCATCTGATGAATATCGTTATGTTCTTACTTCACAGATGATTCGAGTAGATGTAGAGTATATTTACTTGATGAAACACAAGTCTGAATTATTGAATGGTTCAAGTAATTTCAGAGTAAAGTTGAAGATCATCGTGACAAGAGGATGAAATGTCTATGATATGATCATAGAGATGAGTATCTGAGTTACGAGCTTTGGTACACAATTAAGACATTGTGGAAATTGTTTCACAATTAATACCGCCTGGAACACCATAGTTTGATGGTGTGTCCGAACATCATAGTTGCACCCTATTGGATATGGTGCGTACCATGATGTCTCTTATCGAATTACCACTATCGTTTATGGGTTAGGTATTAGCAACAACCACATTCACTTTAAATAGGGCCCCACGTAATTCCGTTGAGATGACACCGTATGAACTATGGTTTAGAGAAACCTAAGCTGTCATTTCTTAAAGGTTTGGGGCTGCGAAGCTTATGTGAAAAAGTTTCAGGTTGATAAGCTCGAACCCAAAGCGGATAAAATGCATCTTCATAGGACACCCAAAACAGTTGGGTATACCTCCTAATTCAGATCCGAAAGCAATAGGGATTGTTTCTTGAATCGGGTCCTTTCTCGAGGAAAAGTTTGTCTCGAAAAATTGAGTGGGAGGATGGTGGAGACTAGATATGGTTATTGAACCGTTACTACAACTAGTGTGTAGCAGGGCACATGAAGCTGTTCCTGTGGCACCTACACCAATTGAAGTAGAAGCTTATGATAGTGATCATGAAATTTCGGATCAAGTCACTACCGTACCTCGTAGGGTGACAAGGATGCGTACTGCTTCAGAGTGGTACAGTAATCTTGTCTTGAAGGTCATGTTGCTAGACAACAATGAACCTACGAGCTATGGAAAAGCAATGGTGGGCCCAAATTCCGACAAATGGTTAGAAGCCATGAAATCCGAGATAGGATCCATGTATCAGAACAAAGCATGGACTTTGGTGGACTTGCCCGATGATCGGCAAGCCATTGAGATAAATGGATCTTGAAGAAGAAGACGGACGTGGACGGTGATGTCACCGTCTATGAAGCTCGACTTGTGGCGAAGAGTTTTTCACAAGTTCAAGGAGCTGACTACGATGAGATTTTCTCATCCGTAGCGATGCTTAAGTCCGTCGGAATCACGTTAGCATTAGCTGCATTTATGAAATCTGGCAGATGGATGTCAAAACGAGTTTCCTTACCAGTCTTTGTAAGGAAAGGTTGTATGTGATACAATCCGAAAGTTTTTGTCGATCCTAAGGATGCTAAAAGGTATGCTGGCTCCAGCAATCCTTCTAAGGACTGGAGTAAGCATCTCGGAGTTGGAATGTACGTTTTGATGAGATGATCAAAGATTTTGGGTTTATACAAAAGTTTATGAGAAACTTGTATTTCCAAAGAAGTGAGTGGGAGCACTATAGAATTTCTGATGAGTATATGTTATTGACATATTGTTGATCAGAAATGATGTAGAATTTCTGGAAAGCATATAGGGTTATTTGAAAAGTGTTTTCAATGGAAAACCTGGATTAGGCTACTTGAACAATAAGCATCAAGATCTATAAGATAGATCAAAATGCTTAATAGTACTTTCAAATGAGCACGTATTTTGACATGATCTTGAAGGTGTTCAAGATGGATTAGTCAAAGAAGGAGTTCTTGCACGAGATGTAAGGTATGAAGTTAAGACTTAAAAGCTCGACCACGGCAGAATAGAGAGAAAGGACGAAGGTCGTCCCTATACTTCAGACGTAGGCTCTATAGTATGCTATCTTTGTGTCTTCGCACGGAAGTGTGCCTTGCCATGAGTCGGTCTAGGGGTACAAGAATGATCCAGGAATGGATCATTGGACAGTGCTCAAAATTGTCCTTGGAGTAAATAAGGACAGGTTTCTCGATTATGGAGGTGATAAAGAGTTCGGTGTATAGGGTTACGTCGATGCGAGCTTTAACACCTATCCGAGTGACTCTGAGTAGCAAACCGGATACGTATAGTGGAGCAACCATTTGGAATAGCTCCAAGTGGAGCGTGGAAGCAGCATTTACAGAATGACCTAGAGATTTGTGAAGTACATACAGATCTGAAAGTTGCAGACCCGTTGACTAAAACCTCTCTCACAAGCAAAACATGATCAAACCCCAGAACTCATTGAGTCTTAATCACATAATGATGTGAACTAGTTTAATGACACTAGTAAACTCTTTGGATGTTGGTCACATGGCGATGTGACATGTGAATGTTAATCACATGACGATGTGAACTAGATTATTGACTCTAGTGCAAGTGGGAGACTATTGGAAATATGCCCTAGAGGCAATAATAAATTAGTTATTATTATATTTCATTGTTCATGATAATCGTTTATTATCCATGCTATAATTGTATTGATAGGAAACTCAGATACATGTGTGGATACATAGACAACACCATGTCCCTAGTAAGCCTCTAGTTGACTAGCTCGTTGATCAATAGATGGTTACGGTTTCCTGACCATGGACATTGGATGTCGTTGATAACGGGATCACATCATTAGGAGAATGATGTGATGGACAAGACCCAATCCTAAGCCTAGCACGGAGATCCTGTAGTTCGTATGCTAAAGCTTTTCTAAAGTCAAGTATCTTTTCCTTAGACCATGAGATTATGCAACTCCCGGATACCGTAGGAATGCTTTGGGTGTACCAAACGTCACAACGTAACTGGGTGGCTATAAAGGTGCACTACAGGTATCTCCGAAAGTGTCATTGGGTTGGCACGAATCGAGGCGGGATTTGTCACTCCGTAAACGGAGAGGTATCTCTGGCCCACTCGGTAGGACATCATCATAATGTGCACAATGTGACCAAGGGATTGATCACGGGATGATGTGTTACGGAACGAGTAAAGAGACTTGCCGGTAACGAGATTGAACAAGGTATCGGTATACCGACGATCGAATCTCGGGCAAGTACAAAACCGTTAGACAAAGGGAATTGTATACGGGATCGATTGAGTCCTTGACATCGTGGTTCATCCGATGAGATCATCGTGGAACATGTGGGAGACAACATGGGTATCCATATCCCGCTGTTGGTTATTGCCCAGAGAACGTCTCGGTCATGTCTACATGTCTCCCGAACCCGTAGGGTCTACGCACTTAAGGTTCAATGACGCTTGGGTTATAAAGGAAGTTTGTATGTGGTTACCGAATGTTGTTCGGAGTCCCGGATGAGATCCCGGACGTCACGAGGAGTTCCGGAATGGTCCGGAGGTGAAGATTTATATATGGGAAGTCCTATTTTGGCCATCGGAAAATGTTAGGGATTTTTCGGTATTGTACCGGGAAGGTTCTAGAAGGTTCCGGAGTGGGGCCCACCTGCATGGGGGGACCCACATGAACGTGGGTATTGGGGGCAAGGCCCCACACCCCTGGTCAAGGCACACCAAGATCCCCCCTTAGAAGGAATAAGATCATATCCCGAAGGGATAAGATCAAGATCCCTAAAAGGGGGGATAACAATCGGTGGGGAAGGAAATGATGGGATTTCTTTCCTCCCACCTTTGCCAACTCCCCAATGGACTTGGAGGGCAAGAAATCAGCCCCCTCCACCCCTATATATAGTGGGGAGGCGCATGGGAGCTTTATGCTTCCCCTGGCGCAGCCCTCCCCCTCTCCCAAGTATTCCTCCTCTCACGCGGTGCTTGGCGAAGCCCTGCAGGATTGCCACGCTCCTCCATCACCACCACGCCGTCGTGCTGCTCCTGGACGGAGTGTTCCTCAACCTCTCCCTCTCTCCTTGCTGGATCAAGGCATGGGAGACGTCACCGGGTTGTACGTGTGTTGAACGCGGAGGTGCCGTCCGTTCGGCACTAGGATTTCCGGTGATTTGGATCACGACGAGTACGACTCCTTCAACCCCGTTCTCTTGAGCGCTTCCGCTTAGCGATCTACAAGGGTATGTAGATGCACTCTCCTTCCCCTCATTGCTGGTTTCTCCATAGATAGATCTTGGTGACACGTAGGAAAATTTTGAATTTCTGCTACGTTCCCCAACAGTGCCTTGCTGCCCCCACTATCACTGGGAAAGGACACCGCAAGATTGAACCCAAAGCTAAGCACTTCTCCCATTGCAAGAAAACCAATCTAGTTGGCCGAACTAAACCGATAGTACGAAGAGAATTACAAAGATATCAAATCATGCACATAATAATTCAGAGAAGATTCAAATAATATTCATAGATAAGCTGATCATAAATCACAATTCATCAGATCTCGACAAACACACTTCAAAAGAAGATTACATCGGATAGGTCTTCAAGAACATCGAGGAGAACATGGTATTGAGAATCAAAGAGAAAGAAGGAGCCATCTAGCTACTAGCTATGGACCTGTAGGTCTGAGGTAAACTACTCACGCTTCATCAGAAGGGCAATAGAGTTGATAAGCCCTCCGTGATCGAATCCCCTCCAGCAGGATGCCGGAAAAAGGCCCCTAGATGGGATCACGGGAACAGAAGGTTGTGGTGGTGGAAAATTGTTTTCGTGGATACCCTTGGTGGTTTGGGGATATATGTGAATATATAGGACGAAGAAGTAGGTCGGTGGAGTCACGTGGGGCCCACAAGGCGGGTGGCGCGCCCTCCCCCTTATGGCTGCCTTGTGGCTCTTCCGACTTGATCTCCAAGTCTCCGGGGTGTCATCTGGTCCAAGAAAAATCATTGCGAAAATTTTATTCCGTTTGGACTCCGTTTGATATTTATTTTCTGTGAAACTAAAAAACAAGAAAATAAAACAGAAACTAGCACTGGGCTCTAGGTTAATTGGTTAATTCCAAAAATAATATAAATAACATATTAATGCATATAGAACATCCAAAACAAATAATATAATAGCATGGAACAATCAAAAATTATAGATACATTGAAGACGTATCAAGCAACCCCAAGCTTAATAACTGCTCGTCCTCGAGTAGGTAAATGATACAGTAAAAACATAATTTTTGATGTGGAATGCTACCTAAGATATTTATCCATGTAATTTTTCTTTATTGTGGCATGAATGTTCAGATCCATAAGATTCAAAACAAAAGTTTAATATTGACATAAAAACAATAATACTTCAAGCATACTAATAAGGCAATTATGTCTTCTCAAAATAACATGGCCAAAGAAAGCTTATCCCTACAAAATCATATAGTCTGGCTATGCTCCATCTTCATCACACAAAATATTCAAATCATGCACAAACCTAATGACAAGCCAATCTATTGTTTCATATTTTTGATGTTCTCAAACTTTTTTAACTTTCACGTAATACAAGAGCGTGAGCCATGGACATAGCACTATAGGTGGAATAGAATATGGTGGTTGTGGAGAGGACAAAAAGAGGTAGATAGACCCACATCAACTAGGCGTGTCAACGGTCTATGGAGATGCCCATCAATAGATATCAATGTGATTGAGTAGGGATTGCCATGCAATGGATGCATTAGAGCTATAAGTTTATGAAAGCTCAAAAATAAATTAAGTGGGTGTGCATCCAACTCGCTTGCTCACAAAGACCTAGGGCAATTTGAGGAATCCCATCATTGGAATATACAAGCCAAGTTCTATAATGAAAAATTCCCACTAGTATATGAAAGTGACAACATAGACGACTCTCTATCATGAAGATCATGGTACTACTTTGAAGCACAAATGTGGTAAAAGGATAGTAACATTGCCCCTTCTCTCTTTTTTGGGCCTTCTCTCTTTTTTGCCTCTTTTTTTTGTCCGAAGTCTCATCCCGACTTGTGGGGGAAGCATAGTCTTCATCATCCTTTCCTCACATGGGACAATGCTCTGAAGATCATCACACTTTTATTTACTTACAACTCAAGAATTACAACTCGATACTTAGAGCAAGATATGACTCTATATGAATGCATCCGGCTGTGTACCGAGATGTGCAATGAATCAAGAGTGACATGTATGAAAGAATTATGAAAGGTGGCTTTTCCACAAATACGATGTCAAGTATATGATCATGCAAAGCAATATGACAATGATGAAGCGTGGCATAATAAACGGAACGGTGGAAAGTTGCATGACAATATATCTCAGAATGGCTATGAAAATGCCATAATAGGTAGGTATGGTAGCTGTTTTGAGGAAGGTATATAATGGGTGTATGGTACCGGCGAAAGTTGCGCGGTACCAGAGAGGCTAGCAATGGTGGAAGGGTGAGAGTGCGTATAATCCATGGACTCAACATTAGTCATAAAGAACTCACATACTTATTGCAAAAATCTATTAGTTATTGAAACGAAGTACTACGCGCATGCTCCTAGGGGGATAGATTGGTAGGAAAAGACCATCGCTCTTCCTCAACCGCCACTCATAAGAAAGAAAATCAATAAATAAATCATGCTCCGACTTCATCACATAACGGTTCACCATACGTGCATGCTATGGGAATCACAAACTTTAACACAAGTATTTCTACAATCCACAATTACTCACTAGTATTACTCTAATATCACCATCATTATATCTCAAAACAATCATAAGGAATCAAACTTCTCATAGTATCCAATGCACTTTAGATGAAAGTTTTTATTATAACTCTTTTGGATGCCTATCATATTTGGACTAAATTTATAACCAAAGCAAATTACTGTGTTGTTTAGAGACTCTCAAAATAATATAATTGAAGCATGAGAGTTCAACAATTTCTATAAAATAAAACCACCGCCGTTCTCTAAAAAGGTATAAGTGAAGCACTAGAGCAATATTGCCTAGCTCAAAAGATATAAGTGAAGCACATAGAGTATCCTAATAAATCATGATTCATGTGTGTCCCTCTCAAAAGGTGTGTACAACAAGGATGATTGTGGAAAACTAAAAAGCAAAGACTCAAATCATACAAGACTCTCCAAGCAAAACACATATCATGTGGTGAATAAAAATATAGCCTCAAGTAAAATTACCGATAGAAGAAGACGAAAGAGGGAATGCCTTCTGGGGCATCCTAAGCTTAGGCTCTTGGTTGTCCTTGAATATTACCTTGGGGTGCCTTGGGCATCCCCAAGCTTAGGCTCTTGGCACTCCTTATTCCATAGTCCATCAAATCCTTACCCAAAACGTGAAAACTTCACAACACAAAACTCAACAGAAAATCTCATAATCTCTGTTAGTATAAGAAAATAAATCACCACTTTTGGTACTCTTGTGAACTTATTCTTTATTTATATTGGTGTAATATCTACCGTATTCCAACTTTTCCATGGTTCATACCCCCCCTCCCCCAAGATACTACCCATAGATTCATCAAAATAAGGAAACAACACATAGAAAACAAAATTTGTCAAAAACAGAACAGTCTGTAGCAATCTGGAAACTTCAAATACTTCTGCAACTCCAAAAAATTCTGAAAATTAGGAAAACATGGGCAATTTGTGTACCAATAATGTGCAAAATAATCAGATCAAAAGCACACTTCTGTGAATTATGGAAATTATCTTCCTGGGCGTAAAAGTTTCTGTTTGTCAGCAAGATCAAAACGACTATCACCGTAAGCCATCCCAAAGGTCTTACTTTGCACAAACACTAATTAAAACACAAAACCACATCTAACCAGAGGCTAGATGAATTATTCAAAGCAAAACAAGAGAAAAAGGCAAAAAAATGGGTTGCCTCCCTACAAGAGCTATTGTTTAACGCCCTTAGCTAGGCATTGATAATTTCAAAGATGCTCACATAAAAGAGAAGAACTGAAGCATAAAGATAGCATCATAAAACACATGACAAATACATCTAAGTCTAGCATACTTCCTATGTATAGGCATTTTATAAGCAAACAAATTATCAAGACAAGCAAAAACTAGCATGTGCAAGGAAGAAGAACGAGACGATAACAATCTCAACATGAAGAGAGGTAATTTAGTAACATGGAAATTTAAACAATCATATTTTCCTCTCTCATAATAATTACATGTAGGATCATAAGCAAATTCAACAATATAGCTATCACATAACATATTCTCAACACGATCCACATGCATGAGAAGTTGACACTCTTCCCAAATAGTGGGATCAACATTAACTAAACTCATGACCTCTCCAAACCCACTTTTATCAAAAATTTCACAAGATTGAACATTCTCCAAATATGTGGGATCTAAAGTTTACACTCTTCCAAACCCACTTTCAATATCATTGCAAACATTATTATCAATCTCATATTCATCATGGGGCTTAAATAAATTTTCAAGATCATAAGAAGAATCACCAAATGATGATCATTGCAAAAGTAGTGCACATAGCAAAACTAGCATCCCCAAGCTTAGAGTTTTGCATATTTTTAGCATAATTCACATTAATAGAATTTATAATAACATCATTGCAATCATAGTTTTGATTCAAGGAACTATCCCGAATTGGTGCAATAGCAACAATCTCATGTTTAACATAAGGAACTATAGCAAATTCATCTCCATAAATATTTGCTTCACGACCATCAGAATAGCAAGCATCATGTTCATCAAGGGATATTTCAATCAAATCATCGGAATCATAATTATCTATAGATTCATGCATATCATTATTTTCTTCCAAAGCAACGGTCATTCTCTCAATAAACTCCTAAACACAGGCATTATGAGCATAGTTTTCGTAGCAATATTTAAGTATGTCAGATTTTTCAGATTTGTAGAAAGTAATATCATACTTTTCAGTCAAAGAAGCAACTTCATGAGCACCCTTAAAAGCAACAGATTCTTCAATTTGATCGATATCATAGTAACTATAAACACCCTTTTCTAAGAAGGTAAGATTTCATTATCATTAAACTCACATAGGTAGAGAAGGTGTTTTTTAGTGTTCTTAGAGCAACAAGTAAAATCATAAATTTCACAAAGATTCCAAGCATCACGGCAAACTGTTTATTTGATTCCATAAGAGTCTCCCTTTTTCAGACAAATGGTGACGCACAAGATGAGCATGCTCATCTAAAGATTTTCCCTCGACTAAACTAGTTGGGGTTTCAGCACGAGCATATATAGATTGAAGATGATCCAAGTAGAACACTTTAAGTGGATCCTTATCAATATATTTTTAGCAAGCAAAGATGCAAGCAAATAGAAGGCACATGGAAACACAAACAAAAAGACATACAGAAAGAAGGCAAAGGAAAAGGAAAATCTTTTCGAAAATCGTTTTAGAAGTGGGGGAGAGGAAAACGAGAGGCAAATGGCGAATAATGTAATGCAAGAGCTGAGAGTTTTATGATGGGTACTTGGTATGTCTTGACTTGGCATAGATCTCCCAGGCAACGGCGCCAGAAATTCTTCCTGCTACTTCTTGAACTTGCGTTGGTTTTTTTCTTGAAGAGGAAAGGGTGATGCAGCAAAGTAGAGATAAGTATTTCCCTCAGTTAGAGAACCAATGTATCAATCAAGTAGGAGACAACGCCCAAATCACCAATATTTGCACAAACAATCAAACAACTTGCACCCAATGCGAAAAAGGGGTTGTTAATCCCTTCACGGTCAGTTGCAAAAGTGAGATCTAATAGAGATAGATGAAACCGAACTTGCACAAACAATCAAATAACTTGCACCCAATGCGATAAAGGGGTTGTCAATCCCTTCACGGTCACTTGTAAAAGTGAGATCTAATAGAGGTAGATGAAACTGAACAATAGGTAAAGTAAATATTTTTGGTATTTTTGGTTTATAGACCGGAAAGTAAAAGATTGCAAAATAGTAGATCGGAAACTAATATGATGGAAAATAGACCCCGGGGCCATAGGTCTCACTAGTGGGTTCTGTCATGATAGCAAATAATATTGTGGGTGAACAAACTACTATTGAGCAATTGATAGAAAAGCGCAAAGTTATGACGATGTCGAAGACAATGATTATGAAATATAGGCATCAAGTCCGTATCGAGTAGACCGACTCCTACCTCCATCTACTACTATTACTCCACACATCGACCGACTCCAGCCTGCATCTAGAGTATTAAGTTCATGAAGAACAAAGTAACGCATTAAGTAAGAGGACATGATATAGAGGAATAAACTCAAGCAATATGATGTAAATCCCATATTTTTTATCCTCGATGGCAACAATACAATACGTGCCTTGTTTCCCCTATGTTTTATCCATGTTGGGCTTCGAGGAGGCATGAGTGGCCGGGAGTGGAAGTGTGGACTAGCCGGTCCATGGCTTCCACATTAAACAGGACGAGGCCCCACGCGGCTGTGAGGCTGACATGCAGGGGCGCCTGCGCGTGCGCAATTAATTTGGGTGGTGAGAGGTAGGTGGATGGCCGACGCGCGACCCCGAGACGGATGACGAGCGGGCGCGTGTGTGTGTCCGTTCGGTGTTTGTGTGGACGCAAACCGAGGGCAGTTTTGCGCCGGTTGGGCCAGACGTCAAACGAACAAACAATACGAATGTGGTCATGCGGACACACGCAGAGCAGATGGGTCATGCATTGGAGTTACTCCAACGCAGGACCGAAACGGACAAAGTAGTCCACTAGTGTCCTTTTTTGTCTGGCCCGACCCCAAACCTAGAGCAAACTTGGGCCACAAATGCTTCTGAATGGATAGGAACAGACACTCTCCTCGCCCCTCTCGTCCGCTCGCGTCCACCCTCTAGTCCACAAATTAGTGACTCTCGCTCTATCCCCACCGCGGCAGCCGCAATCCCTCCGCCTTCCTGCCATGCACGCACACCCACCGCCGCACGCCGCCCTGCCCCACGGTCGTCGCACCGCCACCGTCCCTCTGTGTTCCTGCCTTGCACGCGCCCTCGCCGCACACAAGACATCCTGCTGTTGCTGTTGGCCGACTGCTTCGCGCTCCCTCGCGCCGCCGCAGCCGAGCTGACAGGGGAATGGCCGCGCACCGTCGGTGCCGACTTGAGCGATGTATGGCGCGATGTCCTCCGCTGTGGATGTTCACTGTGACAGAGGAGCAGACGGCCACGGTGGATCCACCATGCGCTTCTTCCTCGAGCAGCAATAGCAGCATCGGCATCACCTGCTGAGCCAGGCGCCACTGTGCCGGCCGGAGGGCGTCGCGCAGTTGCACCACCAGCAAGACTACTTTTGCGGTAACATCTCAGCAGCAGCAGCCGCAACAACACGAGACATCCACGGCGGTGTAGATGCTACCGTAAGAGCACGACGCGACGACTTATGCGCACGCACACGGCGTGGTGTGGCCCCTGCGCAGCTGGCGGGCGGGCGGGCGGATCGGGCGTGGTGAGCTCTGCTGCAGCGGCGACATGGTCCATGGCGAGCGGGAGAGCTTGGGGCGGACCGGTTGGGGTCAATGCGACTCGTGCATCGTTGGGTGCGGATGCATCAGTCGTCTGTCCGTCCCCGAACGCCGCCCCAAACGCAACCCAAACGGATAAAAACGGCCGTCCGTTTGAAGTCTAGTGTTGGAGTTGCCTTTAGCTTCCCCACACGTCGTGGGTGGCCGTGACGTCTAGCTACACGCCCGGGGGCGGCAGCGTTCGTACAGCGGCCAACTTGTAATCAGCAACTTTTTTGAACAGTTTGGCGAGCATATGGCCGAATCGTGGACGGAATCACGAGGTTCACTTTTGTGTGCCTGGGTATTGTAGGGCGCACCATCACTTCGATAAGTTCAGCACGGCCATCACCGTACGTGCCTAGCTATACCATCGGTGGCCATGCATTCACCATCTTTTTCCTTACCACGCAGTTAACGCATGACTGTTCATGGTAGTATTATTTTGGGACGCTTTCCATCGTTGGCACAGTGACGCGTTTCTCTGAGATGTCCGCTTAGAGCAACTCTAGCAGACCGCGATCCCGTAAGCCGACAACTCATTTGCGATTCGCGAAACAACTTTGAGGTTGACGCGGGCCTAAGACAGACGCACCGCATAATGGACCCGTAAAAAAGCATATTCGCAGAATATACTTTTTTACGGGTCGGCTTACACGGGTTCTGATCTGGTGCAGCTCGTCCCGGTCCGTAAAACTTAGATTGATCTATGAGTTAATACCACTATTCATACATAAACTTGTAGGGGTGGGAACAGTTTCATACAAAAACTAAAAAACCGCACAAAACTAGCCCTCCAACTTGTCTGCTGTAACAAATTCATACAAAACCACTGTGGATGCGACATTTGGCATGCCACGTTGGATTTTGGCCTGCGCCTTTAATTTTACTAAAGCCCCCTCGCACTCTGTGTATTTTACAAAAAGCCCCCCGCCCTCTCTCTCTCTCTCTCTCTGCATCGATTCCCCATTCGTAAATCCCTAGCCGTCGCCCTCCCCTTTGCCGTCGCCCTTGTCGCCGCCACTGCCTCCGCCTTCCTCCGACGCCTTGACCATCTCCGCCTTCCTCTCACACACGGTAGTCTCGCCGCCCTCTCAGTGGCGGCCGTCTCCGCCATACTGCCGAGATGAAGGGTGCACATCATTGAGCGGAAGCAGCAGGGCGGACGCCGTGGAGCAGGCGCTGCGTCCTCAAGCCACCCTCTCCCGCTCAATGGATGTGACCTCGCCGGTGCCGACATGGATGTCGATTTCTGCAAGGTGCGTGTCCCCCTTCCCCTCGCCGATTTGGTTCGGATGCCCATGAATTTGGGCTTTCCTGATGAGTGCGAGCTTTCTGATGCTAACATTTGATTTGATGGCCATGGTAGGGGTGAAAACCTACCGAATTTGATCGAGTATACCTCTATCCTCTCCGATGTTGCTTTCAATGGCGGTGACCATTGTTGCCACTTCATTGAACCTGCGAGAAGAGTTTGCTCGATGGATATGACTATGGTCGAGATTTCTTGTTTGTCCTCGTGAGGTTAGTCAAGTGCCCAACTTTTGTTTAAAAAGTGTGTTGTTTATCGACCATTGTTATATGTTGATCGACCATTGTTGTCTTGAACAAATTGGTGTGTTTTTGGGGTTATGATACATGTGCTTATCTGAAGTGGGTGGACAAAGAATGGGAGGGAGACCTAGGCAGTGATTGGCAAACTTGTGAAGAGAATGTGGCTCTTCGTAAATTTGTGTTTGACAAGGATGCTGAAATTATGAGGTCAAGGAAGAAAGGAAGGCCATGATCATGAAGCACAAGAAGGAGATCAGAACTAGGGATAGGAGGGAAATTTGGTTAGCCTGTTTGGTCTACTGCTCTGCACTTTTGTATGGTGTTGTAGCACTAGTGATAAGAGGTTTTGTGTAGCACTAGTGATGTTAGAGGTGAAACTATTTGTTATCGGTTGCTACTTGTCTTGATTATATGAAATCGATGGCTACCTATTATCTATGTTGGTGTTGTAAACATTCCAAAGCTGGAATCGATGGCTTGAAATGATATCGATGGCTATGTTCGTTCTGCATTTACTTAACTGAAAATTCTATTATTTGACATGAAATCAGTGGCTTGTTTACTTAACTGAAATCAATGATTCTCTTATTTGACATGAAAATTCAGTTAACTTAAGCAAAATTCAGTTAACTTAAGCAAAATTCAGTTAACTTAAGCAAAATTCAGTTAACTTAACAGTGCAAATTTCAGTTAAGTTAACCATTTGGAAGGGGCCCAAGGATCTTCAGGTAGTACAACTTGGCATATTTGGCACAAAGTGAGCACCTAGTACATTCTATTTTAGGATGTGTGCACATGGGCACAACATAACCAGACAACCTGGGCACATGCAAATTAACAGGAGATCAACATGGGCACATTCAGTTCAACAGCAGATCAACATGGGCACATTCAGTTCAACAGCAGATCAACACTAGATTGCCATAGATACAGGAGTTCAACATCGACTGCTCAAAATAGATAACTTATATGCCAACATATAGATCAGCATACCTAACTACTCTTCTGCATCTTCACCTCTTCTGCATCTTCTTCAGTTCTTGAGCTGCTGCAGGCGGATGGAGCGGCGCACCTTCTTCACCTCTTTCTTCAGAGGCGCCTTCTTCTTGTTGGCATCTGGCTCCTTCACCTCTTCTTCTTGTTCAACCTTCACCTCTTCTGGCAGGAGCTCGACGTCCGGCAGGAGCTCGACGTCGATGGGCATGTTTCTGCCACCCTCAACGGCGACCGGCGCAACGAGCACAACCTCGTTCGCATCTGTGTCGTCGTCACTGATGACAACAGTCTCTTTCACGTCGTCGTCAGAGGCGTAGTCCGCAGGGTTGACTGGAGCAGGCAGCGCGAGCACGACGCCGACGACGTTCGCAGGGTCGTCGTCGAGGGGGACCGGGGCCAGAGAGGTGGTGGAGCGGTACATCCACCACCTAGCTCGCTGGTACGGATCCACGCTAAGCGTGCCCTCACGCATTGCCCAGACGAGGAACATCGGCGGCGGCACTTTGCGGCCTGTGGGGAAGGCACGGGCGTTCTCGCCGTCCGTCAGCTTCTTGGCCAACCCGCGCGCATGCACGAGCATCATCTTCGGGGTGGTGAACCAGGTGCAGACCTCTCGAATGTGCGCGTGGAACGATTGGTCGTTGCCGGCCAGATCCTCCAGTGCGAGCTTCCAGCCCTCGATGTTCGCCATGGCGGCGCGGCCGGCGGTGGTGAGTGGGGAGAGGAGGCGACGCGGTAGGTGTGTGGGGAGTGGTGAGTGGGGAGTGGTGGGCGGAGCGGTGGGTGGGCGGAGCGGTGGATTTATTGATGCGGCGACTGGGAACGCGAACCGTCCACAGTGGGAGTTGGCGACTGGAAGAGTAGAAGTAAGTTTCTGCATCTACAACTAACAAGATCCTACTCTTACGTACTGGCATTGCACCCTACTTCTCTACCCACAGGTCCTGGGTTCGAGACCCAGACCAAACAATTTTTTTGTTTATTTTTTTTTAATTGTGGGAGTTCACCAAATTCAGTTCAGCAAATGCAGAAAATTTAGTACAGTCAGCAAATGCACATTCAGTACATTCAGACATTTTTCATGTAATGCACAAACAACTCAAATGTGCTGGTATTCAAAACTCAGATGTTTTTAATTCTTCAGTACATGGCCATGAAGTTCACTACATGTCTAACTGTCATTGCAACAGAAAATTGGTATTACATGAAAAATGCTAGCATCAAGTTCAGATATGAACTTCTACAGTTTAGCATGAAGTTCATTGATGAACTAAACAGACATCTAACTGTCAACCCCAGGTGCATTCTGAGAAACTAGAATTTCTTCAGTTAAGTTGAGATCAGGTATTGGCTCCCCCCTTGCTCCATCTTCACCAAACATGAGCCTGTATGCTGGATAAGAGCTAGCTTCCCTCCTGTCTCTTCTCCCAGCCACTCCTCTGCCTCTTGCTCTACTCCGAGAAGATCCTCTTCTCTCTGAAGTGCCAGATCTCACTATCTTTCCTTTCTTCCTTCCTCTTCCTCCAGTTGCACTTGACCCTGGCTCATCTGGATGTGGTACTGCTGCAGCTTTCTTCCTTCCTCTTCCTCTTCCCCTCACACTTGTTGTGGCTGTGGTTGTGGTTCTTCTGGGAGGGATAGAATCCCTAGCTTGCACCACAAAAGCAGACTCTTCAGGAAGTGGCCCAGGAGGATTCCAAGTGCTCACATATGCCCTTTCCTATGCAGGATCACAAAATGTCGGGAAGATACAAAATGAGAGAAGGAAATGCAGATACAAATTCAGAGAAAAACAGTTAACTGAAATGAAAGACAGTAATATTAAAGGTGCACCTCCTGGCCTATGGTGTAGACCATACTGCTTCTGTCATTCATAGGATCAAGCCTAGGATTAAGTCTTGTTGGCGTAATATCCTGTAGTCAGAAAACAATTCATGTTAGTAACATAACTGAACTTAAATGCAGTTAACTGAAATCACTGTTCAAGGTCCAAATTCAGAGAAAAACAGTTAACTGAAATCACTGATTTAACCTGCAGAATTGAAGGATCTTCTACTTCATCATCATCTTCTAATTGAGCTTCCTGTTGCCTCATAAACTTGGCATGTCCTCTCTTGTTGTGGTCAGCACTGCCACACACTGAGCAATGCATGGACACTCCTTTTTTGTTGATGTAAACAGTTCCATCTTTCTTCTTCTTCTCTTCGTGTCTTTCTCTGTTCTTTCTTTGGCTGCCCATTTTCTTTGTGAAGACGGAGGGTGGATGGGAATGCCATTCATCTTTTCCCAGCTTTTCCTGTCCCTCATAGGCATGATGTTGTACCCATATGCCTTTAGATAATTTTCTATGCTATAGCACTTGTGAACCAATGTTTCAGGGTCAATCCTATCAGCTCAACAACAAGCAATCACATGATTCCAAGGGATGCCATCCAATTGAAATTTTTTGCAATCACAAGTTCTTGCTGGAATATCCACAACATACTTGTTGTTGCCTGATTCAACACCATAAATTCCAAGTCCTGAATGTGTTGGAAAGCAGTTACCTGAGTACTCTTCATTTTTTCCAGTTTCTTCCTAATCTTGGGGCAGATAAGTCCAGTCCACTTTTCTGAAGCTTCTTTGTACTTTTTGTCATGCCTCACAGTAATTTTATGTGTTATGCATTCTAGCATTGATATAACACACAATTCTCTTGCATCCAAGATGTAGCTGCAAGAGATATATAGTAAAGTTTTGTCAGAACTAACTAAAGTTTTATGTGTTAAACATAACATGACTTGTTTGCTAGAAAAGTGAACTAACTGAAGTTTACCTGTTGTACACCTCTGACATGTTGTTCAGCAAAATGTCACACTTTGGGAAATCTCTGAAGTATGCTTTCACCCACTGGTTGGGGGGCTTGCCATCCAACCAATTATATGCCTCCAAGTTCTGTGCCCTAAGCTTCTCTCTGTTCAAGGTCCACTTGTCCACATTAGTTGACCTAGCAATGGCCCACAACATATTCTTCAGTGTTTCTCCTTTGAACTTCTGGTGGAAGTTTTGATAAAGATGTCTAACACAGAATCTGTGTTCTGCATCTGGCCATATCTTCTCAACAGCATTGATCAAACCCTGCAAAATTAGTTCATAAACATGTGAGACAACAGCACCATATGGAAATATGCAACAACAGCATGTTTGGACAAATGGAACACACCTTTTGCTTGTCACTCATTATAGTGAAAGGGGAGGTGTTAATGATGTTCAAATCATTCTTCAAAGTGGTGAGAAACCATTCCCAAGAGTAAGTTGACTCCACCTCCACCATCCCCATTGCAATTGGAAATATGCAATCATTGGGATCAATCCCAACAGCTGTAAGCAACACACCCTTGTATTTTCTCTTCACGTGACAGCCATCAACAAATAGAATTGGCCTGCACCCCCTCAGGAAACCTCTCTTGCAGGCATCATAGGACCAATATAGTGAAGATAGGTGATCTTTTGGAAGCAGGTCACCTATTTCCTTCACTTTGGTTGTGCAAACAATGAATTTGCTCCCTGGATTACTTCTCCTCGGTTCTTGTCCATAGTCCCACAACAGGCTGTATTGTGCTTTCTCATCACCATGTATGATCTTAAGTGCAGCACTCCTGGCCCTGCCAAGCTTCATTCTCACTGGATTAAGCTTGAACTTTTGCTGAACTTTTCTTCCAAATGTACCCAAGTCCATGCTCTTGTTGTCTCTGAACTCATCCATAAATATCTCGGTCAGTACTTCTTTGTCAAGCACTTGGAATCCCATGTTTTCGCAGTGTGCTCTCCATTGTACTCTCTGATGACAATGCTTCTGCTCTATTGTCTCTACATGCTTTCAACCTCCAAGGGCAATCAGGTTGACACACACCAATGAATCTCTCGCCTCATTTCTAACTTTGATAATTTTCACTCTGTTTTTTTTGTATGCAAGGATTGCTTCCCTTAGCTCTTTCATTTCTCCAAATACTTGCCCAACCCTGAAGATTGGGTTGCTCATGTCCATTTCTGCATTGAATGTTCTGAATGTATATTTCAACTTCTCCAACTCATCTTTTGACAGGTTGAGCTCATCATCATCTAGTGGATCTTCCTCCTCAAATATCTCTTCCTCTTCTTCATTGTTGTCATTCAATGATTTGTCCACATTCTGAGCAAACAAATCATCATCTCCATCTTCACAATCATAGTCACTCTCATAAAAGTCTGAGTCAGTTTCATTCAACTCTCCTTCTCCATCATTGTTTTCAACTGCATTATCTGCATTGTCTTCATCTGCATCATGATCTGACTCTGCATCCTCTCCTTCCATTGCATTCTCTGCATCATGATCTGCCACTGCATCCTCTCCTTCCTCTGCATTCTCTGCATCATGATCTGCATCCTCTCCTTGTTCTTCATCCTCATTTCCATCTACAGTTGGGCATCCCTTTAGTATGATTTCAGGATATAATGTCTGAATCTTGTTCTCCTCATCAACTAACAAATCCAATGTCTTGGCTTCTCTGCTGGACCTCACCATAGCAGCTATAACATCTGGATTGTCCACACATAGCAGGCCATCACCATAGTCTTTATCCGCAAAATCCAAGTACACCTTGATTTGAGGGTGCAGAGGGTCATAGTCCATCCTTGACAAGCAATACTTGATCATCCCAAAGTGACCATGTGTCCGAATGAGCGAGTCAAAAGCTTCATGACTGCACCCAATGTAAGAGAACTTCAATTCTCCACCTATGCATTCCCCCAAGAAAATTCCATTGTGCTCAAACTCCACTGAGAAAAACTGGCTAGCTTCTCCATTTGTCACTGCAACAATTGACAGATGATATATTCAGTGCAACTCAATCTTAGTTTCAGTGATCAAACTCTAACTGAATTTGTACATGATTTTCAAACACAACTATGTACTGAATATCAACTAAAAGACAACCCTTTCATCACAAATCAATGGTAAAAATGTTGCCTTTCATCTAAAAAAAGCCATGTACTTTTGCATAACAGGGAAAGTCAGCATTTTTACACTGAAATATGAACTAAAATACCACCCTTTTCATCACATTGTACACTGCATCTACAATTCAGTGCAACAATAGCATATAATCTCTGAACATTTAAACAATAAAATCACATCAAAAGACCCCCTCAAGGACCCCCCCCCCCTTTCCTGTATGCTACCCAAAACCCTAGATCAAATCCCCTCACATTGCCCTTGATTAACCCCCCCTCCCAATTCCTCAAATCAGCATCAAGAAACCCTAGACAAGCTCATGGAGATCCTTCCCCTACGAACCCTGGGGACGCACACAACCAACCCTAGTGAGCAGATCGACCCAATTTTCAACCCTACATCGCCATGATCGGCCTGAAAAACCCTAGTGCGCGGGTGCGAGAGCAGGGAAGCAGAGAACAGGGAAGCGGGTGCAGGTCCTCATCAGATTCGGGAGGGAACTCATGGGTTCCCTACGCCGCGGCTCCATGGCGCCTTCTGTCGCCGCCGATGAGGCCGACGGCGGCGTCGCCTCGCAGGAGGAGCGAGCAGAGATGAGGAGGAACAGGGGACGTGGGACGTGGGCGAAAGAAGGGGAAGGTTTTGGAAGGGCTTTGCATCGGGGGCGACGACCAGGTGCTTTACTGTCCAGGGATGGATTTGTCTGCGAAATTGCTAAAGTGCGAGGGTTTCTTTGTAAAAACGTGATCCGGGCCCGACCAGAGCCTAGATGGCATGCCACGTGTGCAGTTCGGGGTGGTTTTGTATGAATTTGTTACAGCAGACAAGTTGGAGGGCTAGTTTTGTGGGGTTTTTTAGTTTTTGTATGAAACTGTTCCCACCCCTACAAGTTTATGTATGAATAGTGGTATTAACTCTTGATCTATCATAATGCTTTTATTTGCTTTTGCAACAACATTAGATACAAAATATATCACCAAATCTAGGCTAGAATAGCAAATCCAAAGAAAACAAGAACCACAAGAATGCATTTCAGAAGATTCCCAACTTCCATAACGGCTCCCACTAGTTGTAGCAATATCTTCTCCATGCACTCATTGTTGATCTGTTGATTCTTGATCTTGTTTTGTTCATTCTTGATGCTTTGTTGATTCTTCATCTTTGGTTTCGAAGAAGTCGGTGTTGCTTCCCCTCTAGTTGCACATGCAGCCGCATCATTGCCTTCGATTGTACTAAGGAGTGCACTAACATCTATTAAGTTTCTTTCTATCAACAAATCAATGTATTGGCCTTCCCAAAACCAAAATGAGCATCCATCGTCCTACACAAAAAATTGAGCAATCTTGGAGTGAGCTACGCTACTTGAACTTAAGAATGAGCTATGGAACGAGCTGCCGCAAGTGCACGTATCCCGTCGCTTTCGCATTTGTAGAACACCCATCCGGGGTGCTTCGGCGTGCCCGAAGTGAGCCGCAGCACTTGGCGCGGGCAGTCGTCGCAGTGTATGAGCGGCATCGGCAGGCCACAAAGACGTTGCGCGAGCACCGAGCCCGGTGGACGGCCGGACGAGTCCATGCCCGCAAACCTTCGGCGGCGATGGGCGGAGGAACCCGTGCCTGCATGCGGCGATGCGCCCTTGCCTGGGCTGCGGGAGAGGCTCGCCGACCACTCCATCGCTGAGGCGAAGAACCGCGGCGGAAAAAAGCCAAACCGGTGGCGGCGATGAAGCGCCGCGGATTCGCAAATCCGCGGTCCGCCGACGCAGGAGGAAGGAAGGAGGCCTCTCACGCGGAGGCCTTCCGCGCTCACCGGAATCTTGGCGCGGCGGTGGTGGCGCGAGGAGGGTGGTTGGTGGGTGAAAGCGCTGGATGAAATGCCCCCCCACCAACCGCTTCCACTTATATGTAGGGCACCGCAGCCGCGAGGGGGGGGAGGACCCGTGTTTTCCCGGGTTGGGCGGAGAATTTGCCGCGCCTCGCAAAAATTTTTGCGGCCGGGGCGGGATGCGTGTTCTGCTCGGGATGCTTTTTCGGTCCCGACCCGCATTTTGATGGTTATTTTAGGGGTCGGGGCGGGATGTGGGGTCTGCTAGAGTTGCTCTTAGACCATTCCACGGGCGAGCTGCTTTGCTATGCCGCACGGTGGTAGTATGTGGAACCTAGCTCCTCCCTTTATTCCTTTGATTGACAAGGAATCGCCTTATCCAGTTATCCTAGCATCGTCATCATGCCATGCTATACACGACGAAGTGTTGGCGTGACTGTACTAATACAATACTAGGAGTTTTTTACTTTCTTCCCCTCTGGAAATGATACTCCCTCCGCCCCGTGGGCTCGCCGCTCCGTTGGTATGTCTTTCTCTTTCCCGCCGACGAACGATGCGTCGGCCCTCGGCCGCCGCTCCGGTGTTCCCAACACGATGTGAATGATGGGCCGGGGCTCCTGGTAAATTCGCCCGTACCCACGTCGCCGCACGGGCTTCCTCGATCGCCTGTCCAAAGTATCTACTCCTACGTACGAGGCAATGCATGCCGCGTGCACGGCCGGCGTGACTGCGTGTGAGCGCTGCTCGATCGCGATTAAATTTGGTGTTCCGTGTGGTGTGGGTGGGCGAGCGCAACGGCAATAACCGCTGTTGCGTGACGCTCCGGTACCGGGCACGATGTCCCGCGTACGTGCATGGGGCCGCGCCGATGGCACTTTTCTGCTCGTCATTCACCTGAACATGCTTAAACTTGCCCTTGAGGTCGTGCCATTCACCCCAGAGACATGGGCGGTTAGTGATCCGCGCGTGCACGGCCCACATGCACAGTTGCTGCTTCTTCAAATGAGGCATCCGCCATGCCCCTGCAGTCCCAATGTCTAGTCTAGTGACCACACTTGTACCAATAGACCCAAGAAACAGCCGGCAAACGTCCATTGCTCCCACGCACGGTCGATGGCAACCGGGCGGAGAGAAGCAGTAAAAACGATGGGCGCGCCACAACAATTGGCACCACAGAAAGCAAAGCGCCGAGTGATCAAGGCCGCTACGATCAAGGGGGCATGTGCGTGTATCATGCCCGCCAGTCTACCGCCGCGCACGGCCTCGGTGGCTAGCGGCCACACCCCGGGCACGCGTGTGTGGCCGGGCCGGTACGGTGCAAGGAGCCGTTAGTCCCGCCACGGGCTCCGTCGGCATCGGCATTGGCGTGGTACACCGGTGTGCTTGCCGCCTGGCCGCACGTATGGTCTTATCGTACGATTTCACCACAGTTGTGTTTGTCCTAAAAAAAGAAAAATACAATGTGTGGCATCAAATACTGCGAGAAAAGAAAAGACAAACAACTCCCCCTCGAACACCATGGATTAGATTGCGCCAGAACCTAACAAAACATGCCGGGAATCTCCTCGGCGCTGCGTCTGGGCTTTGGAGCTTGAGAGAAAACGACGAAGAGAAAATGGTGAAGTGCGTGGCGACGGATCTACCCTGCCAAAAAAAAAAAAGAATTGTCCAAGGTGCGCCACTGTATTACTGCCACCGTACGGCAGCGCCTCCAGGCCCCTCCCACGCCCTGCCACTCTGTCGACACGTGCTGGCTCTACCCACTGTCAAAGTTACAGTAAGTGCGGCCCATCGCCAGCCATTGCAGTCGTCATTTGAAATGGGAATCGAAAGTGCCAAATTGGAAGATTCTCTTCTCCCTGCCACGAGCTGTAATTTCCCTTGGCATGATTGTGCGCGTCGCCTCTTCTTCGTGTTTCACATCTCCCTTGTCCTCTTGTCTTTGGGTTCTTCCATTAATGCGATCTACCCCATGCATGCACGCAGCTGTGTTTGCTTCTCCATGGTGCCTGACGACCTGGTGGGAGGACACGACACCAAACAAACAAATCTGCGTCGCGGACGAAAATGTTGTTCAAATCCGATCACTTGTCGGATTCTGTCTGTGTTTTGCACGAAAACATTTTCAAATTAGAGTTCGGAAGGTAAAATAATATACAGAAAATGGGGGAGGAGGAGTATCATCTACTTGAGGTGAATCATGCTCTGGCTTCGACTGTAGCATCTGCGGACATGGGCCTGCGCCGCATCTGTCGGCAGGCAACACATTGATTGAGCCCTTCTGAGATCCCAAGGCCTAGCATTTTAGTTTCATACTTCAGCACTGCAATTCTTAAGCTGGCACCTGATGAGAGCTCTTGTTTTTTTTTTTTTGCGAGGGTAAAAGGATTTTATTCCAGAGCAATAGGGATACAATCAAGTGGCACAAGTTCCTCCACACAAGGTGGACTCCTACCTAGCCATACAGCAGTACTCGACCCATGATCTGCAACCCTATTTTGAACACGATTAACCTTCGACGGAATAAACTTTGATGAGAGCTCTTGTTATTTCTCAAAAAAAAACCTGATGTGCTCTTGTTGTCAGGAAAAAATGTTCAAATTTGCTCTGCTAATAGAATTTATTTTTGAGCCGAAACCGTAGAACAATCGTTCTACGGTATTTTCATTAATTAATACAAACTAAATAAAAGGTAGCAAGTACAATTAACCAGGCCAGTTCTACGAAACATGAGAAAAACAGAGTTAGTCTGGACCCATGATCTGTGCTACCCAACTCCTAATCGTGTCTGCTTTATTTGCTTTTGCTCTTAGTTCTAATGCCCATAATCCTTCCTTGAGACAAAACTTTCATGTATTAAAATCATTCCTGACAGACCAAATACTCCGGCAGCTCATGATGATAATATCCAATGCAATATCTGATGGCAGTGAGGACAGTTTTAGCATGATCTATCATGTGTTGATATACCTCTTTGTTTATCTGGCATGCTATAAACCCAGCAGCCACTAGTGCAGAACCGGCCTTTAGTGCCGGTTCGTGACGGCCTTTACTGCCGGTTCGCCAACCGGCACTAAAGAGTAGGGACTAAAGGTCCCCCCTTTAGTACCCGGTTAAATCACTTAACCGGCGCTAAACTGCAAACACGTGGCACGAGTCAGGCCCAGGTGCGTGTAGGACATTAGTACCGATTGGTAACACCAACCGGTACTAAATGTTTAGTTTTTTTTTAATTTTTGCTTTAATTTTCTGTTTTCAATTTGGCTTTATTTTCCATTTAATTCTTTTTTGTTTGCTGATATTTCATGATACTACAAATTGTACACGTTATGCATATACATAAATAGATTTTCTCGTACGTAGAACCGCATATATATATCATCGAATGTCTCACAGCCAACACCATTAACTATTCACACATACACATGTATATATACATATACAATTTCTCCTACATGTTGCCTTGGTGCCTTCGGAGCACGATGACAAGTGGTTCATGGGGGCGGTAGCGGGTAATCGTATTCTCCTTTGGGATCTATGACCTGGTTGAGCAAAAATCCGGCTATTTCCTCTTGAAGTGCTAGTATGCGGTCCGCTGGTAGGAGTTTATCCCGCACCTCTCTGAACTGTTAAGAAGGAGATCAATATGCATGTGTATTAGCTGTGTTACAAGATATCGATAATGGTGTGAATAGTGTTCTAACAAACGTACCCAGTCCTGTCTTTGAGATCTGCTCCTTTCAGACGCCATCATGCGAATGTTCTCGCAAACGTAGAATGCACACAAATCATTCCCCGGCGCCTGCTTCAGGGCCTTTACGAGAATGGAATTGAATCAGATAATGATTAATCAAGCATGATAATTAACTAATGATATTGAAACAAGAATTAAAGAGATGGTAGCTAGCTAGTACTACTTAATTACTTACCTTTGGTCGATGCCAAAATAACTTTTTTGGCCATTTGCCTGAAGTCACCTTGATGAACTTTGCCCAAGCCCTGCCCGCCGGTAAAGAAAATTAATAAAGGGGTTATTAAATAGTTCATATCAGGAAATGACAAACTAATAATAGGCCGAGATATAGTTAATAATGATTGAAATTACCTGTTGACTATCCCCTTCATGATGGTATAGTCTTTATCTTCTTTAAGTAGTGAGTCCAGTACTTCAACTCTTGCTTTGTCAACTTTAATGTCTATCAAGATCCAGTGGAAACTGCATGCGCACACGTTTGCATGTCTTAATTAAGCGGGCATGTGCATAAAATTAATCAACTATCGTAAACCGTATACACTTAATTATTAACATCTAGCTAGCTAGTAAGTAAAAACAGAATTTGTATTAACTCACAGGAAGTTGTAAGGAAGTAGTGTATCTTCATTGGTATTGAGGCACTTCAAGAACTCTAGTATGCTTTCCTCTACACTTGCTTGAGAAGTTGCAAGATTCCATGTGTACCCATTAATGGTATTTGGGTCAATGAACCCAATACCATAGCGTCCAAATTTTTTCATTTCATACATCTTCATCATGCATATAATACCACAGAAAAGAATATATAGTGAGGATAATTACATGTAATAATTGATCAAAAATTACAAAAAGAAATCACTTACAGACAATAGCAACTGACGAGAGATTTGTCGAGTGCGTCTTGATTGTATAACTGAAATAGTTCTGGATACTCAACGCACAGAGCTTTCTCATGGTAGTAATGCTCCTTCTTGACATTCACCATGAGGGACTCTCGATTGGAAATCTTGGTAATGTTCATGTACCATTGATGCAATTCATACATTCTCGTTGGTAGGTTCTTGACCTTGTCCAGCTCGACCAAAGGTTGGCCCCGGACATATTTCCGTTTTATTTCCTCCTCTCTAAGCGGAGACATGGGCTCAATTTTGAGGAGTTGTCCAACAGAGATCTTGAGCATTTCAGCCTGCATTATATGCTTCTCCATTATTACAACATCGCCTAGCTGGGAACTTTGACGGTTTGCCCACAATAATATTGGGCGCGCGGCCTCCTCTCATGTGTTGTTGGCACAACAAGCGAGGGGATCGATTCGCCGCCTGTTCTCCCATCTAGGGAACGGTTTTCCCGCATTTTTTGCCCGCTACTTGTTGGCTCGAGCTCGAGCTCGCTTCCTACTTTAGCCGTTCTCGATGTAATTTCCTGATTTGGCGCTCATATTCCGAGTCAACAGGCTTGGGAGCTGGTTCTCTAGCCATACTAATGAAGTGGTCAATTATTTTCTCAGGCACTTTCTCCTTTGGCGGCGGTGCCGGTTTCGGTCCAAAATGCGTGTCCACTTGGGCATGCACTATGGCTGCGTTTTGCTCCTTAGTCATGTCGTAAGGCCTCTGAGGAAGAGGAGCGAGGCTTGGACCATATTTATATCGCTTGTCTCCGCCTGTACTTCCTGAACTACCTCGACTCGTACCGCTACGCACCATAGCTGCGGCGTGTCTCTTCTGCGAGTGCTAAGACGGTGGAGCCGGCTGACGTGGCTGAGTTGGACCAGGAGAAGTGGCCTGATGATGTGCCGGACTTGAAGCAGGAGGTGTGGCCTGACACGGTGCCGGACTTGAAACCGGAGAAGTGGCATGACGCTGTGCCGGACTTGAAACCGGAGGAGTCAGCTCACGCGTTCGGGGACTTGGAGGAGGTGGCGGACTTCGAGGAGGAGTCGGCTCACGCGTTCGTGGACTTGGAGGAGCGGGAGTCTGCTGACTCGGTGGCGGACTTTGAGGAGGAGTCAGCAGACGACACGGTGTCGGTGGACTTCGAAAGATGATGCAATCCTTTCTTCATAGGATGATACGATGTATGGCCTCTCCCAGTGTGCGCTCGTCTTCACCTCTAGGAATGTCAAGCTGTAGCCACGAATATGGGTCCACCACTTCATCAACCAAGACACGAGCATAGCCCTCTGGAATCGGGATGCAATGGAAGGTTGCTTTGGGGGTAATTTTAAAAGCAACACCGTCCGCCACCTTCATGGATATGTTCTTCATTTTGGAGTGTAGCTCACACTTAGTGTTCTCTATGATGTCATCCACAGGGTATGTATCCAGCAGTGTGTCGCCCGGGGCGGAACCAACGCTGCTTCTCGGCATGGATGGGATGGTGCTATCCAATGCTGGACGATCATCCGCTTGCTGATGCCACTGCTGAGACCCCCTTTCCTGGATAAGTGAGTCGATCTGCTGCTGCTGCTGCTGGAATTTGAGTGTCAGGTCCGCGTGCCTTGCTTCTAGGCCTTGAAGGCGTTCTGCGTCCTGCTTCCTCTGCTCCTCCTCCAGCTTCCTTTTCTTCTCCTACTCCATCTTCCTTCTTGCACGGGTCCTGTAGTCCTCGTTCATTCTGAAAAGCCCTCATACCAGGGAACAACGCCCTTGCCTCGTGTTCTTCCCGGGTGTTCAGGATTTCCTAGGGCGCGCGTAAGCTCGTCGTTTTCTCTGTTGGGCGTGAACACCCCCCTTCGAGCTTCTTTTATTGCGTCAAGTATCTTTTGTTCGGCTCCTTTTAGATTTGCCTTCCGCGAAACTTCACCTGTCTTCTGGTCCAACGCCCCCCCATGCGCATAGAACCAAGTTCTGCACCTGGGGGGCCAGTTCCTAGTAACCGGAGTGACCCCTGCATCCTCCATCTCTTGCTCATACTTATCCCACTTAGGCAATCCCACCGCGTAGCCACCTGGACCCAGCCTATGGAACTGCGTCTGTTTTGCGGCCTTTGCCTTGTTTTTTATCGACCGTTCCTTAGATAATTCTGAATCCTTGAAGGTCACGAAATCGTCCCAGTGTTCTCTTTGCTTCTCCAGTGTTCCCGTGAAATCTCGAGTCTTCCTTTCTGCAGCGAGGTAGTTGGCCCATACAATTTTCTTGTGGGTGTTGAATGCAATTGCCATCTTCTTAAGAGCAGCGGCCTTGACTTTCTCCACATCTGCTTCAGTGAAATGATCGGTAGGGTGAAATGTTCCATCGAGATTTCAAAGGTCTTTTTGGCTCGTCTGTCGACCCAAGTAACACACGGACGTTTAGTCTTTGGCTCTTTCCATTCTTGAATGGAGATCGGGAGTTTGTCCTTCAAGAGAACTCCGCACTGACGAGTCCACTTGTCCGCAACATTCTTAGGCGTGAGGGGTTCGCCACTAGGTTTGGTGGATTCGATGTTGTACTTTACACCATCCTTCAACAATCTGCCCGGGCCTCGCTTTGTCTTGCTGTCTGTAGAAGCAGATTTGCTCTATCCGGAGGGCTGAACGAAGAAAGATCGATTTGTTAATATATCTTCAATAAAAAAACATGTGATGATCACCATGATGCATGCTTATATACCTCGCCGGTAGTCTTTCTTATTTGAAGATCAGCATTATCTGTGTCATCACAAACATTGTCTGTGTCATCAGAATCATAATCATAGTTCATGACTTCATCAGCTCGGTCGTCGAGATCAAATATCTTTGCATCACCCTCTCCGGTATTGTTCAGATATTGGGAGCCGTCATCTGCTTCATTCAGATCATCTAGCCTGTGAGGGCTGCGTATGATGTCGAACAATTCCTCTTCTCTCTCTCTGCCGATATTGTCCGCCATAGCTTTTACTTTACTAATACAGAAGAAATATAAAACAATTTAGTATTCAAATTACAATGCATGGATGCAATCAATAAGGAAAAACTGAATCTCAAATACATCGTCTCGAATATATAATCTCGAATACATCATCGTCTTAATATATATAATCTCGAATACATCATCTCAAATATTATATATCGAACACATCACTGGCTAGGTACCTAATAAAGATCGAGTACTACAGAAGAATCTAGGCCACTCGCGGTCCCTGGGGCACGGGCGGTGGACACCCAAAGATAAGGAACCTGAAGGAAATATGCCCTAGAGGCAATAATAAAGTTATTATTTATTTCCTTATTTCATGATAAATGTTTATCATTCATGCTAGAATTGTATTAACCGGAAACATGATACATGTGTGAATGCATAGACAAACAAACATGTCACTAGTATGCCTCTACTAGACTAGCTTGTTAATCAAAGATGGTTATGTTTCCTAACCATGAACAAGGAGTTGTTATTTGATTAATGAGGTCACATCATTAGTAGAATGATCGATTGACATGACCCATTCCATCAGCTTAGCACACGATCGTTTAGTATGTTGCTACTGCTTTTATCCATGACTTATACATGTTCCCGTAACTATGAGATTATGCAACTCCGTTTACGGAGGAACACTTTGGTGCTACCAAACGTCACAACGAATCGGGTGATTATAAAGGAGTACTACAGGTGTCTCCAAAGGCGATGTTGGGTTGGCGTATTTGAGATTAGGTTTTGTCACTCCGATTGTCGGAGAGGTATCTCTGGGCCCTCTCGGTAATACACATCACTTAAGCCTTGCAAGCACTACAACTAATGAGTTAGTTGTGAGATGATGTATTACGAGCGAGTAAAGAGACTTGCCGTAACGAGATTGAACTAGGTATTGGATACCGACGATCGAATCTCGCAAGTAACATACCGATGACAAAGGAACAACGTATGTTGTTATGCGGTCCGACCGATAAAGATCTTCGTAGAATATGTAGGAACCAATATGGGCATCCAGGTCCCGCTGTTGGTTATTGACCGTGAATAGTTCTAGGTCATGTCTACATTGTTCTCGAACCGTAGGGTCCGCACGCTTAAGGTTTCGATGGATGCTTATTATGAGTTTATGTATTTTGATGTACCGAAGGAGTTCGAGTCCCGGATGTGATCACGGACATGACGAGGAGTCTCGGAATGGTCGAGACATAAAGATTGATATATTGAAGCCTATGTTTGGAGTTCGAATGGTTCGCTAAAACGGAATTTCTAGAGTGCAGGGAGGTTACGGAACCCCCGGAGGTAAATGGGCCTCGATGGGCCTTAGTGGAAAGGAGAAAGGGCCAGCCCTAGGCAGGCGCGCCCCCCCTTCCCTAGTCCTATTAGGACTAGGAGAAGGCCGCCCCTCTCTCTCTTTCCCCTCAGGAATCCTAGTCCAACTAGGATTGGGGGAATCCTACTCCCAGAGGAGTAGGACTCCTGGCGCGCCAAGCTTGGCCGGCGGCCCCTCCCCTTGGCTCCTTTATATACGGGGCGGGGGGCACTTTGGAACACACAAGTTTGATCGTGAGATCGTTCCTTAGCCGTGTCGGTGCCCCTCCACCATATTCCACCTCGGTTATATCGTCGCATGAAGCTTAGGCGAAGCCCCGCGCCGGTGAAACATCAAGATCGTCCCACGCCGTCGTCTTGTGGAACTCTCCTCGACACTCGGCTGGATCGAGTACGAGGGACGTCATCGAGCTGTCGTGTGTCAAGAACTCGGGCGCCGAGTAACGGCGCCGGATCGGTCGGATCGCGAGGAGAGCGTCGACTACTTCCTCTACGTTGTGATCGCTTCGCGGGTCACGAGGGTACGTAGACAACACTCTCCCTCTCGTTGCTATACATCACCATGATCTTGCGTGTGCGTAGGAAAATTTTTGAAATTACTCGTTCCCCAACAGTGGCATCCGAGCCTAGGTTTTTCTATGGTTTGATGTTTTGCACGAGTAGAACACAAGTGAGTTGTGGGCGATACAAGTCATACTACCTACCAGCATGTCATACTTTGGTTCAGCGGTATTGTGAGATGAAGCGGCCCTGACCGACATTACGCAGACGCTTACGCGAGACTGGTTTCACCGCCACGAGCACTCGTTGCTTAAAGGTGACTGGTGGGTGCTGTCTCTCTCACTTTAGTTGAACTGAGTGTGGCTACGCCCGGTCCTTGAGAAGGTTAAACGAGTCTATTTGACGAAATATCGTTGTGGTTTTGATGCGAGGTGAGACTGGTTCTTGCTTAAGCCCGTAGCAGCCACGTAAAATTTGCAACAACAAAGTAGAGGACGTCTAACTTGTTTTTGCAGGGCATGTTGTGATGTGATATGGTCAAGACGTGATGCTATATTTTATTGTATGAGATGATCATGTTTTGTAACGAAGTTATCGGCAATGGCTGGAGCCATATGGTTGTCGCTTTATTGTATGCAATGCAATCGCCCTGTAATGCTTTACTTTATCACTAAGCGGTAGCGATAGTCGTAGAAGCATAAGTTTGGCGAGACGACAACGATGCTACGATGGAGATCAAAGGTGTCGCGCCGGTGACGATGGTGATCATGGTGGTCTTTGCAAGATGGGGATCGTGAAGCACAAGATGATGATGACCATATCATATCACTTATATTGATTTGCATGTGATGTTTATCCTTTTATGCATCTTATCTTGCTTTGATTGACGGTAGCATTATAAGATGATCTCTCACTAAAATTATCAAGAAGTGTTCTCCCGAGTATGCACCGTTGCCAAAGTTAAATCGTGCCCGGACACCACGTGATGATCGGGTGTGATAAGCTCTCGTCCATCTACAACGGGTGCAAGCCAGTTTTGCACACGCAGAATACTCGGGTTATACTTGACGAGCCTAGCATATGCAGATATGGCCTCGGAACACGGAGACCGAAAGGTCGGCGTGAATCATATAGTAGATATGATCAACATAAGATGTTCACCATTGAAAACTACTCCATTTCACGTGATGATCGGTTATGGTTTAGTTGATTTGGATCACGTGATCACTTGGATGACTAGAGATGTCTTTCGAGTGGGAGTTCTTAAGTAATATGATTAATTGAACTTAAATTTATCATGAACTTAGTACCGATAGTATCTTGCTTGTTTATGTTTGATTGTAGATAGATGGCTCGTCTGTTGTTCCGTTGAATTTTAATGCGTTCCTTGAGAAAGCAAAGTTGAAAGATGATGGTAGCAATTACGGACTGGGTCCGTAATTTGAGGATCATCCTCATTGCTGCCTGAAGAGTTACGTCTGGATGCACCGCTAGGTGCAGAACTCTTTGCTAATGCAACTGCAGATGTTATGAGCGTCGCGCGAGCAAAGCTGATGACTACTCTATAGTTCGATGTGCCATGCTTTACGGCTTAGAACCGGGACTTCAACGACGTTTTGAGCGTCATGGAGCATATGAGATGTTCCAGAGTTGAAGTTAATATTCCAATGTAATGCCCGGATTGAGAGATATGAAGTCTCCAATAAGTTCTATAGCTGCAAGATGGAGGAGAATAGTTACATTAGTGAGCATATACTCGAATGTCTGGGTACTACAATCACTTGACGCAATTGGGAGTTAATCTTCCGGATGATTGTGTCATTGATGAATTCTTCAATCACGCCACCAAGCTACAAAGGCTTAGTGATGAACTATAATATGCAAGGGTTAGTAAAAACTATACCGAGCTCTTCGCAATGCTAAAGGCTGCGGAGGTAGAAATCAAGAAGGAGCATCAAGTGTTGATGGTCAATAAGACCACTAGTTTCAAGAAGAAAGGCAAAGGGAAGAAGAAGGGAACTTCAAGAAGAACAGCAAGCAAGTTGCTACTCAGAGAAGAAACCCAAGTCTGGCCCTAAACCTGGCCGAGTGCTTCTACCGCAAGCGATAGTCTTTGAAGCGGAACTGCCCCAAGTATTTGGCGGATAAGAAGGATGGCAAGGTGAACAAAGGTATATGTGATATACATATTATTGATGTGTACCTTACTAGAGCTCGTAGTAGCACTGGTATTTGATCTTGGTTCATTGCTAATATTTGCAACTCAAAGCAGGGACTACTGATTGCGAACTCGCAAAGGACGAGGTGACGATGCGCGTGGGAAATGGTTCCAAAGTCGATGTGATCGCGGTCGGCACGCTACCTCTACATCTACCTTGGGATTAGTTTTAGACCTAAATAATTGTTATTTGGTGCTGCGTTGAGCATGAACATTATATCTGGATCTTGTTTGATGCGAGACGGTTATTCATTTAAATCAGAGAATAATGGTTGTTTTATTTATATGAGTAATATCTTTTATGGTCATGCACCCTTGAGGAATGGTCTATTTTGATGAATCTCGATAGTAGTGATACACATATTCATAATGTTGAAACCAAAAGATGCAGAGTTAATAATGAAGGTGCAACTTATTTGTGGCATCGCCGTTTAGGTCATATCGGTGTAAAGCGCATGAAGAAACTCCATCTTGATGGACTTTTGGAGTCACTTGATTATGAATCACTTGGCACTTATGAACCGTGCCTCATGGGCAAGATGACTAGAACACCGTTCTCGGTACTATGGAGAGAGCAACGGATTTGTTGGAAATCATACATACGATGTATGTGGTCCGATGAATGTTGAGGCTCGTGGCGGATATCGTTATTTTCTCACCTTCACAGATGACTTAAGCGAGATATGGGTATATCTACTTAATGAAACATAAGTCTGAAACGTTTGAAAAGTTCAAAGAATTTCAGAGTGAAGTTGAAAATCATCGTAACAAGAAAATCAAGTTTCTACGATCGATCGTGGAGGCGAATATTTGAGTTACGAGTTTGGTCTACATTTGAAACAATGCGAATAGTTTAGCAACTCACGCCACCGGAACACCTCAGCGTAATGGTGTGTCCGAACGTCGTGAATCGTACTTTACTAGATATGGTGTGATCTATGATGTCTCTTACAGATTTACCGCTATCGTTTTGGGGTTATGCTCTAGAGACGGCCGCATTCACATTGAATAGAACACCGTCAAAATCCGTTGAGACGACACCTTATGAACTGTGGTTTAGCAAGAAACCAAAGTTGTCGTTTCTTAAAGTTTGGGGATGTGATGCTTATGTGAAAAAGCTTCAACCTGATAAGCTCGAACCCAAATCGGAGAAATGTGTCTTCATAGGATACCCAAAGGAGACAGTTGGGTACACCTTCTATCACAGATCCGAAGGCAAGACATTTGTTGCTAAGAATGGATCCTTTCTAGAGAAGGAGTTTCTCTCGAAAGAAGTGAGTGGGAGGAAAGTGGAACTTGATGAGGTAATAGTACCTTCTCCTTTACTTGAAAGTAGTTAAATCGCAGAAACCGGTTTCGAGACACCTACACCAAGTAGTGAGGAAGTTGATGATGTTGATCATGAAACTTCAGATCAAGTTACTGCAGAACCTCGTAGATCAACGAGTAAGATCCGCACTGAGTGGTACGGTAATCCTGTTCGAAGTCATGCTACTAGATCATGATGAACCTACGAACTATGAAGAAGCGATGGTGAGCCCAGATTCGCAAAATGGCTTGAGGCCATGAAATCGAGATGGGATCCATGTATGAAAACAAAGTGTGGACTTTGGTTGACTTGCCCGAGGGTAGGCAAGCAATAGAAAACAAGTGGATCTTCAAGAAGAAGACCGGCGACGGTAATGTTATCGTCTATAAAGCTCGACTTGTCGCAAAAGGTTTTCGACAAGTTCAAGGGATTGACTACGATGAGACCTTCTCACCCGTAGCGATGCTTAAGTCCGTCCGAATCATGTTAGCAATTGCGCATTTTATGATTATGAAATTTGGCAAATGGATGTAAAGACTGCATTCTGAATGGATTTACGGAAGAAGAGTTGTATATGATGCAACCGAAGGTTTTATCGATCCAAAGGAGCTAACAAAGTGTGCAAGCTCCAGCGATCCATATATGGACTGGTGCAAGCATCTCGGAGTTGGAATAAACGCTTTGATAGTGTGATCAAAGCATTTGGGTTCGTATGAGACTTTTGGAGAAGCCTGTATTTACAAGAAAGTGAGTGGGAGCTCAGAGCATTTTCGATATTATATGTGGATGACATATTGCTGATCGGAAATGATATAGAATTCTGGATAGCATAAAGGGATACTTGAACAAGAGTTTTCAATGAAAGACCTCGGTGAAGCTGCTTACATATTGGGCATTAAGATCTATAGAGATAGATCAAGACGCTTAATTGACTTTCACAAAGTACATACCTTGATAAAGTTTTGAAGAAGTTCAAAATGGATCAAGCAAAGAAAGGGTTCTTGCCTCGTGTTACAAGGTGTGAAGTTGAGTCGGACTCAATGCCCCACCACCGCAGAAGATAGAGAGAAAATGAAAGATGTTCCTATGCTTCAGCCATAGGCTCTATCATGTATGCAATGCTGTGTACCAGACTGATGTGTGCCTTGCTATAAGCCTAGCAGGAGGTACCAAAGTAATCCAGAGTGGATCATCGACAGCGGTCAAGAACATCTGAAATACCGAAAAGGACTAAGGATATGTTTTCGATATGGAGGTGACAAAGAGCTCATCGTAAACAGTTACGTTGATGCAAGCTTTGACACCGATCCGACGATTCTAAATCGCAGACGGATACGATTTACACTAAACGGAGGAGCTGTCGGTTGGTGCAGTTCTAAACAAAGCGTCGTGGCGGGATCTACATGTGAAGCGGAATACATAGCAGCTTCGAAGCAGCTAATGAAGGAGTGCGGATGAAGGAGTTCATATCCGATCTAGGTGTTATACCTAGTGCATCGGGTCCAATGAAAATCTTTCGTGACAATATCGAGCTATTGCCTTAGCAAAGGAATCCAGATTTCACAAGAGGACCAAGCACATCAAGAGACGCTTCAATTCCATCCGGACTTAGTCCGGTGGAGACATAGAGATTTGCAAGATACATACGGATCTGAATGTTGCGCACCGTTGACTAAGCCTCTTCCACGAGCAAAACATGATCAGCACCAAGACTCCATGGGTGTTAGAATCATTCTGTGTAATCTAGATTATTGACTCTAGTGCAAGTGGGAGATCAAGGAAATATGCCCTAGAGGCAATAATAAAGTTATTATTTATTTCCTTATTTCATGATAAATGTTTATCATTCATGCTAGAATTGTATTAACCGGAAACATGATACATGTGTGAATGCATAGACAAACAAACATGTCACTAGTATGCCTCTACTAGACTAGCTTGTTAATCAAAGATGGTTATGTTTCCTAACCATGAACAAGGAGTTGTTATTTGATTAATGAGGTCACATCATTAGTAGAATGATCGATTGACATGACCCATTCCATCAGCTTAGCACACGATCGCTTAGTATGTTGCTACTGCTTTTATCCATGACTTATACATGTTCCACGTAACTATGAGATTATGCAACTCCGTTTACGGAGGAACACTTTGGTGCTACCAAACGTCACAACGAATCGGGTGATTATAAAGGAGTACTACAGTGTCTCCAAAGGCAGATGTTGGGTTGGCGTATTTGAGATTAGGTTTTGTCACTCCGATTGTCGGAGAGGTATCTCTGGGCCCTCTCGGTAATACACATCACTTAAGCCTTGCAAGCACTACAACTAATGAGTTAGTTGTGAGATGATGTATTACGAAGCGAGTAAAGAGACTTGCCGTAACGAGATTGAACTAGGTATTGGATACCGACGATCGAATCTCGGGCAAGTAACATACCGATGACAAAGGAACAACGATGTTGTTATGCGGTCCGACCGATAAAGATCTTCGAGAATATGTAGGAACCAATATGGGCATCCAGGTCCCGCTGTTGGTTATTGACCGTGAATAGTTCTAGGTCATGTCTACATTGTTCTCGAACCGTAGGGTCCGCACGCTTAAGGTTTCGATGATGGTTATTATGAGTTTATGTATTTTGATGTACCGAAGGAGTTCGAGTCCGGATGTGATCACGGACATGACGAGGAGTCTCGGAATGGTCGAGACATAAAGATTGATATATTGGAAGCCTATGTTTGGAGTTCGAATGGTTCCGGAAAACGGAATTTATCGAGTACCGGAGGTTACGGAACCCCGGGAGGTAAATGGGCCTCGATGGGCCTTAGTGGAAAGGAGAAAGGGCCAGCCCTAGGCAGGGCGCGCCTCCCCTTCCCTAGTCCTATTAGGACTAGGAGAAGGGCCCCCCTCTCTCTTTCCCCTCAGGAATCCTAGTCCAACTAGGATTGGGGAATCCTACTCCCGAGGGAGTAGGACTCCCTGGCGCGCCAAGCTTGGCCGGCCGCCCTCCCCTTGGCTCCTTTATATACGGGGCAGGGGGCACTTTGGAACACACAAGTTTGATCGTGAGATCGTTCCTTAGCCGTGCAGTGTGCCCCTCCACCATATTCCACCTCGGTTATATCGTCGCAAGCTTAGGCGAAGCCTCGCGCGGTGAAACATCAAGATCGTCACCACGCCGTCGTCCGTGGAACTCTCCCTCGACACTCGGCTGGATCGAGTACGAGGGACGCCATCGAGCTGTACGTGTGTCAAGAACTCGGGGCGCCGAGTAACGGCGCCGGATCGGTCGGATCGCGAGGAGAACGCGTCGACTACTTCCTCTACGCCAGATCGCTTCGCTTGGGTCTCACGAGGGTACGTAGACAACACTCTCCCCTCTCGTTGCTATACATCACCATGATCTTGCGTGTGCGTAGGAAAATTTTTGAAATTACTACGTTCCCCAACAGAACCGTCACAGGATCATATCTCCGGTCATCTGCCTAAAGAACCTGCCAAGTATTGGAGAACCTGACGTCCATAGCAGCCATGTAGCGATGGACGTGCTCGTCCTCCTCCCTGACACGGCGACGCAGCAACTCCGGGGCGCCGTCTCCCTCTGCACCGAATGTGGCCCACACGAACGCCACCAAAGGACATCAGGGTCGACGACGGGACCCGAGGCCGGGTTCCTCACCAAGCGGCGCGCCTCCGAGTAGCACCTCCGATTGCCAGCCAGTGAGCCAGGTCCGGACATGGGTCCTCTGAAGCAGGACGTCGTCGCGAGTCGACGGCGAGGATGCGGGCTGGGCATATCGTCGAGAACAAATACTATATGCCCGCAAAAGGTAACATTTTTTAAATGATTGGGTTGTGATAACTAAAATTCTATATATATGCAAATTCTAACAATTTGACATTAATCTAATTCATCTAACTAAAACTAATTCTAAAATTTCCTGATTATATAACTAACATTTATATAACAATTCTAATATTTATATAACTAAAAAAACAGAAAAATTGCTAACATTTCTATGAATATTTCTATAACTAAAAAATAGAAAAAATTTATAACATTTCTATATAACTAACATTTCTAATATTTCTATAACTAAAAAACAGAATAATTTCTAACATTTCTATAACTAAAAAACAGAAAAATTTGTGTGGACATGGCGGCCGGGGCGAGCTCACCGGCAAGGCGACGACGTGTGTGTGTGTAGTGTGTGTGTGTGTGTGTGTGTGTGTGTGTGTGTGTGTGTGTGTGTGTGTGTGTGTGTGTGTGTGTGTGTGTGTGTAGTGTGTGTGTGTGTGTGGACATAGCGGCCGGGGCGAGCTCACCGGCAAGGCGACGACGGGCGGCGACGACGGGCGGCGATAACGGGCGACAGACGGGCGGGCGGCAAGGCGGCGGCGACGGGACGACGGGACGGGACGGCCGGGCGGCGGAGATCGACGGGGCGGCGACAAAGGGGCGGTGATGTCGACGGGGACGGCGTCGGTCGGGGCAGGGCGGCGCGACGGAGGGAAGAAACAGAGAGGGAAAGTGAATTTTTTCCAACTGTTGTATATATAGGTTGGACCTATAGTACCGGTTGGAGCCACCAACCGGTACTAAAGGTCTGATTTGGCCAGGCCAAGCGGCGAGAAGCGCACCCCCTTTAGTACTGGGTGGTGGCTAAAACCGATACTAAAAGCCCCCCCCTTTAGTACCGGTTGGAGCCACGCCCCGATACTAAAGGGGGTGAGCTGGCTCCAGGCGGTGCGCAAGTTTAGTCCCACCTCGCTAGCCGAGGGTCTACCGCACTGGTTTATAAGCCCCAGTGCGGTAGCTCTCTCGAGCTCCTCTCCTAAGCAGGCCTACTCGGCCTACCTATTCTCTGCTGTCCTGTGGGCCTACTGGTCCTTTGTGGGCCTGCATCCTGGCCCAACAAAAGGTTGGGTTTCTAGTCGTATGCAAGCCGCTTTGGCCCAGTAGGCGGGCTTTTTTATTTTCTTAATTTTTTTTGCTTTATTTATTTTTGTTTTATTTATTTTTGAGTTGTTTTTTGCTGTATTTAGAGTTTCTTTGTGAATATTTTTGCCTTAGGTACAAAAAATTACAAACTTTCTGTTAGTGCCAGCAGTTTTCAAATTTAATTAGTTTAAATTTTGAATTATTTGAAATTTGTGTGAATCACTAGTTTGTGAATAACTTAACTTTGAAAAAAGATTTTTCAGTGATTCTTTTTTTTATGTTTAATATTAGTGTGTTTTATCATTATATTCAATTTGGTAATGCTTAGGTTATTTCAAAAATGAAATGGCTTTGTAACAGATGAGTTTTCGTCGGAAACCCTGATACTTCGAAAGAGATTGTACATTTTGTACACGAAGTGCATCCAGTTTTTTCCCTAACCCTCTACTTTTTTGCACATGCTATTTGGATGAAATTATGATACCATGCCAACTTTAAACATTTTCTGAGTTCATTTGAAATGCTTTTCAATTTCAGGGTCATTTAGCTGGAAAAATTCAGTAAATGCATGAAAAGAATTTGTTTGCACATAAAATTTCTTCGCGTTTCAAATGCCAAAACACATAACTACCCTAACTATTACAGAGATTCCCTCTTGGATGTGAAACACAGTAGAAAGTGATGATAGTGAAGCCGATCACATCCCAGGTCTTTGGGTGTGAAACTTTTTCTTCGCGTGTGTCCCTTTGCGTTGTAGCCATGGAAAATCTTCATCATTGAACTGGATGCTCGGGTCAATATTCACTATGAATGGAGCAATTTCATCAGACTTTTCATAATCTTCTGACATGTCTGTCTTGTCATCCACTCCCACGATGTTTCTTTTTCCTGAAAGAACTATGTGGCGCTTTGGCTCGTCGTATGATCCATTCGCTTCCTTATCTTTTCTTTTTCTTGGCATGGTAGACATGTCTTTCACATAAAAAACCTGCGCCACATGATTGGCTTGGACGAATGGTTCGTCTACATACGCAAGATTGTTGGGATCCACTGTTGTCATTCCGTACTGCAGTCTTCCGTTACCCCACCTTGTGTCATATTGACCCATTTGCACCGAAACAAAGGGACCTTGAAATCACCTCCATAGTTAAGTCCCCATATGTCCTCTATGTAACCATAATATGTTTCCTTTCCCGTGTTGGTTGTTGCATCAAAGCGGACACCACTATTTTGGTTGGTGCTCTTCTTATCTTGGGCGATCGTGTAAAATGTATTCCCATTTATCTGGTACCCTTTGAAAGTCATTATATTCGAATATGGTAACTGGGACAACGAGTACAAGTCATTTTGAATATCGCCATCATTCAGGGCACGTTTCTGCAACCAACCGGCAAAAGTTCTCATTTGTTCGCGTGTAATCCAGTCGTCAGACTTCTCCGGGTGTTTGGAGTGTAGAAAATTCTTGTGTTCCTCCATATACGGAGCCACCAAGGCGGAATTCTGTAGAACTGTGTAGTGTGCTTCAGTGAGAGAATGCCCGTCCATACATATTATTTGATGCCCTCCAAGCGTGCCTTTTCCATCGAATCTGCCCTTATGCGCGATTCAGAACACCAATCGGCTTAAGGTCGAATAAAGTCAATACAAAACTCAATGACCTCCTCATTTTCATGGCCCTTCGAGATGCTTCCTTCCGCCTAGCACGGTTATGAACATATTTCTTCAAGACTCCCATGAACCTCACAAAGGGGAACATATTGTGTAGAAATACAGACCCAAAACGTTAATCTCTTCAAGAAGGTGAACTAGGACGTGCGTCATGATGTTGAACAAGGATGGTGGGAACACCAACTCGAAACTGACAAGACATTGCACCAAATCATTCTGTAACCTTGGTATGATTTTTGGATCGATTACCTTCTGAGAGATTGCATTGTGGAATGCACATAGCTTCACAATGGCTAATCGAACATTTCCCGGTAGAAGCCCCCTCAATGCAACCGGAAGGAGTTGCATCATAATAACGTGGCAGTCATGAGACTTTAGGTTCTGGAACTTTTTCTCTGCCATATTTATTATTCCCTTTATATTCGACGAGAAGCCAGACGGTACCTTCATGCTGAGCAGGCATTCAAAGAAGATTTCCTTCTCTTCTTTGGTAAGAGCGTAGCTGGCCTGACCCTGATGTATGCCGTCTTTTCCGTGCATACATTGCTGGTCCTCCCGTGCCTCTGGTGTATCTTTTGTCTTCCCATACACGCCCAAAAAGCCAAGCAGGGTCACACAAAGATTCTTCATCACCTGCATCACGTCAATTGCGGAGCGGACCTCTAGGTCTTTCCAATATGGCAGGTCCAAAAATATAGATTTCTTCTTCCACATGGGTGCGCGTCCATCACCGTCCTTCAAAACAGGTTGTCCGCCAGGACCCTTTCCAAAGATTACCTTCAAATCCTTGACCATATCATGTACATCAGCACCAGTACGGTGGCGAGGCTTCGTCCGGTGATCCGCCTCACCTTGAAATGATTGCCTTTCTTTCTTACGGGATGCCTTGTCGGAAGATATCGACGATGTCCCAGGTACACACTCTTCCTACAACTATCCAAATATATACTGTCGGTATCATCCAAACAGTGCGTGCATCTGCGGTATCCCTTGTTTGTTTGTCCTGAAAGGTTACTCAGAGCAGGCCAATCATTGATGGTCACGAACAGCAACGCCTTTAGATCAAATTCTTCCTGTCCGTGCTCATCCCACGCACGTACACCTGTTCCATTCCACAGCTGTAATAGTTCTTCAACTAATGGCCTTAGGTACACATCAATGTCGTTGCCAGGTTGCTTAGGGCCTTGGATGAGCACTGGCATCATAATGAACTTCCGCTTCATGCACAACCAAGGAGGAAGGTTATACAAACATAGAGTCACAGGCCAGGTGCTATGGTTGCTGCTTTGCTCCCCAAAAGGATTAATGCCGTCTGCGCTTAGACCAAACCATACGTTCCTTGGGTCACCTGCAAACTCCTCCCTGTACTTTCTCTCGATTTTTCTCCACTGCGAACCGTCGTGGTACTCTCAACTTTCCGTCTTTCTTACGGTCTTTGCGTGCGTACCAAGACGCTTTCGTGATGCTCTTTGTTTTGGAACAAACATTTCAACCGTGGTATTATAGGAGCATACCACACCACCTTGGCAGGAATCTTCTTCCTGGGGCGCTCGCCCTCGACATCACCAGGGTCATCGCGACTGATCTTATAACACAATGCACCGCATACCGGGCAAGCGTTCAAATCCTTGTACTCACCGCGGTAGAGGATGCAGTCATTAGGGCATGCATGTATCTTCCGCACCTCTAACCCTAGAGGTAAGACAACCTTCTTTGCATCATACATACTCTCAGGCAATTCGTTGTCCTTTGGAAGCATATTCTTTATCATTACCAGCAACTTTCCAAATCCCTTGTCAGATACACCATTCTCTGTCTTCCATTGCAGCAATTCCAGTGTGGTGCCCAACTTATTTTTGTCAGCTTCGCAATTCGGGTACAACAATTTCTTGTGATCCTCTAACATGCGCTGCAACTCCAGATCACTTGCGCAGTTTCTCTTTGCATCGGCAATGGCCCGACCTAGATCATCAGCGGGCTCATCTAATGCCTCTTCTTCAGCTTCTTCCCGCATTTCTAGCTCAGCTTCTTCCCCCATTGTTGTATCATCGTATTCAGGAAACCCATGGCCAGGATAGCCATCGTCGTCCTCTTCTTCTTAATTGTCTTCCATCATAACCCCTATTTCTCCGTACTTGGTCCAAACATTATAGTGGGGCATGAAACCAAACTTCAATAGGTGGACGTGAATTGTTTTTGACGTAGAGTAACTGTGACCATTCTTACAGCCAGCACATGGACAAGGCATAAAACATCCGCCCGCTTGTTTGCCTCAGCGGCAAGCAGAAAAGTATGCACGTCATTAATGAACTCGGGAGAGCATCGGTCATCATACATCCATTGTCGGCTCATCTTCATTACACAACACCGAATAGACCAAATTAATACAAGTTCATACTTAAAGTTCATACATAAAGTTCATATACAACACTTAATTAAATGCAACATATAAATAACTCTCTAGCTAAAGAATTTAAATGCAACAACAAATGCGATCAAGATCGCAACTAAGGTAACAATTGATCCAATAGCATAATGATACCAAGCCACACTATCAATGGCATATTTTCTAATCTTTCTAATCTTCAACCTCTTTTTCTCCAGCTTGATCTTGTGATCATCAACGACATCGGCAACATGCAACTCCAATTCCATCTTCTCCCCCTCAATTCTTTTCAATTTTTCTTTCAAATACTCGTTTTCTCTTTCAACTAAATTTAACCTCTTGACAATAGGGTCGGTTGGAATTTCCGGTTCACATACCTCCTAGATAAAAATATCTATGTCAACTTGATGGGCATAACTTGTCATAAACACGAAATGCAACAACTAGTTTTAAAAGAGAATATACCACATCCGAATCATAACAAGGACGAGGGCCGACGGGGATGGATATCAAAACCATGGCACTATGTATAACAAACAACGTACGAGTAAGATAATTATACGAGTAACTATATATCCAAATCACACAAACATCAATTTGGTAATGTAAAACATTCATGAACAAGAGCCTCACCACAAGATGGTGCGGCGACGGACGGCAGTCTTGAGCGATCGACGGTGGTTACGACGGAGATTTAGAAGGAACTAAGTAAACCACACCTACATATGCAAACTAAGTGTTATTTTTGACCTCAAATTGCATATAAATCAAATACTAGCAAATATAATTCCTCCCAAATTAATCACTATACAAAGCATTGCAAGAGCTAATCTAGCAATGAGAGTTGAAAGGACAAAGTTGCTAACCTTTGTGATCATTTGAATGGATGGGGGCCTTCAGATCTTGACAAATTTTGGGCAAAATTTGTGAGGAGCTTGAGGAAGAGAGGGGAAGAACAGAGGAAGTGAGGGGAAAGGGGAAGAACAGAGTGGCTCAAGTGGATGAAGGGTTTATGTAGGACGACCTTTAGTACCGGTTCGTGCCATGAACCGGTACTAAAGGTGTTGGACGGGCCCCAGACTGACAACATCCTGCCACCACTCTCTTTAGTACCGGTTCGTGGCATGAACCGGTGCTAAAGGTTCGCCACGGACCGGTACTAATGAGAGCGGCCGACTAGCCATTGGAACCGGCACTAATGGACACATTAGTGCCGGCTCAAAATCAAACTGGAACTAATGTGTCTCAGATTTGCCCCTTTTTCTACTAGTGAGCTAATGGCGAATGGATAATCCCAGAATAGATGAAGGGACGTTTCTTTAGTCTTATGAGCACAAAGTACACAACTGTAATCCTCCAAGTACATATTCTTGCGGTGTAACAGATTTCTTGTGTTTAATCTATCTTGATATAGCATCTAGAAGAAGATCTTGTGTCTGAGTCTGCATGATGTGTCCCATAGGAGCATGAAAATGTTAGGATGGACCTTTGTCTTTTTAAGGGCTCTATACATCCTCATGGATGAATAATTACTGGAGTTCCAAGTGTAATGCCACATGTCTTGTTCATTACTTGCCACTCTGATATCAAGGACTTCCACCAAGGTGTTGAATTGTTGATAGGCCTGAGTGATAGTGGTCTATGGAAAAGCTGGCTGGTGTCCGGTTGCTCAATCATCCAAGTATGATTTGTTCATCAATGACAAAAGAATATAGCTCTGGGAATGTGAGTGATAGGGGTCTTCCAGTCCAGTTATCAGCCCAAAATAGAGTTGTGTCTCCCACACCTACCTTACAAATAGCATATTTCTTAAAGTCGGGGAGAAGTCTGGAAATGGTTCCCCACCAGAATGATCCCACGTTTCTGTCATCGGGCAGGGTTGTTTGATAGCAGGTTTCCCAGATAGTGTTAACCCATGGGATGTGTGCTTTATTGAGTAATTTGTGAAGGAACTTCATCAGGAGAGCTTGGTTGTTCTGCTAATAGAATTATCAACTAACATCAGAATCCTTGTCTCACCTATGACACCACAAATCTACATTGTTACTTTGATTGGTCAGACCATCAGAGTGAATATTTCATTAACAAGGCCAGTACGATTTGATCTGTAGAAAAACCAGGACATCATTTTTTTCAAGAGTACATGAATCGCATACCATATCATTATAGAAGGCAGAAATAGTTACAAGAATTGTCGGGAGGCCACATAAATGAAGCTACCCAAGACAACCCAACTCCTAAATAAACTGTAAGGTAATGTCTCACATAACTATGAAAACACCTACCTCCAGCAGATCTCCAACTCTGAATCTCGTGCATGATCTAATCCATGAGTTGGGCAGTAGTTCGCTATTGTGCCACTCTCCCGAACACTCTCGCATTCCGCTTTTTCCACAGGATCCAAGAAATAAGAAAGACATGCGAGTCAAAACTTTTTTTGCTTTCTTCTGTAGTGCGTTGCGAGATTTCAGCCACCACCCCTCTAGCTTATCATCCCTCAAAGGCTCCAGTACATGAACACCTAGCTGAGAGAAGCATGTGTGCCAAGTTTCTCTAGCATAGCCGCATTGCATCAAAATGTGATCAGCAGTGTCCTCATCTTGGCAGCAAGTGAAACATGGGGAAGTGGTTTGTTGTAGACCATGCCGAAAACATCTATCCAAGCTCCAGACCCAGTGTTGAACGGCTAGCCATATGAATATTTTGCATTTTAGCATCGCCCAGCTTTTGTAGATGCAATGCACTACAGGAAACCAACTCAGGCACTCACAAAGCATCTTATAAGTTGATCGCGTAGAGTACTGTCCTGAGAGACTCCACCTACAAGAGAAAGCATCTATAGTGTTCGTGCTAAGGGAAATCAGGTTGACACCATCGAAAGGGTCAGACCTTGTGGCATCAGTCTGGCTCCAACATTATGATCCATCTCACATTTGTTAACGCATCATGCACGCCGCTCTTGTTTATGATCCGGGTAGCCACCATATCAACGACCAGGGGAGCTATGCCTGATACGGCCAAACTATTGATCCACCATTCACGGCAAAAAATGGTGGATCTACCATCTCCAGGCTGGATGTGGGTGAGAATATCAAAGGTGCTCCTCATCAAGTCATCAGTCACCGGTGGCATGCCTTACCATAGTTGAATGGGAACTGTCCTATGCAGCCATTCCCATCTGACGCGCAACACAAGGGCTTGCAGTTTCAGATTTTTCACACCTAAGACTTCGAGTTCCGTTGGCCACATACTGATGTCCAAGCCACTAGGCACTATTGACCGGGAATATTATTCGAGCCACCCCAGAAAAAAGCCCGCATCCATGTGATTATATCCTCAAAAAGTCAAGCACAGGCTGTCTAGAACTAGGAGATGATGAATTGGTCTCGCAACAATGACGCTTTTGATGAGCACAAATGACCTGGGCGAGTGATCAAGCCGCGTTGCCAAGAAGGGATGAACTCCTTTGGAGCATCGATCATAGGATACCATTGAGCTATGGTGAGATGACTGATTCCAAGTTGTAGACCCATGTACTTGCAAGGAAACTAACCAATGTCGCATCCCAAGATATCTTCAATTCTAGATTGATCCATAATCCCATCTCTGATTGGGATTGCCGATGATTTTGAATAGTTAACTGTCAAGCCCGATGCTTCCCAAAACATATCTAGAGCAGTACTAACAAATCTCGGATCTTGGTGAGACGGACGTACAAACGACCTGAGCGAGTGATCGACTTCGGGAGGTTATTAAAGAGATACCATCTGATCGTGTGCCTGGGCCTGATGGATTCAGGGGGATCTTCTACTGCGGGGCTTGGACCATCATTAAGAATGACATCATAGTTGTGATGCTTAAGGTCTATGGGGGAGATGGTAGAGGTTTTGCATCTCACAATAAAAGACAAGACATCATTAAATTACAGTGTTAGTACAAGCAAAGATGTAATAGAAGACCAACTTATATAGTTGTTGGGAAATCCAAGGGAAACTAGTTGGTGCATGGCAACTGATCAAAAGCCAACTATGACGTGAAAGAAAGTTCACAAAGCTGCCATCCAATTATAATGCAAATGAGTTGCTGCAGATCCTTTGGCAAGGTAATTTGGTGATGAAGGTAAAGTTTATCACAGAAAATGACAACCAAGGAAACTTTTGTGTGAGCTTTTCCCTTAGAATGGAAGCCTACTTGAGGGTGAGTCCATTCCATTTTTTTTGCCTTTGTTCAGGATCGAAGTTTCTTGGCTTATCCATGAGGAACTATGGTAAAAAAAAGTTCATGAGAAATTACGTGATCACTCAGAAGAATACAACCAACACATCAAGTTCACCAAGGCCTTCTTGGGTAAGGACGTCCATAAAAAAGTTTAGTTTTGTATTCCAAGTGAATTTTACTTTTTTCTTCATTTGAAACTGTTAATACTTCATCCTTTCTAAATAAGGTTCATAAGTTTTTTCTTAAGTCAAAAACTCATAGGTTTGACACTGGTGCACGCATTTCCTGGATTTATTTCACACTTTTCAGCGATATTCTTTCAGTGGGAGTAGATGTTCCCATCGTCTAAGAGATGCCTATTGTGACTCCATCAATCCCAAGATGTTATGGTGGCTCGGTATCTAGATTGTACTATGTTCGTTCAGTGGTAGGGTGTGCATGTGTTCATACAGATGATTGTATGTGTATGTATGTGAGTAGCTTGGATTGTATCGTGTCAAAAAATGCATAAGTTTGACCGAATTTGTAGAAAAACATATCAACATCTACAATGATAAAATTAATATCAATAGATGAGTCGCAAAATGTATTTATTTAGTGTATTTATTTGGTACCACATATGTTGTTATTGTTTTTTTTTATGAATTTGACCAAACTTGAACATGTTTGAGATAAAACAAAACAAATATCCTTTTATTATAAATGAATTCTGAAACATACATGTGAGATCGATGGGACTATCCGAAGTAACTATGCTTGACACAATGATTTTGCTAATTCTTAATTGTCTAAAAGTTTCATAAATGTCAGTCACCGATAACCACACTTCAAAAGATGTGCCCTTCTTTTGTCGCCAGGTGGTCTACGGACGTATTTTTTTATTATTTCTAGTGTTCGTTGTACTATCATGATTGAAGATGAATTGATTGAAAGTTTTTCCGCGAAAAAAGGGACTTGTATGTGTAGTGAGGTGGGAGGTTGAGGAGGCCTCTTTGGTTTGCATGATTCTATATTGCGGGAACAGGGAAATGCATAATTGAGATGACATATCCTTAGGCCGACTTTGCCTCATAGATACCTGCCCAAGTCTATATCAGCCAGACTGCTAGAAACCCCTAACTCGGCAATTGTTAAACCAACGCGCCAGACCAACATTGCATCCACCAACAAATATAGACGTCGGGGCCCAAAACCTTTGCGCACATACCTCTCCATAAGCCTTTTTGCCATTTCATGTCCTCAAGACACCAATGAGTAGAATCACCACTTGAGGCTGCTGCCACGGCGTCCGAACAAACCTTCTATCGAGCACTCCTCTGGATGTATGGAAGCCGCTGGCCCACAAGCTCGATACCCACAGCCACCGTGAGCAAGGCACCTGGTAATATGTTGCATTGCCGGCCATCGTCGTCGCACTGGCGAGAGGGCCCTCCCACAGATTGATATAGGTGTGGTCCAAAATGATGTCATCTCGAGCAATCGAGGCCGATCAAGTCCACTCTCTCAACATAAGAGGTGAACAATTCTCACCTCCACTACCATCGGGAGAGCTTTGACCGCCGACGTCGTCCAGAGGCAACAAGGAGGTCATAGGAAGATGTGTTGGAAGGTCAATCGGATCTTCCACATAATTATTAGCACAATGGTATTATCTTAGCAACGACATGTAGGATAACTTATGAGGTGAAAGAGAAAGAAAATGAACAAAAGTGTCTTGCCTTTTATGACCTCTCAGAAAAAATATAAGATATATATATTTCCATTGTACGAAATGTCTTTTCTGTATAACTGTTTTATAATTTCAGGATTCCGCAACTTTAAAGGATATAGGTAACATGAAGAATTAATTCACTCATATCCTCATCACATGAAATACATGTCTTTTGATGACACTTGGCAGAATGTGAACGATAGCTTGATCTATCCAAAAGAAAAAGTACATTCCGGAAAGCTCATAGGGGCACACAGGTGTGGGGGCACGCATGAGCCCAGTTGTGCTTGGCCGCCTGATTGCCTTGCGGTCCGCAAACTTGTTGGATTTCGCACGAAGGCATACCAAGATTTAGGTTTATGTTTCTGAAACTTACGATTTTGTCGTTCGCTTGTAGTACTAAGTTTCGTCACTTTACCGTTTGCTTGTACGGAGTTTTGGCAGTTGAAACTGAACCAAGTTTTAAAAATTCATCAAAAATATCTTACTCCCTCTGTCCGAAAATACTTGTCCTAGAAATGGATAAAATGGATGTATCTATAACTAAAATAAGTCTAGATACAACCATTTTTAGGACAAGTATTTTCGGACAAAGGGAGTATTTGAAAGCCCTTGTTGCAAGAGACACTAATATACAAACAAAATTTAATTTAGACTTTTGATTCAAAAAATATGAAAGATTAAAATTTAAAAGGTGAAAGAAAAGAAAAGAAAATCGGTGCCCCGCCCTGCGTGCCACAAAGTGCTTCCCAGGACAATCTTGGTCTTCAAAAGGGAAGAAGAACCCCCCGAGCGCTCCCCTTCGCCCTTGAGCGCTTCCCTCCGCTGGCGGCCACTCCGGCTCCGGCGTCCACCCCCCTCCCCTCCCCCCACGCCGGCGGCCACTCCGGCCCCGGCGTCCCCCCTTCCCCGGCAGATTCTAGGCCTGGTGCTTTCCCCCGCTTCTCGTCTCTCGCCATGGCGGATGGATTTGCGAGCCCGACGTCTGTGTCTTCCAAGCTCCAGCCTATCGTCTCCGGTCTTGGGCTGTCTGGTTCGTCGGGGTCCGAGGGTTTCTCCACCGGTGCCGGAGGTGCGCCGGCGGCATAGGAGGCGGCTCCCGCTCTGCCGTGCCGCAAGCCGGGGCCGTCGCGCAAGGCGCTGTGGCGCAAAAGGCGAGCGCTTCGGCAGTAGGCGGCTTTGGGTGGCGTCAGGTCGCGCTCCTCACGTTCGCCGGCGTCGTCGCTGGAGAGTTGGGAGATCCTGGCTGACCTCTTCGGTCTCTGCTTCAGCTGTTTCTGTGAAGGGCATCGCCGTGAAGACTGTTGGTTCCCCCCGCTATGCATTCGATGTGGTGTGGAAGGCCACATATCTACGGCGTGCAAGAGACCTCGGAGCCCCAGGTCTAAGGAGGATCTCCGGCGTGAGGCGGTGGCCAAGGTAGCAAGGGCTTCGCAGCCGTCCACGTAGGCCGGACCAGCGGGCAGGCTGGCACCGGTGGCTAGGCAGATCGCTCCTTTGGAGAGATCCTCGCCAGTCCCGGTCGCCATTGCACCTGTGGGGTCTGTGCAGGCGTCGGTTGCAGCCGCGGCTACTTCTGGTAGTGTCTGCATTCTTCGCCGTACGCCGGAGATGGAGGATCTTGAGCGGCGCCTGAGGCTGGTAGTGGTGGCCTACGTGGGCGGCACTAGGCCAGTGGTTTCTTGCCAGGAGGCTGCGGAGGCGCTGTCGGTGGAGCTGCGCATCCCGCGCCACCGTTTTTTGGTTCTGAGGTTCCATCCCGAGGACTTTCTGGTGGTGTTCGAGTCGCCGGAGTTGCGGAACAAGGCGTTGGCGGCAGGGACGGTCGAGCATGGCTACTTTAAGCTGTTTATCAAGCCATGGCTCAAGCAAGCGCAGGCGGTGTCGAGGGTGATGAGGACGCAGGTTGATCTTATGATCGAAGGTATCCCCTCCCACGCTTGGACGTTCGAGACGGCGGCGGAGCTTCTGGGCTCGTCATGCTTGGTGGAAAGCTTGGCGCCGGAGACTGAGAACAGGGAAGACTTGTCGTTGTTCAAGGTTAGGGCCTGGTGCGTGGACCCAGACGAGGTGCATGCAGATAGGAGGTTATGGGTGCCGGAGCTGGAGATGGTTGGAGGACCGGCGGCGAGATTACCCACGTCCCGTGCGCTGCTTGAGTACAAGATCCTGATTCACATCGGCAGGGTTCGTGATCACGAAGGCCCGGAGTGCTGGCTGAGGCCGCCAAGCTCTGATGGTAGCGGTCAGAGTGGGTTGCCCGAGGATTCTGGTGACTTCTCTGGCAGGGGTGAGTGGAGAGTGCTGCCGTGGTCGAGAGGTGTCCGTGATCGGCGGGGAGGTGCTCAGGGCAACGGGGCGTATGGCGGCTCCTACATGCGTGCCCTGTTGGGGCGGATTGGTCCGTCAGACTGGAGAATCCCGCCCATGGCGCAGGGCGCTGCGGTGAGGATGCATGCGCTGGTGGTCACCGCGGTCACCACGGCGGCAACCAGGGTTGGCGAGGGCGGGCCGCGGATTGCAGAGGCCGCGCTGGTGGAACCTGTGGCCACAGTTGATCCAGGGAGGATGGCTAGTGCCACAGAAAATCCGGCCGCTGTTGTCAGGGACAGGGAGGAGCAGGTGGCTTTTGACCATGGTGGGGCCCTGGAGCGGGGCCGAGCCAATTCCGAGGCTCCGCTCTTGGTCCGGTCCGCGGCGGATCCCGAGGCGACTGTGCCGGTGGATAAAGCTGCAGAGGAGGTGATTTCACCAAGGACTGGCGGGAGGGACCCAGTGGATCCCGAGGCGGCTGCTGCTTCGAGGAGGATCGAGGATTTGGATCCAGCCAATCAGGGCGCGTCGGGAGGCATAGAGGTGGCCCGGGAGGGCACTAGGGTCGAGGAAGTGGGTTCGCAGCTTCTGGTGCCCGACAAGGCGACAGCCGGATGGGCCCTGGTCAGGGATCTGATGCAGACACAGATGGAGATAGGAGAGGTGGAGAGGCTGGTTGATTCGCCGGCGGTGGGCCCCGTTCTACAGGAGTCGACGCCCACTGTTGCATGCAATGATGTGACCACGTACGCTACATGCGGGGAGAGGAGCTTGTGCGATTCTACGCCTGATTTGGCTGCCTGCGCGGATGGCTCGTTGCAGCTCCAGGAAGGAAGTCTTTCGGCCAAGGAGATCGCTGCACTGGGCAACATCAACACCTTTTGCGCCGGGCTGCTGAAGAAACTTGCGCCGCCACTACTCAGAGAGTTCGAAGGGCTTAGAGGAGTTCGGACCGGTCAAGATCCTTTCACGCCTCGACGCACGACCCGGTCTGTGTGTTCCGGTGGAACTAGGAAGACCAAGGCTTTGGCTGCTGAAACAGTGCTTCTTAAGACTCTAGGCTTTGACTGTGAGGATCTGGCCGTCTCTGAGGAGGCGCTAGGCCAGCTTCGTACGGTGTTCGATTCACCACTACAGGAGCCACAGCTGAGGGCCATCGCGGCCATCTTTGGGAATGCTATACCCCTCAATCTAGCAGGGGAGGTAGGTATGGAGGTGCCAGTCATGGCGCAGTAGCGTCGAGGGTGGTTACTATGTTGGAGTCATCGGTTTTCTGATGTCTGTCAATGCTATGGAGTTGGTGTGTTGGAACGTCAGAGGCCTTAACAACCCGGCCAAGAGGAAGGCTCTTAGAGGATTTGTTGACTCGGTGAACGCGGCGATTGTTTGTATTTTAGAAATCAAGCTAGAGGTAGTGAACATCTATGTAATCCTGCAATGCATGGGGCCAAACTATGATGGTTTTACCTATTTACCGACGTCGGAGACGAGAGGTGGCATCTTTGTTGCTTGGGACACCACTCGGGTGTTGGTTACTAACTTTGTCAATGACTCTCATTGCATCACGGGGTTTGTCTCGCCTAAGGAGGGGACACCTTGGTGGCTTACCGTAGTATATGGGCCGCAAGAGGATGAACATAAAATCAATTTCCTGAACGAGCTCTCGGAGAGAAGATCGCTCTGTCCGGGGCCTTGGCTCGTGGTTGGAGATTTTAACCTTATTCTATATGCGGCGGATAAGAATAATTCCAATTTAGACCGGAGAATGATGGGGAAATTCAAGCGTTTCGTGGATAACAACGCGCTCAAGGAGCTATTTTTGCATGGGCGAAAGTTCTCGTGGAGCAACGAAAGGGAGACGCCCACGCTTACCAAGATCGACCGTGCGTTCGTATCTGCGGATTGGGAGATAGATCACCCGGATTGTTTGTTGCAAGCCCTGTCCACGGAGCATTCCGATCATTGCTCCTTACATCTCACACTCCATGAGCCAATGCATTATAAAAAGAGGTTCCGCTTCGAGAAGTTTTGGGTTAAAATGGAAGGTTTTTTGGATACCGTAAAGGAGGCTTGGGTTTGCGACCCCGATATCACGGATCCTTTCTTGAGGTTGGATGTGTTACTTCGCAACACGGCTAGAGCCCTTGCCTCTTGGGGGCAAAGAGAGATCAGTAATATCAAGTTGCAGATCGCCATTGCAAACATTGTTATCTTGCGGTTCGACTGCGCCATGGAAAACCGTAGGCTCACGGAGGAGGAGAGATGGCTCAGAAGAACTCTCAAGCAACGGGTGCTTGGGCTGGCATCTTTAGAGAGAACCATTGCGAGACAAAGGTCTAGAATCTCTTGGCTTCAAGAAGGGGATGCTAACACACGCTTGTTCCACTTGGTGGCGAATGGGAGGCGGATGAAAAACTATATACCGTCCTTGAACATGGAAGGGCGCACCATCACGGATCAGAAAGGCAAGGAGGAAGCCTTCTACAATGCCTACAAGGAATTGCTGGGCAAGGACGTTGCTAGAGAGTACTCGCTAGATTTGGAGGGGCTTGGAGTCACGCATGTGGATTTATCGGAGCAGGACCGGATATTTACTGAAGAGGAAGTGTGGGCTGTCATTAAGGATCTCCCCTCCGATAAAGCACCGGGTCCGGATGGGTTCATTGGTTTGTTTTTTTCAAAAATCCTGGGAAGTGATCAAGGAGGATTTGATGGCCGCTATTCATAAGCTGTTCATTGGTAATGGGAGGGGCTTTGGGAGGCTTAACCAAGCCCTCATCACTCTCTTGCCGAAGTCCCCAGATGCTTCTTCTGTCTTCGATTTCCGGCCGATTAGCCTTGTGCATAGCATGCCCAAGATTGCCTCCAAGCTTCTTACCTCGAGGCTTAGGCCGCGCATGGGAGAACTTGTCCAGGTGAATCAGTCCGCTTTCATAAAAGGGAGATGCTTGCACGACAATTTTCTGCCCGTGAGACAAGTGGCGAGGATGATGCACAAAAGGAAAGCCAAAGGTGTGCTGCTCAAGCTTGACATCACTAAAGCCTTCGACTCCTTGTCATGGTTGTTCCTGTTTGAAGTGTTGCGAGCTAAGGGCTTTTCGGAGCGGTGGATTTCTTGGATTGCCACCATGCTTACGACGGCTAGCTCCAGAGTGATCGTGAATGGGCAAGCGGGAGATAAGTTCATGCATGCTAAAGGGTTGAGGCAAGGGGATTCGATTTCCCCTTTGCTCTTTGTTATAGCCATGGATATCCTTACACATATTATTATCAAGGCGCATGAAACTGGAGTTATGAGTCGCATTCATGGATGCAGCCCGGTGCAGAGGCTGTCCTTATATGCTGATGATGTGGTCCTGTTCATCAAACCCACACGGCCGGACCTGGCGTTAGTCAGAGAATCTCTTACCATCTTTGGAGTTGCCTCTGGACTGAGAGTAAATTTTGCTAAATCTGCGGCTATTTTGATTCGGGCTGAGCCGGAGGATGAGGATATTGTGAAATCGGCGCTGCCCTGGAAGCTTGCCACCTTTCCTTGTAAGTACCTTGGGTTGCAGTTGAGTATTTGGCAGTTGAAAAGATCAGAATGGCAGCCTATGGTGGACGCGACCCTCCACATGTTGCCAGGATGGCAAAGGGGTTTGGTGACTAGACCAGGCAGGCTGGTTCTCGTCAACCAGGTCATGAGAGCGCGGGCCACTCACCACCTTATGGTTGCGGAGGCGCCAAAATGGGCTCTTGACAAAGTGGACAAAGGATGTAGGGCCTTCTTCTGGGCCGGGACCGAGGAAATCAAGGGAGGTAAATGTGTTGTAGCTTGGGCGAGAGTATGTAGGCCTAAGCTCATGGGAGGGCTAGGCGTCATTGATCTACACAAACACGGCATTGCTCTAAGGTTGAGGTGGGAATGGCTCAGGCGCACGGACCCTTCCAGGCCGTGGCAAGGGCTTTCCTTAGTTGCGGACAAGTCGGTTGCGCAAGCGTTCAGTAGCTTGGTGAAATGGAGAGTTGGTGATGGGGACAAAACCTTGTTCTGGAAGGATAGATGGATCCAGGGTGCTACCATTGCAGAAGGTCGCTCCGTTGGTGGCAAAGTCTGTTCGTACGCAAGTGGCCAACAGGAGACGTGTCCGAGAGGCACTTGACATGCACTCATGGATGAATGACGTGATCGGTGACTTATGTACGGAAGGCCTTACCCAATTTATAGGCCTTTGGGAGATACTTGAGGAGGTGCATCTGGATGAGCAGTCCGAGGACAGTCCGATTTGGGCTTGGAATGCGTCGGGAACGTACACTGCATCCTCTGCGTACAAGATGCTATGCGAGGGAGGAGTTAGATTCCACTCCTTTGGAGCTATTTGGAAGTGCTGGGCCCCTCTGGCGTGCAAAATCTTCATGTGGCTAGCAGTCCAATACCGGTTATGGACTTCCGACAGAAGAATGAGGCATAACCTACAAGATCAAATTTCCCAATGCTTTCTTTGTGATCAAGAGGAGGACACGGTGGATCACATTTTGCTGCAATGCATGTTCTCGAGGCAAGTTTGGTTCACTTGCATTCTTAGGATGGGATTGGCCACGGAGCTTTGCCCAACATATGATTCCGGTTTGGTGCATTGGTGGTCGGACACTAGAAAGCGGTTTCTAAAGCACGCTAGAAAGGGGTTAGATTCTTTTGTCATGCTCATCTGCTGGACGTTATGGAAACAAAGGAATGCGAGGGTGTTTGGTTCGGACCAGATCAAGAGTGAACAAGGCACGGTGGATACGATCTTCGACGAGTTGAGGATGTGGGCCACGGCAGGAGCTTTTGGAGAGCAATGTATGGTTGAGTAGTCGAGTAGTGTGTGCGTGGAGTGGTGGCTCGGTCAGGCTGGTTGTAGCCCAACCGGCTCTTTGTAAACTCTTGTACATATCTTTCACCCTTCTATAAAGCTAAGGTACGCCTTTGGCGTACCCTCGAAAAAAAAGGAAGAAGAAACAGGACATGACAATGCAACTCGCGGCAAGGACGCATGCATGGATAGGAATGCCCACCTCACCACCCATCAGACAAGCGAAACTAAACCTTGTACCTTCGCATCCGACTGGAGACCTGCTCGCGTGCTGATCGCACTCCGCATGGGGGCCCTTCAGGCGCATAAAACGAGTAGCCCTGTGTGCTCGCGCGCGCGCGCTCTGGGCGCCTCACGTACGTGCAGGCCACGGAGCGGGAGGCTCGCCGTAGGTGGAAGTAAAGTCACCGGTAAAGTTCGTAGAACGGAGGACGACGGCAGGCCGGCGATCGGAGTATCGGGAGGAGGTGACGTCGGCCTTGGTCGATCGTAGCCTCGTACATGTAACCGGGTAAGATATGGGGGCCACCCATGCATGCAGGCAGCTCAAGCAAAGTTTGGCATCCACCGTAAACCTGGACCACGGCATGGGTTTAAACGAATCGCTCGCATCTTCCCGGGAGTGTAACGCGAAGAGGTACAATCATGTGACAGTCCGGTGTAGCGGATGCAGCTGCGTACACGTTTGTTCTGGCACCATGCAACAATGCATGTACGTGGTTTATACTCTCTGAACTGACAAGCCTTTTTTTTTTGGGAGTATCTGAACTGACAAGCTGGTGGCAAGCAATTATTTCCCAAGGTGATTTTCGGTCGCATGGCAACAAACCGGAGCGGGTGATCTCTCAGCCTGAGCTTGGTATTTTTTATTTTTTTTTGGAATAGGCAAAAGAATTGCGTATCATTGCCTTGTTAAACACACAAACCACGTTCACAACAAGATGGCGTGGGTCTATCTTACTAAGATGGTGCCTACGGTGACTTCGTAAATCTCAAGATGATATGCTGGCTCAGTCTTTCGGAGGTGCTCATAGGGGTAGGGTGTGCGTGTGTGCGTTCATAGGGATGAGTGTATGCGCGTATGTATGAGCGCTTGCGTCTGTACTGTGTTTAAAAAAAATTAAGATGGCGTGGGTGTGTGTCGTAGGGGAGAGTATCGGGTGCTACCGAGGCCTAAATGCTACCGTGATACAGGCATTTGGACCGTCGGATTCTTAGATTGGACGGCATCCGGGAGTTGGTGGATCTGCTAGACCTATGCGCAATTTTTGGACTCCTCGTAGATTTTTTTGCAAATGTTGCAGAGTTATTGAGAGCCATCGGATTTGAGAATCCAACAGTCCAGGAGCTTGTATCATGGTAGCACCTAAAGCTTGGTAGCACTGGATATTTTCCCGTGTGTCGTAGTCCGTAGAGCAGCCTACATGGCCGCTTGGGGTTCCTAGGCTACATCTCGGGCAAAAATGCGTCGAGACAGGTGCACCTGCATCGGCCCAACAATTAGCTTCATCTCGAATGGTGCTGGATAGATAGGAGACTGATGGTCGCTCGGCCTCAAAGGCACATACATTGCACACCTTCCAGACGAACCATGCCACCAGGATGATCATCAAGGATATACCTTGTCGCTTACCTGCACGCGCCACGTCATGAGATGTCGCCCACCACTCGATTGGCGCCAGGTGGGGGTGTCGTCGCGCGGCACCATGGAAGTACCTCTTGCCATACCTGTCGCGAGAACGGGTAGTGCACAAGCAGATGGTGCAAAGTCTCGGGCTCCTGGTCGCAAATCATGCAACGGGGCGCATGCAGAAGCCCACGACGGAGCAGCCGATCGGCGGTCCCACATCGTTCCTAAAAGGCGGGTCAACTGAAGATCTTTGATCGCAACGGTGCCTACGTCTTCCAATTCATCTGCCACCGATAGGCAACGATGTAGCCAAGCAGCATCGCCGAATAGTAGGAGGCGGCGGAGTAGGAGCTATTGGCGGTCATCTTCCATGACAATTTGTCTGGCTCGTCTGAGAGCTTGATGTGCCGGAGAGGCGTCTAAAGCTCCAGCTATTGTAATGTGGCCACTACACCAAGCACGCCATGGATGTGCTTAACCCAAGATTGGTGGTGGGGCCCCTCAACAATGTGTATTTTACGTCGCCTCTTTGGAACCAAAGCATGCACCGGCAGTGCAATTAATATCAACAATGGATCGACCCAAATCCAGTGGTCCTCCCAAAACAGACATGTGCAATCGTCTCTCATGTGCCAGGAAATGCAAGCACGAGATAACGCAAACATCGCCGATATGGCTAAAGGGGAGGTGGCGCCAATGCCGGGAAGGATCTGTCTTCTAGAGTCAGAGCCATCGTGTGTAGAGGGCTATGCCCATCTGATGGCGGTTTTAGATGCCAAGGCCTCCTAGCTGCACAGGGCTGCACACATGCTCCCAATTGACTAGGTATTGACCCCATTGTCGTTTTAGCTGCCGCACCAAAGGAATCCATGGCGGCGGAGGCGGTCGGCCTCTTTCTTGAGAGTTGCGGCATCCACCGAAATGGACATCAAGGTCTGTATCAGGGTCATACTAGGTGCGTGGCGCACAAGGATCAGGCAAGCATCCTTTGGTAGGAGGCTAACCTTCCAAATGAGTAATTGATTGTCTATCCAGTCAAGCAAAGGTTGTAGAGTGGAGGGCGGTAGCTTTTGGATGGAGAGGGGCAGCCCGAGATAGGGAATTCAGAACTCCTTCACCGGGCAAGTGAGACTATCATGAAGGGCCTGTATATGATCGTCATCGTATACGTATAGGGGTGGCAGAGCAGTTGACATAGTTTGTGATGAGTCCGAAGGCGGCGTCGAAGACGCTGAGGAGCACTCTGATCGCTCCCAAATAAAAGGGATCTACTAGGTAGAAGACCACCACATTATCAGCATATAGAGATATGTTGTAGGTCATATGACGATCAGTGAGCCGCTTAAGGATACCCGTGGAAACTGCACGCTGGATCATAGTGTTGAGGATGTCAATCATGATGGCAAAAAGCATCGAGGAAAAGGGATCATCTTGTCGCAGCCCCTTGCAATGCCAAATAGGCGGCCTCGAAGTGCCACTAATCATGCCATAGGTTCTAGCAGTGGAATGAAGGATGAAGATCCACTCGCACCAGCGCCACCCGAAGCCAAGCTTGCGGAGGACCTTGAGGAGGAAAGCCAGGAAACATAATCAATGTTCCTAGTGATGTCGAGTTTGAGGAGCATTCGCGGGAACAAAGGAAGTGGTTCTGATTCACGGTTTGCTCCATGAGGAAGAAGTTGTCGTGGATGCATCAACCAACAATGAACACACTCTGATTTGTTGAAATCAACATGGTAAGCATGTTCAGCCTCATCCACCTATTCGCGCTTCTCGTCGTGAAACTTCTCTAGATTGGTTTCTAAACGTTGTTGCGAGAGAAGTAGAAAGTAGAAACGGCTTGTAGGTAGTACAATAGAAAGTTTTAGTTCCCAGTCACATGTTAGATTCATGTTAATTTATGTTCTAACTCCAACTTACTTATGAGCATTTAAAATGAACCTTTTGTTGTTGTCACAAAACAGATTTTCGAGCAGCTTTATATATAAAAGCTCAAATAGTCGAACCGATACAAGTTGGTGGGAAAATCCCCAAACAAGTAAGCCAAACTATTAAAGAGACAACCGATCGGATGCTGATAACGCCACTAACCCAAAGTCGAGCATGAAAAACAGGAGTCACCACACCAAACAAGAGGCCACCTAGACTACTGAACCAGAACCAAACTGCACTGCCTTGGGAAACCACCAGACCCCAATGCACCAAACACACCAAACTATTGCCGGAGAGGGCAAAGCATCTGCCCTCTCGCTCTAGGGCTTGGATCTCTAATCCTGCCACCAGATAGAAATGATCAAGGATAGTGACTACGAAGACGCATCTAAATGATAGGAGACCAATGAATTCACTCCATGCCACCAAAGAAACTACATGCCATCAAAGCAACCTCGAAGATGTTGACACCCTCCAACCAGATTTTACCTAGGTCTCCTGGCAATGCCCCCAAGAGGGTCTTGGCTGTCATCACCCGCCCCTGGCCTATATAAAGAGAGGGGAGGCGTATGGGGCAACCACCCTTCCACCCTTGGCCGCCGTCTCTCCCAACTCCTCCCATCTCCTCGCGCGGACGCTTGGTGAAGCCTTGCTATAGTTTTGCTGCTGCCACCACCACCACGCTGTCGTGCTGGCCCAGATCCCATATACTTCTCCACCCTTCCTTGCTGGATCAAGAAGGCGGAGATGTCACGGAGCCGTACGTGTGAACATCTTGTAGGTGCCGCTCGTTCGGGTCGGATTGGATCGTGAAGGAATACGACTACGTCAACTGCGATCTCTAGACTGTTAACGCTTTTGGTCTACAAGGGTATGTAAACACTCCCCATCTTGTTGCTAGCTAGCATCTTCATAGAGTAGATCTTGGGTGTTTTGTAGGAAAAAAATTGTTTTCCATGCAATGTTCCCATTAAACCACATCCGGGGAAGGGTAGCACTGGGAACAGGCAACACCACGACACGGGAGACTCCCCGCCATGCGACGCGGAGTACCAGGCCTCCACGGGCCAGATCCGGTCGAGGACAAACCCAAGTCCGTCCACCATTCATCCCTCGCTTCCCCATCGGAAGATCAAATCACCGCTCACCGAGTCCCTGTGCACCGCCACCCGCTCATGTCGGTCAATCATTGACATGCCCGAGATGATCCGAGTCCTGCACTGGCGAGGCGTCTAGCACCCGCTGCCCAAAGTCCGTGGGTCGCGCATCTGGAACACACACTTGGCGTCACATCGAGCACGGTAGGGCTTGATTCCGCGCGTCCACTATGAGCTCCACTCGCAGCATGCCGCAACCCATCGAGCCCAACCCCGTGGCACCACGCCAGCCCGCACGTACAACAAATGCACCGCCATTCGCCACCACCATCTAGAAGCACCACCGCGAGATCACCCAAGCAGCACAGCAACGCCGTAGCACCCCTGCACCACTGCCACACCATCACGCCGCCGAACGGGCAACTTTCTCACAACGATCCGGGACGAGCTGTGCGCCCTCGAGAGGCAGAGTGTCTCGCACCACACAAGTGCCACATGAGGGTGGATGCACCCGGCCACTACCGCGGCTACACGGGCTTTGCCCGGTGGCGCTTGCTGGCGCCGACAAGATGGCGAGGGGGTCAGGAACAATGACTGTAGGTTTTTTCCTGTGGCATTCGCAGGAGTCCCATGTTTTTTGCAAAACCCTTCCGGAACCTTTTTCTTAGGTCGATGAGTTGTTTGCACATAATGCTTAGGTAAAGCGTACACCGATGAAGCCTGGCGACGCGGTGCTCAGGGCCAACGTCTTTGCAATTAGCAATACGCTACTAGTGCGTGCGGCGTTTGGCTCCTCCGAGGAAGGTGTTGCGAGCATCTGGCCTTTTGGGCAGGAACATGAGTGCCTTCTCCTTTGGCTCGTAGGCCATCACCATCCACATGGGGTGTGAGCGTCGCCTCCAAGTGGACTAAATTGCACGAAACCACCACTTTGAAGGGTAGGTTTGCAAAAAACAGTGCGCTACACTTTTCTTGCAGAAAACACCATGTCTTGTGTAATTGATTTGCAAAAACCACTAATCGGCAGATCTGGTTCTGCTAAGAGAGATTATGACAGATGGGGCCCGTCACTAAGGCTAATGTGGCACTGCTTAACATCTCACATGTAACAGCAATGTTTGTTAGCGTTATCATTATGTGTGGCCCTATGGGGTCTGATACGTCTCCAACGTATCTACAATTTATGAAGTATTCATGCCATGTTTACAATAGTTTTATATGATTTTGGTATGATTTGATTATAACTAACCCGGACTGATGCAATTTTCAGCAGAACTACTGCGGTGTTGTTTTTATGCAGAAATAAAAGTTCTCGGAATGCGCTGAAAATCAACGGAGAATTTTTCTGGAAAATATAAAAAATACTGGAACAAAGAGTTACGGGAGGGGAGTCCCATGGGCCCCACGAGGGTGGGGGGCACCCCTGTGCCTCGTGGGCTACGCATGGGGCCCCCTGACTTGTTCTCGACGCCAACGTCTCCTATAAATGCCCAAACCTCCAGAAAATAACCTAGATCAGAAGTTCCGCCGACGCAAGCCTCTGTAGCCACGAGAAATCAAGCTAGGCCCTCTCTGGCACCCTGCCGGAGGGGGCCATCATCACCGGAGGCCATGGGGAAGGATCCCGGAGGGGACATCATCGCCATGAAGGCCAAGGACCAGAGGGGGAACCTCTCCCCATCCAGGGGGGAGGCCATGGAGGAGGAAGCACAAGGGGGAGAACCTCTCCTCCTCTCTCCCGGTGGTGCCGGAGTGCCATCGGGAGGGGAATCATCGCAGCGGTGATCGTCTTCATCAACACTACCATCATCATCACCATCCTTATCTCATTTACGCGGTCCACTCTCCTGCACCCCGCTGTAATCCCTACTTGAACATGGTGTTTTATGCCACATATTATGATCCAATGATGTGTTGCCATCCTATGATGTTTTGAGTAGATATCCTTAGTCTTTGGGTTGATCGATGATCTAGATTGGTATGAGTTGTATGTTTTATTTTGGTGTTGTCCTATTGTGACCTCCGTGTCGTGCAAGCATGAGGAATTCCGGCTGTAGGGTGTTGCAATATTTCCATGGTTTACTTATTGTCTGCGTTGCTTGAGTGACAGAAGCATAAACACGGACAAGTGGGTCACGGCATATGGGAATAAAGGGGACTTCATATGTTAATGCTATGGTTGGGTTTTACCTTAATGATATTTAGTAGCTGCGGATGCTTGCTAGAGTTCCAATAATAAGTGCGTATGATCCAAGAAGAGAAAGTATGTTAGCTTATGCCTCTCCCTTATATGAAATTGCAATGACGACTACCGGTCTTGTTAACAATAGCCTAGGATAATTCCGCACGCTGACCCATCATTATTCCACTCGCTATTTACAATATTTAATAATATATTCTAACTTTTTATGATAACAACACCTACTTTTATATTTTAGCTCTCCGATATCATACAAAGTTATCCTCTTCATACCCACAACATAGTTTTATTTCTCGTTTCTAGTTGGAAGCAAATGTTCGGTGTATGTAGAGTCGTATCAGTGGCAGATAGGACTTGAGAGAATATTGATCTTACATTTAGCTCCTTGTGGGTTCGACACTCCATGCTTATCACTTCCACCTTTGGAAATTGCTACGAAGATTCCCTGCACTTGGGGATTATCAAGCTATTTTCTGGCGCCATTGCCGGGGAGCAATAGTGTGGGGTTCATATTCTCGTGTGTGCTTGTTTGCTTTCTTCACTAAGTAGTTTTGTTGTCCCTTTTAGTTTTGCTTAGTTGTGGGTGAAACATAAAAAAATTTGAAAAAATTGAAAATACAAAAAGATGCACTTGCCTCATATGCCTGAAAAGTTTTTTTAAGAGAAGTGATTGGAAAGTTATGCATTGGAGAAGTGAGGGTCGACCTTGAGCACTTGTGTTAATGCTCATGGAAACAATGTAGAATTTTTCATGGAAGTTTCTCCGTAAAGAATTATCCCCTTGTATATATCCATTGTATTATAAAAATAATATGCCAAGCTTTGGTTTTAGGATGATTAGATTGCTTGTTTACAAAAACAGAAACTTTGGTTGTAGCGCGTGAATTTACATGTTTTACTGGAAAGTCAAATGGGTCTGAAACTTTTTGCACATTACTCCTGTACAAATTTTTTCAATTCTCATATTTTAGTTAGAATTTTTGGAGTTACATAAGTTTACTAAATTTCCAGATTACTACAGACTGTCCTGTTTCTTGACAGATTATGTTTTCTTTGTGTTGTTCGCTTATTTTTATGAATCCATGGGTAGTATCGGGGGGTATGAACCATGGTGAAGTTGGAATACAGTAGATAAAGTGCTAATATTAAATTGAAATGATTTTTAAACAGTACCTAAAGGTAGTGATTTGCTTTATTATACTAACGGATCTCACAAAGTTTTTGTTAAGTTTTGTGTGGATGAAGTGTTCGAAGAACGAGGAGCTACCGATGTGAGAAGAATAAAGAGAGGCAAGAGTTCAAGCTTGGGGATGCCCAAGGCACCCCAAGCAAATATTTCAAGGATACTCAAGCATCTAAGCTTGGGGATGCCCTGGTTGGCATCACATCTTTCTTCTTCAACAATTATCGGTATACCTTGGTTTTTGTTTTGTTCACGTGATTTGTGTCCTTTGTCCTTTCCTTTTTCTTTAGGAACCATGCTAGTATGAGATAGACCTTCATTAATTTATAGAATGCTTCATATTCTTCACTTATATCTTTTGAGTATCGTTTTGTAGAATACTTCGTGTGCTTCACTTATATATTTTGAGCTTGGATGTTGGTTAGTCCATATTAATTGGAGAATGCTCCATGAACTTCACTTATATATTTTGGAGTATGAATAATACTATCATCTAAAGTGGGTTTGGAAGAGTGTCAACTTTAGTAATTAGTGATCCCACTACTTTGGAGGGTGCTGAATCTTAGTTTGATATTTATGGAAGTGGATTTGGAAGAGTGTCAACTTTAGTTAGTAATGATTCCACTATTTTGGAAGAGGTTCCAATTGATTATGAGAACGAAGTTGCTATATATGATGATTATTGTGATGACATGTATGCTATAAAGGAATATTTTAACCATGAAACTTGTCATCATGCTTTTAAATTTTCAATTGGATTATGCCTCACATGACAATTATTTTGTTGAGTTTGCTCCCACTATTCCGAATGAGAAGAATTTTGCTTATGTGGAGAGTAGAATTTTTTCTGCTTGTAGATCATGAAAAGAATGCTTTATGTGATGGTTATATTGCTGAAATCATTCATGATGCTACTGAAAATTATTATGAGGGAAGAATACATGCTTGTAGGAGTTGCAATAATATCAAGTTTTCTCTCTATGTGCTTAAAGTTTTGAAGTTATACTTGTTTTGCCTTCCTATGCTAGTTGATTCTTGTTCCTATAAATTGTGTGCTCACAAAATCCCTAGGCATAGGAAGTGGGTTTGGTTTAAATGTGCTAGTCATATTATTCATGATGTTTTCTTTATGTTTCAATTCTTATCCTTTATGTGAGCATCATTGAAATCATCATGCCTAGCTAAAAGGCATTAAAGAAAAAGCACTTGTTGGGAGACAACCCAATATTTACCCTTACTATTTTTGTGTGTTCACATGATTAAGCTACTGTAGTAATCATGTTTTATTGCTTTTGTTTCAATAAAGTGCCAAGTAAGACCTTTGGGAAGACTTGGGTGAAAGTTAATGTGATCTTGCTGTAAAAACAAAAACAGAAACTTCACGCTCACAAGATTAGCTGTCATTTTTTACAGAAGAGTACTTTTGAGTTGATTCTTTTCGAAGAAGATTAATAGACAAATTCCTCACGTACACCAATTTATTTCATAATTTTTGGAGTAGCAAAAGTATGCTTGTTTTTCAGATCATTACAGACTGTTCTGTTTCTGAAAGATTCTGTTTTCATTGCAAAGTTTGCTTGTTTTCTAGTTTCTATGGCTTATATTGCTCAATATAAATTGTAGAAATGATATGGTACAGTAGGAATTGTGTGAGAACAATTATGAATCTTGTTTTTTGCAGTACCAAAGTGAATGATTTACTCTTTATCATACTAACCCATCTCACGAAGTTCCGTTAAGTTTTGTGTGCTTGAAGTTTTCAAGTTTTGAGTGAGATATCGATATGAGGAGAATAAGGAGTGGAAAGACCCTAAGTTTGGGGATGCCCAAGGCACCCCAAGGTAATATTCAAAGAAGACTCAAGCGCCCAAGCTTGGGGATGCCCCGGAAGGCATCCCCTCTTTCGTCTTCAAAACTATCCGTATACCTTACTTGGAGCTATATTTTTATTCGTCACATGATATGTGTTTTACTTGGAGCATACTTTTAATTTATTTTCTGTTTGAATAAAATCATTGGATCTGAAATCTTGAATGAAATAGAATCATCCCATGGCTAGTTAATTATTTTACAACTCAGTGTTCTTCACTTATATCTTTTTGGAGTAGTTTGTCATTTACTCACGTGCTTCACGAATATCCTATGAGTAAATGGTTGAAGGAATTGAATATCATAAATCTGAATTTATATATGTTTCATATGCTTATACCATGGAGAGTAATGACTTCACACATAATAAGTATAGGAGGTAAACTTATTGAAAGTTAGCAAACCTAGAATTGGTCACTTGAACAATTCATGAAAGAATATAGAAGGAAGAGAGATTTCACATATAAATATACCATCTTGGACATCTTTTGTAATTGTGAGCACTCATTTAAATATGACTTGCTAAAAGTTTGATCTTGGACAAGGAAGACGACTTAATGGGTTATGTTTTCCTATATCCGAAATATTATATTGTCTTGGATCATCCAACATGTTGAGCTTGCCTTTCCCTCTCATGCTAGCCAAATTCTTTGCACCAAGTAGAGATACTACTTGTGCTTCCAAACATCCCTTAAACCAGTTTTGCCATGAGAGTCCACCATACCTACCTATGGATTGAGTAAGATCCTCAACTAAGTTTTCATCATGCATGCAACAAAAATTGCTCCCTAAATATGTATGATCTGTTAGTGCAAATAAAATAAGCTTTATACGAACTTGTGATAGGGAAGAAATAAAAGCGATGGACTGCATAATAAGGGTCTTTATCACAAGTGGCAATATAAAGTGACATTCTTTTGCATTAATATTTTGTGCATCCAACCATAAAAGCGCATGACAACCTCTGTTTCCCTCTGCGAAGGGCCTATCTTTTACTTTTATCTTCTACCATTATACAAGAGTCATGGTGATCATCACCTTTCCGTTTTACACTTTTTCCTTTGTCAAGCACTTTGTGTTGGAGCGATCCAGATATATATATCCACTTGGATGTAGGTTTTCATAAATTATTATTGTTGACATTACCCTTGAGGTAAAAGGTTGGGAAGCGAAACTATAAGCCCCTATCTTTCTCTGTGCCAGGTTAAAACTTTGAACCCATAAATATCACATGAGTGTTAGCAATTGTGAAAGATTAAATGATAGTTGAGTATGTGGAGTTTGCTAATTCAAAGCTCTTACATAGACCCTTCTTGAAAATAAGATGAATTGCAATTGTTTTATGACTAAGAGCATAGTTTGTTAGTTTTCAGGAAAGTTTATGATCTATACTTTAACATGTGAATAGCTTGTTACTTGATCATGAGAAGTTTTATGAGTTGAGCTACTGTTATGATATATAATGATGCTAGAAAAAGTTATTGGAACTATCATCGATAAAATTACACACTTGCTACCATTCACACTTCATAAATGATTTCTTTTATCATTTACCTACTCGAGGACGAGCAGGAATTAAGGTTGGGGATGCTGATACGTCTCCAACGTATCTATAATTTATGAAGTGTTCATGCCATGTTTACAATAGTTTTATATGATTTGATTAGAACTAACCCGGACTGACGTTGTTTTCAGCAGAACTGCCGTGGTGTTGTTTTTGTGCAGAAATAAAATTTCTTGGAATGCGCTGAAAATCAATGGAGAATTTTTCTGGAAAATATAAAAAATACTGGAATAAAAAATACCAAGCACATCAAGAGACGCTTCAATTCCATCCGGGACTTAGTCCAGACTGGAGACATAGAGATTTGCAAGATACATACGGATCTGAATGTTGCAGACCCGTTGACTAAGCCTCTTCCACGAGCAAAACATGATCAGCACCAAGACTCCATGGGTGTTAGAATCATTATTGTGTAATCTAGATTATTGACTCTAGTGCAAGTGGGAGACTGAAGGAAATATGCCCTAGAGGCAATAATAAAGTTATTATTTATTTCCTTATTTCATGATAAATGTTTATCATTCATGCTAGAATTGTATTAACCGGAAACATGATACATGTGTGAATGCATAGACAAAACAACATGTCACTAGTATGCCTCTACTAGACTAGCTTGTTAATCAAAGATGGTTATGTTTCCTAACCATGAACAAAGGAGTTGTTATTTGATTAATGAGGTCACATCATTAGCAGAATGATCTGATTGACATGACCCATTCCCTTAGCTTAGCACACGATCGTTTAGTATGTTGCTACTGCTTTTATCCATGACTTATACATGTTCTGTAACTATGAGATTATGCAACTCCGTTTGCGGAGGAACACTTTGGTGCTACCAAACGTCACAACGTAATCGGGTGATTATAAAGGAGTACTACAGGTGTCTCCAAAGGCGGATGTTGGGTTGGCGTATTTGAGATTAGGTTTTGTCACTCCGATTGTCGGAGAGGTATCTCTGGGCCCTCTCGGTAATGCACATCATTGAAGCCTTGCAAGCACTACAACTAATGAGTTAGTTGTGAGATGATGTATTACGGAACGAGTAAAGAGACTTGCCGTAACGAGATTGAACTAGGTATTGGATACCGACGATCGAATCTCGGGCAAGTAACATACCGAAGACAAAGGAACAACGTATGTTGTTATGCGGTCGACCGATAAAGATCTTCGTAGAATATGTAGGAACCAATATGGGCATCCAGGTCCGCTGTTGGTTATTGACCGTGAATAGTTCTAGGTCATGTCTACATTGTTCTCGAACCGTAGGGTCCGCACGCTTAAGGTTTCGATGGCGGTTATTATGAGTTTATGAGTTTTGATGTACGAAGGAGTTCGAGTCCGGATGTGATCACGGACATGACGAGGAGTCTCGAAATGGTCGAGACATAAAGATTGATATATTGGAAGCCTATGTTTGGAGTTCGAATGGTTCCGCGAAAACGGAATTCTGAGTACCGGAGGTTACGGAACCCCGGGAGGTAAATGGGCCTCGATGGGCCTTAGTGGAAAGGAGAAGGGCCAGCCCTGGGTGGGGGCGCCCCCCTTCCCTAGTCCTACTAGGACTAGGAGAAGGGGCCGCCCCCTCTCTCTCTTTCCCCTCAGGAATCCTAGTCCAACTAGGATTGGGGGAATCCTACTCCCAGAGGAGTAGGACTCCCTGCGCGCCTCCCTTGGCCGCCGCCCCTCCCCTGGCTCCTTTATATACGAGGCAGGGGGCACCTAGAACACACAAGTTGATCGTGAGATCGTTCCTTAGCCGTGTCGGTGCCCCCTCCACCATATTCCACCTCGGTTATACTGTCGCGAAGCTTAAGCGAAGCCCTGCGCCGTGAAACATCAAGATCGTCACCACGCCCGTCGTCTTGTGGAACTCTCCCTCAACACTCGGCTGGATCGAGTACGAGGGACGTCATCGAGCTGTACGTGTGTCAAGAACTCGGGGCGTCGGAGTAACGCGCCGGATCGGTCGGATCGCGAGGAGAACGTCGACTACTTCCTCTACGTTGTGATCGCTTCGCTTCGGGTCTACAAGGGTATGTAGACAACACTCTCCCTCTCGTTGCTATACATCACCATGATCTTGCGTGTGCGAGGAAAATTTTTGAAATTACTACGTTCCCCAACAGTGGCATCGAGCCAGGTTTTTCTATGGTTTGATGTTTTGCACGAGTAGAACACAAGTGAGTTGTGGGCGATACAAGTCATACTACCTACCAGCATGTCATACTTTGGTTCAGCGGTATTGTGAGATGAAGCGGCCAGACCGACATTACGCAGACGCTTACGCGAGACTGGTTTCACCGCCACGAGCACTCGTTGCTTAAAGGTGACTGGTGGGTGTCTGTCTCTCTCACTTTAGTTGAACTGAGAGTGTGGCTCGCCGGTCCTTGAGAAGGTTAAAACGGAGTCTATTTGACGAAGTATCGTTGTGGTTTTGATGCGAGGTGAGACTGGTTCTTGCTTAAGCCCGTAGCAGCCACGTAAAATTTGCAACAACAAAGTAGAGGACGTCTAACTTGTTTTTGCAGGGCATGTTGTGATGTGATATGGTCAAGACGTGATGCTATATTTCATTGTATGAGATGATCATGTTTTGTAACGAAGTTATCGGCAATCGGCTGGAGCCATATGGTTGTCGCTTATTGTATGCAATGCAATCGCCTGTAATGCTTTACTTTATCACTAAGCGGTAGCGATAGTCGTAATAGCATAAGTTTGGCGAGGCGACAACGATGCTACGATGGAGATCAAGGTGTCACGCCGGTGACGATGGTGATCATGGAGGTGCAGCAAGATGGAGATCATGAAGCACAAGATGATGATGACCATATCATATCACTTATATTGATTTGCATGTGGTGTTTATCCTTTTATGCATCTTATCTTGCTTTGATTGACGGTAGCATTATAAGATGATCTCTCACTAAATTATCAAGAAGTGTTCTCCCCGAGTATGCACCGTTGCCAAAGTTCGTCGTGCCCAGACACCACGTGATGATCGGGTGTGATAAGCTCCACGTCCATCTACAACGGGTGCAAGCCAGTTTTGCACACGCAGAATACTCGGGTTATACTTGACGAGCCTAGCATATGCAGATATGGCCTCGGAACACGGAGACCGAAAGGTCGGCGTGAATCATATAGTAGATATGATCAACATAAGATGTTCACCATTGAAAACTACTCCATTTCACGTGATGATCGGTTATGGTTTAGTTGATTTGGATCACGTGATCACTTGGATGACCGAGAGATGTCTTTCTAAGTGGGAGTTCTTAAGTAATATGATTAATTGAACTTAAATTTATCATGAACTTAGTACTGATAGTATCTTGCTTGTTTATGTTTGATTGTAGATAGATGGCTCGTCTTTGTTGTTCCGTTGAATTTTAATGCGTTCCTTGAGAAAGCAAAGTTGAAAGATGATGGTAGCAATACACGGATTGGGTCCGTAACTTGAGGATCATCCTCATTGCTGCACTGAAGAGTTACGTCTGGATGCACCGCTAGGTGCAGAACTCTTGCTAATGCAAGCGCAGATGTTATGAGCGTCTGGCGAGCAAAGTGATGACTACTCTATAGTTCGATGTGCCATGCTTTACGGCTTAGAACCGGGACTTCAACGACGTTTTGAGCGTCATGGAGCATATGAGATGTTCCAGAGTTGAAGTTAATATTCCAACAGAATGCCCGGATTGAGAGATATGAAGTCTCCAATAAGTTCTATAGCTGCAAGATGGAGGAGAACAGTTACATTAGTGAGCATATACTCGTAATGTCCGGGTACTACAATCACTTGACACAATTGGGAGTTAATCTTCCGGATGATTGTGTCATTGATGAATTCTCAATCACGCCACCAAGCTACAAAGGCTTCGTGATGAACTATAATATGCAAGGGTTAGTAAAGACTATGCTCGAGCTCTTCGCAATGCTAAAGGCTGCGGAGGTAGAAATCAAGAAAGAGCATCAAGTGTTGATGGTCAACAAGACCACTAGTTTCAAGAAGAAAGGCAAAGGAAGAAGAAGGGAATCTCAAGAAGAACAGCAAGCAAGTTGTTGCTCAGAAAAGAAACCCAAGTCTGGCCCTAAACCTGAAGCCGAGTGCTTCTCCGCAAGCGATGGTCCTTTGGAAGCGGAACTGCCCCAAGTATTTGGCGGATAAGAAGGATGGCAAGGTGAACAAAGGTATATGTGATATACATGTTATTGATGTGTACCTTACTAGAGCTCGTAGTAGCACTGGTATTTGATCTGGTTACATTGCTAATATTTGCAACTCAAGCAGGACTACTGATTGCGAAACGGCAAAGGGCGAGGTGACGATGCGTGGGAAATGGTTCCAAAGTCGATGTGATCGCGGTCGGCACGCTACCTTCGGGATTAGTTTTAGACCTAAATAATTGTTATTTGGTGCTGCGTTGAGCATGAACATTATATCTGGATCTTGTTTGATGCGAGACGGTTATTCATTTAAATCGAGAGAATAATGGTTGTTCTATTTATATGAGTAATATCTTTTATGGTCATGCACCCTTGAGGAGTGGTCTATTTCTTATGAATCTCGATAGTAGTGATACACATATTCATAATGTTGAAACCAAAAGATGCAGAGTTGATAACGAAAGTGCAACTTATTTGTGGTACTCGCCGTTTAGGTCATATCGAGTAAAGCGCATGAAGAAACTCCATCTTGATGGACTTTTGGAGTCACTTGATTATGAATCACTTGGCACTTGCGAACCGTGCCTCATGGGCAAGATGACTAGAACACCATTCTCCGGTACTATGGAGAGAGCAACAGATTTGTTGGAGATCATACATACAGATTTATGTGGTCCGATGAATGTTGAGGCTCGTGGCGGATATCGTTATTTTCTCACCTTCACAGATGACTTAAGCAGATATGGGTATATCTACTTAATGAAACATAAGTCTGAAACGTTTGAAAAGTTCAAAGAATTTGAGTGAAGTTGAAAATCATCGTAACAAGAAAATTAAGTTTCTACGATCGATCGTGGAGGTGAATATTTGAGTTACGAGTTTGGTCTACATTTGAAACAATGCGGAATAGTTTCGCAACTCACGCCACCCGGAACACCACAACGTAATGGTGTGTTCGAGCGTCGAATCGTACTTTACTAGATATGGTGCGATCTATGATGTCTCTTCAGATTTACCGCTATCGTTTTGGGGTTATGCTCTAGAGGCGGCCGCATTCACACTGAATAGAACACCGTCGAAATCCGTTGAGACGACACCTTATGAACTGTGGTTTAGCAAGAAACCAAAGTTGTCGTTTCTTAAAGTTTGGGGATGCGATGCTTATGTGAAAAAGCTTCAACTCGATAAGCTCGAACCCAAATCGAGAAATGTGTCTTCATAGGATACCCAAAGGAAACAGTTGGGTACACCTTCTATCACAGATCCGAAGGCAAGACATTTGTTGCTAAGAATGGATCCTTTCTAGAGAAGGAGTTTCTCTCGAAAGAAGTGAGTGGGAGGAAAGTGGAACTTGATGAGGTAATAGTACCTTCTCCCTTACTTGAAAGTAGTTCGTCACGTAAACCGGTTTCGAGACACCTACACCAGTAGTGAGGAAGTTGATGATGTTGATCATGAAACTTGAGATCAAGTTACTCGCAGAACCTCGTAGATCAACGAGTAAGATCCGCACTGAGTGGTACGGTAATCCTGTTCGGAAGTCATGCTACTAGATCATGATGAACCTACGAACTATGAAGAAGCGATGGTGAGCCCAGATTCGCAAAATGGCTTGAGGCCATGAAATCTGAGATGGGATCCATGTATGAAAACAAAGTGTGGACTTTGGTTGACTTGCCCGAGGGTAGGCAAGCAATAGAAAACAAGTGGATCTTCAAGAAGAAGACCGACGACGGTAATGTTATCGTCTATAAAGCTCGACTTGTCGCAAAAGGTTTTCGACAAGTTCAAGGGATTGACTACGATGAGACCTTCTCACCCGTAGCGATGCTTAAGTCCGTCCGAATCATGTTAGCAATTGCGCATTTTATGATTATGAAATTTGGCAAATGGATGTAAAGACTGCATTCTGAATGGATTTACGGAAGAAGAGTTGTATATGATGCAACCGAAGGTTTTATCGATCCAAAGGAGCTAACAAAGTGTGCAAGCTCCAATGATCCATATATGGACTGGTGCAAGCATCTCGGAGTTGGAATAAACGCTTTGATAGTGTGATCAAAGCATTTGGGTTTGTCTGAGACTTTTGGAGAAGCTTGTATTTACAAGAAAGTGAGTGGGAGCTCAGAGCATTTCGATATTATATGTAGATGACATATTGCTGATCGGAAATGATATAGAATTCTGGATAGCATAAAGGGATACTTGAACAAGAGTTTTTCAATGAAAGACCTCGGTGAAGCTGCTTACATATTGGGCATTAAGATCTATAGAGATAGATCAAGACGCTTAATTGGACTTTCACAAAGCACATACCTTGACAAGATTTTGAAGAAGTTCAAAATGGATCAAGCAAAGAAAGGGTTCTTGCCTGTGTTGCAAGGTATGAAGTTGAGTAAGACTCAATGCCCGACCCACTGCAGAAGATAGAGAGAAAATGAAAGATGTTCCTATGCTTCAGCCATAGGCTCTATCATGTATGCAATCTTGTGTACCAGACTGATGTGTGTCTTGCTATAAGCCTAGCAGGAAGGTACCAAAGTAATCCAGAGTGGATCATTGGACAGCGGTCAAGAACATCTGAAATACGAAAAGGACTAAGGATATGTTTCTCGTATATGGAGGTGACAAAGAGCTCATAAATGGCAGTTACGTTGATGCAAGCTTTGACACCGATCCGGACGATTCTAAATCGCAGACCGGATCGTATTTACACTAAACGGAGGAGCTGTCGGTTGGTGCAGTTCTAAACAAAGCGTCGTGGCGGGATCTACATGTGAAGCGGAATACATACCAGCTTCGAAGCAGCTAATGAAGGAGTCGGATGAAGGAGTTCATATCCGATCTAGGTGTCATACCTAGTACATCGGGTCCAATGAAAATCTTCGTGACAATATGGAGCTATTGCCTTAGCAAAGGAATCCAGATTTCACAAGAGGACCAAGCACATCAAGAGGCGCTTCAATTCCATCCGGGACTTAGTCGGACCGGAGACATAGAGATTTGCAAGATACATACGGATCTGAATGTTGCAGACCGTTGACTAAGCCTCTTCCACGAGCAAAACATGATCAGCACCAAGACTCCATGGGTGTTAGAATCATTCTTGTGTAATCTAGATTATTGACTCTAGTGCAAGTGGGAGATGAAGGAAATATGCCCTAGAGGCAATAATAAAGTTATTATTTATTTCCTTATTTCATGATAAATGTTTATCATTCATGCTAGAATTGTATTAACAGGAAACATGATACATGTGTGAATGCATAGACAAAACAACATGTCACTAGTATGCCTCTACTAGACTAGCTTGTTAATCAAAGATGGTTATGTTTCCTAACCATGAACAAAGGAGTTGTTATTTGATTAATGAGGTCACATCATTAGTAGAATGATCGATTGACATGACCCATTCCCTTAGCTTAGCACACGATCGTTTAGTATGTTGCTCTTGCTTTTATCCATGACTTATACATGTTCTGTAACTATGAGATTATGCAACTCCGTTTGCGGAGGAACACTTTGGTGCTACCAAGCGTCACTGGCGAATCGGGTGATTATAAAGGAGTACTACAGGTGTCTCCAAAGGCAGATGTTGGGTTGGCGTATTTCGAGATTAGGTTTTGTCACTCCGATTGTCGGAGAGGTATCTCTGGGCCCTCTCGGTAATGCACATCTGAAGCCTTGCAAGCACTACAACTAATGAGTTAGTTGTGAGATGATGTATTACGGAACGAGTAAAGAGACTTGCGTAGCGAGATTGAACTAGGTATTGGATACCGACGATCGAATCTCGGGCAAGTAACATACCGATGACAAAGGGAACAACGTATGTTGTTATGCGGTCGACCGATAAAGATCTTCGTAGAATATGTAGGAACCAATATGGGCATCCAGGTCCCGCTGTTGGTTATTGACCGTGAATAGTTCTAGGTCATGTCTACATTGTTCTCGAACCGTAGGGTCCATGCACGCTTAAGGTTTCGATGATGGTTATTATGAGTTTATGAGTTTTGATGTACCGAAGGAGTTCGAGTCCGGATGTGATCACGGACATGACGAGGAGTCTCGAAATGGTCGAGACATAAAGATTGATATATTGGAAGCCTATGTTTGGAGTTCGAATGGTTCCGGCGGCGGAATTCTGGAGTACCGGAGGTTACGGAACCCCGGGAGGTAAATGGGCCTCGATGGGCCTTAGTGGAAAGGAGAAGGGCCAGCCCTAGGTGGGCGCGCCTCCCCCTTCCCTAGTCCTACTAGGACTAGGAGAAAGGGCCCCCCTCTCTCTCTTTCCCCTCAGGAATCCTAGTCCAACTAGGATTGGGGGAATCCTACCCCAGAGGAGTAGGACTCCTGTAGCGCCTCCCTTGGCCGCGGCCCCTCCCCTGGCTCCTTTATATCTGGGGCAGGGGGCACCTAGAACACACAAGTTGATCGTGAGATCGTTCCTTAGCCGTGTGCGGTGCCCCCTCCACCATATTCCACCTCGGTTATACTGTCGCGAAGCTTAGGCGAAGCCTGCGCCGGTGAAACATCAAGATCGTCCACCACGTCGTCTTGTGGAACTCTCCCTCGACACTCGGCTGGATCGAGTACGAGGGACGTCATCGAGCTGTCGTGTGTCAAGAACTCGGGGCGTCAGATAACGGCGCCGGATCGGTCGGATCGCGAGGAGAACGTCGACTACTTCCTCTACGTTGTGATCGCTTCCGCCGGGTCTACAAGGGTATGTAGACAACACTCTCCCCTCTCGTTGCTATACATCACCATGATCTTGCGTGTGCGTAGGAAAATTTTTGAAATTACTACGTTCCCCAACACCATCATCGCCATGAAGGCCAAGGACCAGAGGAGGAATCTCTCCCCATCCAGGGGGAGTCAATGGAGGAGGAAGCATAAGGGGGAGAACCTCTCCTCCTCTCTCCAGGTGGCGTCGGAGTGCCATCGGGAGGGGAATCATCGCCGCGGTGATCGTCTTCATCAACATCACCATCCTCATCTCTTTTACACGGTCCACTCTCTCGCACCCCATTGTAATCCCTACTTGAACATGGTGCTTTATGCCACATATTATGATCCAATGATGTGTTGCCATCCTATGATGTTTTGAGTAGATATACTTTGTCTTTGGGTTGATTGATGATCTAGATTGGTATGAGTTGTATGTTTTATTTTGGTGCTGTCCTATTGTGCCCGCTGTGTCACGCAAGCGTGACGGATTCCCGCTGTAGGGTGCTGCAATATGTACATGGTTTACTTATTGTCTGCATTGCTTGAGTGACAGAAGCATAAACACGGATAAGTGGGTAACGGCGTATGGGAATAAAGGGGACTTGATATGTTAATGTTATGGTTGGGTTTTACCTTAATGATCTTTAGTAGTGGCGGATGCTTGCTAGAGTTCCAATCATAAGTGCATATGATCCAAGAAGAGAAAGTATGTTAGCTTATGCCTCTCCCTCATATGAAATTGCAATGACGACTACCGGTCTTGTTAACAATTGCCTAGGATAATTCCGTACACTGACCCATCATTATTCCACACTCCCTATTTATAATATTTAGTAATATATTCTAACTTTACGATAACAACACCTACTTTTATGTTTTAGCTCTCTGATATCATACAAAGTTATCCTCTTCATACCCACAACATATTTTAATTTCTCATTTCTAGTTGGAAGCAAACGCTCGGTTTACGTACAATCGTATCAGTGGCAGATAGGACTTGAGAGAATATTGATCTTACCTTTAGCTCCTTGTGGGTTCGACACTCCATGCTTATCACTTCCACCTTTGGAGATTGCTACGATGATTCCCTGCACTTGGGGATTACCAGGGTCCACCTGTCATTGGAAACTAATAATAATAAAAGCATTGGCTCATCTTATCCCGGCTGAGGCAGAGGCTCGCTGCCATCGTCGTTGCTGCCCCCGGTCGACACAGAAGCCCGTCGCCCTTCCCGTACACGGCCAGGCAGAGGACGCCGCCGTCCCGCCCTCACCCCCGACCGAGTAGCAGCCTTCCACCACGTGCCAGTAAGATGGCCTATGTGCCTCGGTCATGACAGAGCCGGAGCATTGATACGTCTCCATCGTATCTACTTTTCCAAACACTTTTGCCCTTGTTTTGGACTCTAACTTGCATGATTTGAAAGGAACTAACCCGGACTGATGCTGTTTTTGGCAGAATTGCCATGGTGTTATTTTTGTGCGGAAATAAAAGTTCTCGGAATGACCTAACACTTCACGGAGATTATCTTTGGAATTTATAAAAAATGGGCGAACGAATCAAGAGCAGGGGGCCCACACCCTATCCACGAGGGTGGGGGCGCGCCTACCCCCCTGGGCGTGCCCCCTGCCTCGCGGACCCCCTGATGCTCCACCGACCTCAACTCCAACTCCATATATTCACGTTCATGGAGAAAAAAATCAGAGAGAAGGATTCATAGCGTTTTACGTTGCGGAGCCGCCGCCAAGCCCTAATCTCTCTCGGGAGGGCTGATCTGGAGTCCGTTCGGGGCTCCAGAGAGGGGAATCCGTCGTCGTCGTCATCATCAACCATCCTCCATCACCAATTTCATGATGCTCACCGCCGTGCATGAGTAATTCCATCGTAGATGGTGATAGGTTGGATGAGATTTACCATGTAATCGAGTTAGTTTTGTTAGGGTTTGATCCCTAGTATCCATTATGTTCTAAGATTGATGTTGCTATGACTTTGCTATGCTTAATGCTTGTCACTAGGGCCTGAGTGCCATGATTTCAGATCTGAACCTATTATGTTTTCATGAATATATGTGAGTTCTTGATCCTATCTTGGAAGTCAATAGTCACCTACTATGTGTTATGATCCGGCAACCCCGAAGTGACAATAATCGGGACCACTCCCGGTGATGACCATAGTTTGAGGAGTTCATGTATTCACTAAGTGTTAATGCTTTGGTCCGGTACTCTATTAAAAGGAGGCCTTAATATCCCTTATTTTCCAATTGGACCCCGCTTCCACGGGAGGGTAGGACAAAAGATGCCATGCAAGTTCTTTTCCATAAGCACGTATGACTATATTCGGAATACATGCCTACATTGCATTGATGAACTGGAGCTAGTTCTGTGTCACCCTATGTTGTAACTGTTGCATGAGGAATCACATCCGGACATACTTGTCCATCATTGATCCATTTCCTAAGAGCTCTTCACATATTGATCTTTGCTTAGTTACTTTACCGTTGTCACTGTTACAATTACTACAAAACTGCTACTGTTACTTTTGCCACGGTTACCGTTACTTCCATACTACTTTGCTACAAAATACTTTGCTGCAGATATTAAGTCTTTCAGGTGTGGTTGAATTGACAACTCAACTGCTAATACTTGAAAATATTCTTTGGCTCCCCTTGTGTCGAATCAATAAATTTGGGTTGAATACTCTACCCTCGGCTATTACGATCCCTATACTTGTGGGTTATCAAGACTATTTTTTCAACTGTATTTGTTGCGGGGAGCATAGCTCTATTCTTTGAGTCACTTGGGATTTATATCTGCTAATCACTATGAGGAACTTGAAAGACGAGAAAACCAAGATTTATCCCTCAACTATGAGGGGAGGTAAGGAACTGCCATCTAGCTCTGCACTTGATTCTCCTTCTATTTCGAGTAAACTTGCAACACCTAAACCTTCTTCTGCTATTAATTCTGATATGCTCATGTTATTGATGATGCCACTTCTGCTATGCATGATGCTTATGATGAAACTACTTCTATGCTTGATAATACTATGACATTAGGTGAATTTCTCGATGAACAACTTGCTAGGGCTAGAGAGAATGAAATTATTGAAATTGATAATATTGATGAAGTGATGATGAAGATTCTCCCCCTAGATATGAATTGCCTGTTGTGCCTGAGGGTTATGTTATGGATGAAGAAACTGCTAGAGATTTTCTTGCTTGCAATGATAGATATTGTCTTAAGAAATTATCAGCTAAGATGAAAGAAAAGTCTTTGAATGCTAGAATGAAATATTACCCTGCTTTTGCTACTTCACCTATCTGCATTACTGATAAGGATTATGATTTCTCTGTTGATCCTGAGATAATTACTTTAGTTGAATCTGATCCTTTTTATGGCTATGAATCTAAAACTGTTGTGGCATGATACATCCATTTTGCATCATGCTTTTATGTCGATATTTATTGCATTATGGGCTGTTATTTCACGTTATGTCACAATACTTATGGCTATTCTCTCTTATTTTACAAGGTTTACATGAAGAGGAGAATGCTTGAAAATGGAATTCGGGCTGGAAAAGGAGCAAATATTGAAGGCTATTCATGCAACTCCAAAAGTCCTCAAACTCCACGGAACACCTTAAAATAAATAAAGAAAAATCGTCGCCAAAGATGAAGGCCGGGGCCCCACACCTGCTCACGAGGGTGGGGCGCCCCAGCGCCCCTACCTCGTGGGCCCCTGGTGGCTCTCCGACGTCCATCTTCTCCCATATGAAGTCTTTTGATGAGAAAAAAATAGGAGAGAACCTTTCGGGACGAGACTCCGCCGCCATGAGGCGGAACCTTGGCGGAACCAATCTAGGGCTCCGACAGAGCTGTTCTGCCGGGGACACTTCCCTCCAGGAGGGGGAAATCAACACACCATCGTCATCACCAACGCCCCTCTCATCGGGAGAGGGCAATCTCCATCAACATCTTCACCAGCACCATCTCATCTCCAAACCCTAGTTCATCTCTTGTATCCAATTCTTGTCTCCAAGTCCGGGATTGGTGCTAGTAGGTTGCTAGTAGTGTTGATTACTCCTTGTAGTTGATGCTAGTTGGTTTATTTGGTGGAAGATCATATGTTCAGATCCTTTATGCACAATATTACCCTCCGATTATAAACATGAATATGCTTTGTGAGTAGTTACGTTTGTTCACGAGGACAAGGAGAAGTCTTGCTATTAGTAGTCATGTGAATTTGGTATTAGATTCGATATTTTGATAAGATGTATGTTGTCTAACCTCTAGTGGTGTTATGTGAACGTCGACTACATAACACTTCACCATTATTTGGGACTAGAGGAAGGCATTGGGAAGTAATAAGTAGATGATGGGTTGCTAGAGTGATGAAGCTTAAACCCTAGTTTATCGTTGCTTCGTAAGGGGCTGATTTGGATCCATATGTTTCATGCTATGGTTAGGTTTACCTTAATACTTTTGTTGTAGTTGCGGATTCTTGAAATAGAGGTTAATCATAAGTGGGATGCTTGTCCAAGTAAGGGCAGTACCCAAGCACTGGTCCACCCACATATCAAATTATCAAAGTACCGAACGCGAATCATATGAGCGTGATGAAAACTAGCTTGACGATATTCCCATGTGTCCTCGGGAGCGCTTTTCCTATTATAAGAGTTTGTCCAGGCTTGTCCTTTGCTACAAAAAGGATTGGGCCACCTTGCTGCACTTTATTTACTTTTGTTACTTGTTGCTCGTTACCATTTATCTTATCACAAAACTATCTGTTACCACTTATTTGATGCTTTGAGAGAATACCTTCTTTGAAAACCGCTTATCATTTCCTTCTGCTCCTCGTTGGGTTCGACACTCTTACTTATCAAAAGGACTACGATAGATCCCCTATTCTTGTGGGTCATCATGGCACATCTTACTAAATTGAATGATATAGCCACCCTATTCACTCATGAGGAAAAAATTCGTTACTACTATATCCTTAAGCTATTTTCATTCTCACTAAAGGGTGATGCTAAACACATGGTTTGGTTGTGTGCGTAGTCCCCAGGATATGATTATTACTTCTCTGCTAAATATTTCCCCGCTCATAAGAAACAAGCTGCCTTAAGGGAAATATATAATTTTGTGCAAATTGAAGAAGAGGGTCTCCCACAAGCTTGGGGGAGGCTTCTCCAATTACTTAATGCTTTGCCTGATCATCATCTCAAGAAAAATGAAATACTTGATATCTTTTATAATGGACTAACCGATGCTTCCAGAGACCACCTGGATAGTTTTGCTGGTTGTGTTTTCAGGGAAAGAACTGTTGATCAAGCTGAATTGTAATTGAATAATATGTTGACTAATGTAAACAATTGGACACTTCCTGAACCAACTCCTAAGCCAACTTCGAAGAAAAGGGGTATTCTATTTCTCAGTCCTGAAGACATGCAAGAGGCAAAGAAATCTATGAAAGAAAAGGGTATTAAAGCTGAAGATGCTAAGAATTTACCGCCTATTGAAGAAATACATGGTCTTGATAACCCGACACAGGTAGTAAAGGTAAATTCTCTCTATAGATTTGATGAAGGTGATATTCCTCGTTATAAGTCTGCTAGTCAATGCTTGGATGAGTTTGATAATTTTATTGTTAAACAAGAAAACTTCAATGTTTATGTTGGTAGACAATTGAAATGCAATGCTTGTATGATTGAACACTTGAGTGATTATATGTCTAGAGTTAAAGGTGAACTTAAACTTATTAGTAAACATGCTTCCATGGTTACCACTCAAGCAGAACAAGTGCTTAAAGCTCAAAATGATTTGCTCAATGAATTAAATAATAAGACAAATGATAATGCTATTAGAGTTATGACTAGAGGGGGTAAAATGACTCAGAAACCTTTGTATCCTGAGGGCCACCCTAAGAGAATTGAGCAATATTCTCAGAGAACTAATGTTGACGCACCTAGTCCTTTTAAGAAGAAGAAAAAGAAAATTTATAGGACTTTGCATGCTTCTAGTGAACCTGTTGTTGACACACCTGAGAATCCCAATGATATTTCTATTTTTGATGCTGAAACACAATCTGGTAATGAACATGAACCTAGTGATAATGTTAATGATGATGCTCATGTTGATGCTCAACCTAGCAATAACAATGATGTAGAAATTGAACCTGCTGTTGATCTTGATAACCCACAATCAAAGAATCAACGTTATGATAAGAGAGACTTCGTTGCTAGGAAGCACGGTAAAGAAAGAGAACCATGGGTTCAGAAACCCATGCCTTTCTCTCCTAAACCTTCCAAGAAAAAGGATGATGAGGATTTTGAGTGCTTTGCTGAAATGATTAGACCTATCTTTTTGCGTATGCGTTTGACTGATATGCTTAAAATGAATCCTTATGCTAAGTACATGAAAGATGTTGTTACAAATAAAAGAAAGATACCGGAAGCTGAAATTTCCACCATGCTTGCTAATTATACTTTTAAGGGTGGAATACCAAAGAAACTAGGAGATCCAGGAGTACCAACTATACCATGCTCCATTAAAAGAAACTATGTTAAAACTGCTTTATGTGATCTTGAAGCCGGTGTTAGTGTTATGCCTCTCTCTTTATATCGTAGACTTGATTTGAATAAGTTGACACCTACTAGAATATCTTTGCAAATGGCCGATAAATCAACTGCTATACCTGTCAGTATTTGTGAGGATGTGCCTGTTGTGGTTGCAAATGTTACTATTTTAACGGACTTTGTTATTCTTGATATTCCCAAGGACGATAGTATGTCAATTATCCTTGGTAGACCCTTTTTGAATACTGCAGGGGCTGTTATTGCTTGCAACAAAGGCAATGTCACTTTTCGTGTTAATGGTAATGAGCATACGATACATTTTCCGAGGAAACAACCTCAAGTCCACAGTATCAATTGTATTTGAAAAATTTCAACGATTACTATTGGAGGTTTTGAATTTCCTCTTTCTACTGTCAAGAAGAAATATGATATTCTTATTGTTGGGGACATGCATATCCCCATTGAGGTAACTTAGTGCTATTCGAAGATTCTCCGGTTTCATGCGATTCGGAATGAGTTTGTTAACAAGACTTGATCAACCTTGTTAGTGGATTCCTTTTGATGAGCATGAGATGGATGTAGTTAGAAAGCACAACTCTCTGTACCCTCCTTTTACTTTCTGTTATTTAGACTAAATAAAGCAAAAATAGTACTTTTTTGTCTGTTTTCTGATTTATCCTTGCAATAAAAAAATACCCCAAAAATAAAAGTTCTCCAAATGTCCCGAAAATGAAATATGATTTTTTTTGTAGAATATTTAAGAATATTTGGCACTAAGAACACATCAGGGGGCCCCACGTGGCCCCCCTCCACTTATTCCTGCACCCACACACTTCGTCTTCCTCCATAAAAAAATCACCACACAGCTCAAACTCGTGTCCTAGCTCGTTTTCCTGCGATTTTCGATCTCCTTGCTCAAAGCTTCATTCACGAAACTGTTATGGGGGATTGTTCTTTAGTATGTGACTCCTCCAATGGTCCAATTAGTTTTTGTTCTAGTGCTTTATACATTGCAAATTTTTGCTGCTAAGGTGACCCTATTCTTGAGCTGGCATGTCAAATTTATATGGTCCAAAGTAGTTTTAATGCATGATATAGTCTCTAGGCACTTGTGGGAGTAGTTGCTATCAATTTTGTTGAGTTTGGTTCACTTTTATTTTGAGTCACTAAAATTTCAGAATTTTTTTAGAGAAATAAAATGCATAGGAAAACATAACAAGGTGGTTCCTCGAGAAAGCAAGGACCAAGGCTCGCGATACGTAAGCCGGACTATGAACCATCAAGGGAAGCTCAAGTGCGGCCTTGTGAATGGCCATGAGAGGAGTTTATGGTCCAGGCAGGCATTAAGGATGAATTTGACGCGTATGTGCGTAATGCTGATCTTGAGGACTTCGTGTCAGATAAGTGCTCCCAGTACTACTACCTAACTGATTCCTTTGTGGGAAGGTTTAAATTTACATCCTCACGCAATTCTCACACTGTTTTATTTGATCTTTATGATAAATCATATACCATGGACTTGGAAGATTTTAATACTGCTTGTAAACTCCCGCAGTGGGCAATGTTAGTGAACCTCGCAAATCTGAATATAAAGACTTTCTTGCTAGTATCACTGTGGGGGAATCTAGAGAAATCACACAAGCTACCATAGGGAGCATTCATTTCCCTTCCATACATTATTTTGCTCTCTTTATAGGTAGATGCATTAACGGTAAAGATGAAGCTTGTCATATGTGCATTTCAGATCGTAGTGTCCTCAAGAGTGTGGTATTAGGTGATAACAATATAACTTGGGGGCCATTGTTGCACGAAGGTTGCATCTCAACGGTATAAGTGGAGATTTGTTCAGTGGAATTTATGCAACTCGTGTAGCTACTTATCTTGATGTACCCATACATGAAAATGATATAGAGTTACCTCCTGCTTATCTAGATTATAGTGCTATTGTTCGCCATCAGTTTCTTGAGAGGAATGAACAGTCCATCCAATATCGACTAATCTTTGACAGGTAGCACTTTCCATGTTGCCCTTCCTGCTCCTGCTTTCTTTGACTTTCAGGCAAAAAGGAGATATGTTATAACCAGGGAGGAGGCGAACGAATATGAGAGGAGGACGGAGGCAGCTCGCCTCAGAGCTGCAGCTCTTGAGGCAGTAGCTGCTGCATCTCAGTACAACCCCAACTACGACTTTGGATATCCTCCAGGCCAGCAGTGGCCATAGACCAACTTAGGCTAAAAGCCTAAGCTTGGGGGGCTATGCATTTCTCACTGACATTACATTCATGTTCACACACTCATTCCAGTTGTCGGTGCTCATACTTTTTCATTTTACTATCCATGCTAGTTTATTTTCTTTTCTAAGCCTTCTTCTTGTGTGTTTGAAAAACCTTAAGAAAAACCAAAAAAATTAGTTAGTCTACTTTCCATGCTTGTAGTAGTAATTAAAAGAAAACCCAAAAAGATTTTTCGTTCTTATTTTGCTTGTTGGGAGCTTCCCGTGTAAATAGTTTTATTTCTTTTCTTTTGTTTGGGGGTCGAGAGGACAAGACCATGATGAAAATGTTGAGTGGCTCTCATATGCATTATTATTGATTTAACCAAGATCCCATATTACCTTGTCTTCTCCCTTGTATTAATTGCTTGCAGATTCCAGCTTAGTCCAATGCACGTGCACTATTATTATTATCCGCACCGTTGGGTCGTGCGAGTGAAAGGCAATAATGACGATATATGATGGACTGATTGGGATAAGAGAAGCTGGTATGAACTTGACGTATCTTGTTTTTGTAAATATGATTAGTTCATCGTTCCTGATTCAGCCTATTATGAATGAAACATGGTTGCAATGATAATTAGAGATTATAGTTGCTCATGCCATGCTTAATTAGCTAGGAGTTTATAATGGTTTACCTTGCGTGCCAACATTCTATTAAAATGGTTGTGATGTGGTATGATAGGGTGGTATCCTCCTTTGAATGATTCGAGTAGCTTGACTTGGCACATGTTCACGCATGTAGTTGAAACAAAATCAACATAGCCTCCACGATATTTATGTTCATGGTGATTTATATCCTACTCATGCTTGCACTCAGTGTTGATTAATTTTAATGCATGTTCATGACTGTTGTCGCTCTCTAGTTGGTCGCTTCCCAGTCTTTTTCTAGCCTTCACTTGTACTAAGCGGGAATACTGCTTGTGCATCCACTTCCATAAACCCCAAAGTTATTCCATATGAGTCGACCGTACCTTCCTATATGCGGTATCTCTGCCATTCCAAGTAAATTTGTATGTGCCAAACTCTAAACCTTCAAATGAAATTCTGTTTTGTATGCTCGAACATCTCATGTATCAACTAGGGATGTCCATATCTTCCATTGCTAGGTGGGTTATTCTCACAAGGAGTGGACTCCGCTCCTCACTCACGAGAAAATGGCCGGTAACCTGGATGCCCAGTCCCATGCTCAAACCAAAATAATTGCAAATAAAACTCCCCCAGGATTGTTGTTAGTTGGAGGCACCCGATGTTTCGGGCAAGCGATGGATTGATGCTTGTTGGTGGTGGGGGAGTGTAAACTTTACCATTCTGTTTGGGAACCGCCTATAATGTGTGTAGCATGGAAGATATCGAGATCTCTTGGTTGTTATGTTGACAATGAAAGTATGCCACCCAAAATATTATTTATCTCTATTGCAAAACTCGAGCTCTGGCACCTCTACAAATCCCTACCTCCCTCTGTGAAGGGCCTATCTATTTACTTTTATGTTGAGTCATCATCCTCTTATTAAAAAGCACCAGTTGGAGAGCACCGTTGTCATTTGCATCCATTACTATTAATTTATACTGAGTATAACTATGAATGGATCTCTTTTACCATGAATTACAATGTCTAGTCAGTCCTTGATCTTCAGAGGTGCTCTGCATTTATGTTTTGCGGTCTCAGAAAGGGCTAGTGAGATACCATCTTGTTATATCATATTATGGTTGTTTTGAGAAAGTGTTGTCATCCGAGATTTATTATTATTGCTCGCTAGTTGATTATGCCATTGATATGAGTAAAAATGAGACCTAAGTGTTATTGTGAATATGGTTAGTTCATAATCTTTGCTAAAAACGTGAATGTTGGCTTTACGTATTTACAACAACAAGACCAAACAGAGTTTGCAAAAGTTTTTCTTTATCACTTTCAGTTTGTCAACTGAATTGCTTCAGGACAAGCAAAGGTTTAAGCTTGGGGGAGTTGATACGTCTGCATTGTATCTACTTTTCCAAACACTTTTGCCCTTGTTTTGGACTCTAACTTGCATGATTTGATTGGAACTAACCCGGACTGACACAGTTTTCAGCAGAATTGCCATGGTGTTAATTTTGTGCAGAAATAAAAGTTCTCGGAATGACCTGAAACTTCACAGAGATTATTTGTGGAATTTATAAAAATACTGGCGAAAGAATCAAGACCAGGGGCCCACACCCTGTCCACGAGGGTGGGGGCGCGCCTAACCCCCTGGTCGCGCCCCCTACCTCGTGGGCCCCCTGATGCTCCACCGACCTCAACTCCAACTACATATATTCACGTTCAGGGAGAAAACAATTAGAGAGAAGGATTCGTTGCGTTTTACGATACAGAGCCGCCGCCAAGCCCTAATCTATCTCGGGAGGGATGATCTGGAGTCCGTTCGGGGCTCTAGAGAGGGGAATCCGTTGCTGTTGTCATCATTAACCATCCTCCATCACCAATTTCATGATACTCACCGCCATGCGTGAGTAATTCCATCGTAGGCTTGCTGGAGGGTGATTGGTTGGATGAGATTTACCATGTAATCGAGTTAGTTTTGTTAGGGTTTGATCCCTAGTATCCATTATGTTCTAAGATTGATGTTGCTATGACTTTGCTATGCTTAATGCTTGTCACTAGGGCCCGAGTGCCATGATTTCAGATCTGAACCTATTATATTTTCATGAATATATGTGAGTTCTTGATCCAACCTTGCAAGTCAATAGTCACCTACTATGTGTTATGATCCGGCAACCCCGAAGTGACAATAATCGGGACAACTCCCGATGATAACCATAGTTTGAGGAGTTCATGTATTCACTAAGTGTTAATGCTTTGGTCCGGTACTCTATTAAAAGGAGGCCTTAATATCCCTTAGTTTCCAATAGGACCCCGCTGCCACGGGAGGGTAGGACAAAAGATGTCATGCAAGTTCTTTTCCATAAGCACGTATGACTATATTCAGAATACATGCCTACATTGCATTGATAAACTGGAGCTAGTTCTGTGTCACCCTATGTTATAACTATTGCATGAGGAATCGCATCCGACATAATTATCCATCATTGATCCATTGCCTACGAGCTCTTCACATATTGATCTTTGCTTAGTTACTTTACCGTTGTCACTATTACAATTACTACAAAACCGCTACTGTTACTTTTGCCACTATTACCGTTACTTCCATACTACTTTGCTACTAAATAATTTGCTGCACATATTAATTCTTTCAGGTGTGGTTGAATTGACAACTCAACTAGTAATACTTGAGAATATTCTTTGGCTCCCCTTGTGTCGAATCAATAAATTTGGGTTGAATACTCTACCCACGAAAACTGTTGCGATCCCCTATACTTGTGAGTTATCAAGCATGCCCCCCGGGACCAACTGTCGCCGCATCTTATCAACGCTAGGAATGACCTCGCCACTGTCCAATTCATCCAGATCCGGTCGGGATCATGGCATCCGTCGGTTCCATACCCGAACCTCGGACTCGGTCCAGCCCACACCCGGCGAAGCTGCGGCTTGCGCGAGCGTCTGTGGGAAGCATCACTCATGCATCTCCTGCGACAGGAGAGGTCGCACCTCGACCTCCTGCAGGACGCCGCCGACCTGGTTGATTCCTGCCCTCGCTGCGTCGTGAGCAGCACCCGCCGCACCATGCGTCATGCCCATGGCGTCTTGCCTCGCATGGTCGGCCGGCTGCATAGTCGGCGCGCGCAGAACCTCCACCACCGCATCCTCCTTACCTCCGGCGCTTGGCCGAGGCACGCGACGGCGGCCGCATGGCACTTCTTCCCACTATAGGAAAAAGTCCTAGCTATGGCATGGCAAATAGTGCCTTGCTCGCGTAGACACCCAACGCCACCAATATGGCCACATTGTTAAGAAATAGTGGTGGCGTGGGTGGACATGTCAGCAGTATTTTAGTACTAATGGCGTGCCACCTGGCTAACGCCAACAATATATAGTGTTAGCTATGGCGATTATTGTGAGGCAACGCCAGCAATTTGTATTTTTCAGTAATAAAAATAAATATACCCGGCTATTAGTATATGTGCAGCCATTTAAACTTCTAGTGGTAACTTCAAATCCACAAAAATATACCTAGCTAATAATATATTTTTCAGTAACTAGCTTGCTACCTACAAGCAAAAGTTATACGGTAGCTAGCTACAAGCAAAAGTTATCCTCATATCACGCAACTTGTTATCTGCTAACTAGCTACGGTGAAGAATGACCTCATCTCACGCAACATGTTCCTGTTGCTCTGTCCCTCCTTTTTGAAATAGACTTTGCGGGTCTTCAGTTCCTCCGTCTCGGCCTTCAGGAGCCGTATCTCATTCTTCATAGACTCGATATCGGTGACCAGTAGTTCCTTCTGGTCGATGAGCTCCAATTTTATCTCGCAGAGATCAGAGTTCTCGTCGATCATCTCTTCCTTCTCTTTCTTCAGAGAGTCATTCAACTCCTTAAGTGCCTTCATTGTACTCTCCTTTGACGCGACAAGCTCAAGGCTGAGCATGTCAACGTCATATACCGGTAGCTGCTACTGGACCGGTTCTGGAGATGGATCTCGTACATACACCTGGCAAGTCAAATATTTGAAATCATCAATAATGAATGGTTAGATAATATATGTATATATGCATGTGTTTCCAATGGTCATGAATGTTTTTGTAATCTTACCTGGTTGGTGCTCGTTTCGCCTTTGTCAACTTCATAGGCCGTGAAGTTGCACGAGGACGGGTAGTGGTTGTTCCAGCTAGTCATGGCTGGAATTCAAAAAAAATAACAAGTATATGTTATTATGACAAGAACCAAACACACATGTCAAAGTATACAATGCAAATTTGTCCATAACAGCAACATAGCAATATACAAGCAAGACCAAGACATGCTACAGTAACATGAAGTGCATATGCATGGCATGTGGATGGAGTATGCTAGATGCATAGAAATTCATCCAAAGGTTCAAGTTCATTAGCATCATGGAGTATGCAACATTAGCAAACTGTTATATTAACATAGCCGCATATTTAGAGCAAGTTTAAGTCATGCTACAGTATTTTACATGTCAACAAAAGGCATGGCATGAATATAATGGTAATTCATAACAAAACATCTTTACTGATAATGTTGAAAATAGTTATAGATTAGTGGGAAACATCATGGAAACATGGCAAGTTTTAATTCTACCAGTTTCAGACTTGGCAGATTTCATCAAGGGTAAAACAACAACAATATATCATAGCATGTGACACTCAACTATTTTGCGACACCTAACTTGGAGCATTACTTTCGAGTGGAAATTTTCTTTGAACATTATATTTGCCACATTGGACACTCAACTATTTGAATCAAACCGAAGATTCAATGGGAAGCTAGTCATATATGTGAGATGGTGAAAAAGTAGTACACAGCAGCAACTCAAACACTTTGTAATGGATTACAACAACTCAAACACTTTCTTTCAGAATTTAGATGCTTCCAAAGATGATGACTTAAAAAACATATCTACCTTAATTTGATTGACAAATTGGATTTCCAGTTTCTACAACTAGTGCTAACCAAAGATTGAAAAATATATCTACCTTAATTCTAGACAACTACAACAAATTGTCCCTACCTAGCAGTGATGAACCCTAGTGATGCAAATAAAAAAATTGACAGTGCAGTGACCTACATCAAAAGAGGGAGGGATGATATGCTCACCTGGGTTGGAGCCGAGGGTTGCCTACATTCTACTCCATCGCCGTCGCCTGCTGCTGTCGTCGAAACCCTAGCATACGTAATGCGAAACACACCTCTAATTAAGAAAATCAAATGGACCCGATGAAAGTGGGAGGCTCAGATGTGTACCGGAGAACGACGACAATCGCCGGAATCGGCCGGAACCGAAGCGGTGACGACGAGCGGCGAGAGAGGGAGAGAAAGGGGAACGGAACAGAGTAGCAGGGCAGAGAGAGGGAGCAGGTCGAGGGGGCCGTTGCCCCGTTGGTTTCGACCCCCATGGCATCCTAATACTATTTGGGCTTGCTTAATAACAAAAAGGGTCACCACCTAAGAAATGTCATTATTTTCATTTTAAAATAATAGAAATTTAATAAAAGTGAACTATAATATACTATAAAAAATATCACCACATAAAAAACTAGAAAGAATTTTTTTGGAAGTGTCAAAGTACATATTTGAAGGCTCAAAACGATATATTTCAAGTCTTAAACTAAAAAGGGGAAAATAAATTTAAAGTCTCAAAAACATATTAAAAAATGTCATTATTTCTATTTAAAATAAAATAAATTAAATAAAAGTAAACTATAATATACTATAAAAAAGAACACCATATAAAAACTAAAAAAAATGGAAGTGTCAAACTACATATTTGAAGGCTCAAAACTATACATTTCAAGTCTTGAACTAAAAAGGGAAAAAGTAAATTTAAAGTCTCAACTACATATTTCAAAAATGTCATTACTTCCATTTAAAATAATAGAAATTGAATAAAAGTAAACTATAATATACTATAAAAAATCACCACATAAAAAACTAAAAAGAAAAAAAGGAAGTGTCACATATTTGAAGGCTCAAAACTATATATTTCAAGTCTTAAACTAAAAAGAAAAAAAGTAAATTTAAAGTGTCTCAAAGTACGTACATATTTTAAAAAATGTCATTATTTTCATTTAAAATAATAGAAATTTAATAAAAGTAAACTACAATATTATAAGGCCAAACTACATATTTGAAGTCCCAAACAACAATATACCATAAAAATAATAATATAAGAATGTTGGCATTGACAAAATAACAATACTGGCGTCGGAACCAATAGTACGCGACAACTAAACATAATAGTGTTGGTGTTCCATACTATTCCACGACAACACTATATTACGCCTGGTACAAATTGTTGATCTCATATACTTCTGATGTTACCCCGTTTTCCAATGCCACCACTATGCCCCTACTAATGGCGTACCAAATAAGTCAACGCCACCACTATTTGAAAAAAAATAGTGCCGACGTTGGTTGTAAATGGCGCGTCACCAACGAAAGTTATGGCTAGCAGTTTTTCCACTAGTGTCCGCCGGTCTGTGTGCTGCACGCAAAGTGCTCGATGAAATGGTGAAGAAATGAGTTTTTTTAAAGGGGAGAGAGGAGTGTTACACAGACAAGTGGGCTCCATGTCCAGCAAAACGATTTAATGTAATGGCGTGAGAAATTAGTGTCACGTCATCCTGGGGAGCCCCATATGTCATAATCTCACTTAACGGTGCCATAACCACCGATCGGTGGTTTTTGCAAAACCATTACTATGGTGTTTTCTACAACAAAATTGTAACATAGTGTTTTCCGCAAACCTAACCTTCAAAGCGAACCGTACGAGATACATCGGAAAGAGGCCTCCACACGCTCTCTGACAAGTGAGATGCACCTTCAGGACGGAGGCTAAGCGGGGAGAACCTTTATTCTATTTGTAGGGAGCCGTTGCCACCTCGCCCTCTTGAACATGATCAAACCTAAACAGACTAAAGAAACACCTAAACATGAAGCATGAGCCATCCCGTTGGCAAGGGGTTGGGATCCACCGTGCCTTCTTAACCAAACGAGATGAAGCCCACTGTGATCTAGAGACCCGCAAACGACACGTGCAACTTATCGTGTGGGTGTTTTTTTCTTTCGAAAAAGCTTATAGTGTTACACGAACACCAAGTTTATTCGCTGGTTAGTTTTTGAAAAAAGTTCACTGCATAGTAAAAATTTTCAGTTTTTTTAAAGAAAAATAAGAACATTCAGTGAAGGACCTGTAACAACCTCCGGATTGTATTGTGCACATTATTTCGGCAGAGATCCCTGCCTACTTTGAATAAATAGAGAGAGGGTGGTGAATTTCGAAGAAAAAAAAGAACATTCAGTGAAGCATTCAGCAAGCCCGATCTCAAGAAAATGTACCAACGTGATCCACGCATGCATGCGCCGTGCTCCTCGGAGTGTAACCAGTAACCCCCGTCCGGCGCGTCACGTTACAACGGTGCAGCATTAAACTCGCACAATTAAGCCCGGCCCCCGTCACGCCACAAGCCCATCCTCGCGAGGGGCCAGGATTTTAAATTCAAAATTCGAACCCCAACCGTCCGATCGATCCCCTCGCTGGTACTACTCGGTACTACCGTGTAGTGCGCCGTTACAGCGGCAGTGCCATATCACGTTCCGTCCGCGTCGCCGCGCCGTCCCGTCCAGATCCAGGTCACGGCGCCGTCAATTCCCCCGCGCGAGCGCTCGGCCGTCCGATCCGAATCCAGTCGGCCCCACCGGACCGGGTATTTGTACGCCGGAGGAGCGAATTTGCTGGAGCTCTCTCTCCCTCTCGGAAGCCTGCGGAGGCAAACGGCCAAAGCGACGGGTTCTTTCCTTTCGTCCGTTCGCGGATGGGGAAGTACATGCGGAAGTGCCGGGCCGCGGCCGCGGGCGGCGGCAGGGCGGCGCCGGCCGTCGTGGAGCACCGCGCGCCGGTCGCCCTCGGCGTCCGCACGCGGTCCCGCGCGGCCGCCTTCGACGCGAAGGTGAGGAAGCAGCAGGCGACGACGTCCACGGCAGCGCGCGCGGTGGAGGATGCGTTGCTGGGCCGTGACGGCGGCGACGCGGCCGCCGGGTGCTACCTGCATCTCCGGAGCAGGAAGCTGTTCATGCCTGCTTCCGCGGTGGTGGATCGGCTCCGGGGACAGGGGGCGGACGGGGAGGCTTCGACGGCGAGGCTGGCGGATTCCGGGCCTTCCGTGGAGGCGGGGGTCGTCGCCGGGGTCTCGCGCTGCTCGAGCACCGCGTCAACGGCGGCAGACGTGGCGGCTAGAGAGAGGAGCGGCGACGAAGCGGAGGTGAGTGGTCCACTGCCCTAGAATTCTCCGCTACTTCGAGCTGTCGATCGGGCCGTTTCTGCTGCTGAATTAGGAGGTTTGGTTCCTATGTCTTGTCCTGCAGGCGTGCGAGAGTCGCGACGTGGAGAGCTCCGTCAGCGACTTTGAGTGCGGCGGCCGGGACAGGTGAGTCCTCCTCTCTCGATACCGACGGGAATTCTGCTGAATTATCCATTGTTTTCTACTCTACAAGGTGATCCTGAGTTGAGGGACCTGGTTTTGCTTCTGAATTTGACCTGTTGGATTGTGCCAATCCAGGAGGGAGGCGACGCCGTCGAGCCGTTCGCCGGTAGATTTGAGCGACCTGGAGTCGAGCCAGGCGGCGGACGAGCAGAAGCACAAACGCAGGAGGTGTCCGGCAACAACGACGGCGACAGCACCGCCATTCCACTTAGACTCGGAGGCGAGAGCAAGGATGCCACCCGCGGCAGAGATCGACGAGTTCTTCGCCGCCGCCGAGAAGGCCCAGGCCGAACGCTTCGCCGCCAAGTAAGTGGAAATTTACAATCGAGCGCATCCGCACGCACGTAATCATACGTCTTGGCAGTCGCTCGATGTGCCTAAGCATTGTGCTGCCGCTGCCTCATTGCAGGTACAACTTCGACGTCGCGCGCGGCGTGCCTCTCAACGCCGGCCGGTTCGAGTGGACGCCTGTGGCCACCGTCTGAGGCCCTGAGCAGAGCATGATGCAATTGACGAGGAGCTAGCGCCTAGCGGCGGCTCGCGTAGAAAGGGAAGGCCTGCTGGGAGTGAAAAGAGACGCTGATCCAACCCCCAAAGGAAAACAGTAAAGAGAAAGAGGAGTAAAAAAGAACAGAATAATCCCATGCACAGCAGGCCTATAGCTAGGCATGCATGCAGTAGTCCTATTCCTCCCGATCCATCCAGCTTGTTCAAATTTGCCTCAGTTTTTAACTTCTTCTCCTTTTTTACTTTTCATTCTGGCCACGGCGATCGATCGAAAATAGGCTCGGCCGTTGTGTAACTCCTGTTTCCGTTTCCAGTTGGTACGTACTCCATCTTGCGGGCGGCATTGAATGCGCAGCAGCGGCCGGCAGCTCTGCGCTGCTGTGCTGCAGGCCTACCTGCAACAGCGAACCCCCGCCGGCCACCTTCTGCTACTGCAGCTTCCGCTTCTCTCGCAGTATTTTGTTCTTCGTACAGCCACGCTTGTCTTCTTCCCCGTCTCCGGCGCTTTTTCTCCCGTTCATCATCTCATTGCGGCGAAACAGCGCTCCGTCCTGTAGGTGGGGAGAGAGAGAGGGGAAGCTTTGTTTGTCCGTCCATGGCGTGCCGTGAGGAGGAGGTTAGGTGAGGCCGCCAGCTAAACAAGTGTAATTACGGCGAAATGATTTGGGATCTGGGGCTTGGGCACGCACATGCGCGGATGGCAGGACGGGTCTGGGATAGGGCAGGCAGGGGGTGGTGGAGATGGGCGGGGGGAGGGAGGAATGTCGCTTTTCTTTCATCGGGATCTGTGGGTTCGTGCCGTGGCGGTGAATCGGTAACAAACGGGGAGTTCTACCGATGATTCGTGGGGCAGATAGATAGGGGCACGTGCAGCTGCTGCTGCTCGCAAAGCAAGAGGCAGTATATGCTGGGCTTTGCCAGTGTAAGATGCTTCTTCTTTCTTTCCGTGCGTATGCTACCAACATGCTACTGTTGGGTCTGGCCCTTTGAGTTATTTTGGATCTACTCCAGTTGGGATGTCTATGTTTAATTGCAAAATGGAGCCTACGTCTGTGGGCAATGGTCCATGGTAACATAGTCAAGTATCAGCTCTCAAGTGTGTATAGTGTTGTAGGCAGGGGTTTGGTTAGCGGGCGGTAACCCAGTCCTTCGCTACCGCCAAAGAAAAACATTTCCGAAGGCAAAATAATTAGCAACATGTGTGGTATCCCTCCGTTCCTGTGTAGTGCATGTAGAATTTCTCAAATGGTGATTAGAAATCATGTGTGGTATCCCTCCGTTCCTGTGTAGTGCATGTAGATTTTCTCAAATCTCAAACCTTGCAGAGCACGATGACCCAAACCCCCATGCAAGATCCCAATGCTTCCTTATGGAAAAAAAAATATCTTTGCACCTAACGCAAAACAAATAATCTTAACGGGTTTTTACACAAACTTGCTCGGGCCCCCTTCACCCCTACTTGGAATTTTTTGTTGTCTGATCTCTACCCTTCTCTCAACCCCCCCCCCCCCCTCCTCCCCTCGCTATCTGGACAAACCTTTCATGGCACAAGATATTTTTTAAGCTAGTCCCGCACAAGAATATTTCGGGTCTGCTTAAAGGATCAGGCCTATCCATTAAGTTCTTTTGTTTTGCATCACGGGTCCTCCCAAAGGCCCGTCAGATACCACTACAAGTGCTTTTAGACCGATCTCGCTTCAATATTGTCCCGTGAAAGCCCTTACGAAACTCCTTACCAACCAACTCAAACTTGTGATCCCTTTACTTGTACACCCAGACCAAACTGGCTTCCTTTCGGGTTGTTCGATCTCTGAAAAACTTCATGTATGATGTGGATATCCTGCATGTTTGTGCTTGAACCAGGGATCCTTCCATCATGGTTAAGCTAGACTTTAGCAAAGCATTTGACTTGGTTTGTTGGCCTTCCCCCTTCTAATGTTTCATGCAAGGTTTTCTTGGACAAATGGCTAACTTGCATCGCAATTCGTTGCCACGTTTTCTCTTCATATTATTATTACTACTAATACTGCTACTGCTCACATAAATCTACATCGGGGATCTGTCTAATCCATCCCAGATGGACAAACTTGAGAAGGATCGAATCCTGGAAGACTGGCTCAAAGAAGAAGCTCGACATCCAGCTACACGCCACCCTTTGGAGAACTAAAACCCTACCTATCTACTAGATTGAGCTGAGGCGCCAGGATTACCCTCCTTGCCACCAGCTACAAGAGCAACAACCAGAGGGGAGGCACCACGAATAAAATGTGAACCGCCATCAGTCATTAAATATCTAGGGACTCCAAACCTCAGAAAAATAACTTCTTTAAGCATTTTAATAGAAGTGTTATGATCAGCACTACTAGTTGGAATAGTATCTACCCACTTAGTAACATAGTCAATAGCAACTAAAATATGAGTATACCCATTAGAGGATGGAAAAGGTCCCATATAATCAAATCCCCAAACATCAAATGGTTCAATAACAAGTGAGTAATTCATAGGCATTTCCTGACGTCTACTAATGTTACCAATTCTTTGGCATTCATCACAGGACAAGACAAACTTACGAGCATCTTTGAAAAGAGTAGGCTAATAAAAACCAGATTGTAATACCTTGTATGCAGTTCTGCCTCCAGTATGGTGTCCTCCGTAAGCCTCGGAGTGACACTTGCGTAGGATTTGTTCCTGTTCATGCTCAGGTGTACAACATCTAATAACACCATCTACTCCTTCTTTATAAAGGTGTGGATCATCCCAGAAGTAATGTCTTCAATCATAGAAAAAACTTTTTCTTTTGTTGTTATGTGAAACTAGGTGGTATAAATTTAGCAACAATATAATTAGCATAGTCTGCATACCAAGGAGTACTACGAGAAGTATTTATGACAGCTAATTGTTCATCAGGAAAGCTATCATCAATAGGTAGTGGGTCATCAAGAATATTTTCTAACCTAGAAAAGTTGTCTGCTACGGGGTTCTCAGCCCCTTTCCCATTAGTAATATATAAATCAAATTCTTGTAGTAAGAGAATCCACCTAATAAGTCTAGGTTTAGCATCTTTCTTTTCCATAAGATATTTAATAGCAGCATGATCGGTGTGAAAAATTACTTTGGAATCAACAATATAAGATCTGAATTTATCACAAGCAAACACAATTGCTAAAAATTCTTTTTCAGTAGTAGCATAATTTGTTTGAGCACTGTCTAGCGTCACACATAATTTCAAAGGGTAGGTTCCAATCAGGTGGTTGAACAATAGGTGCAGAAATTAAGGCTTTCTTAAGTATTTCGAAGACTTCTAAACAATCATCATCAAAAACAAATGGAACATCTTTTTGCAAAAGATTAGTAAGATGCCTAGAAATTTTAGAGAAGTCTTTAACCATGACCAAGGAAACTTCTTATACCTTTGATATCTTTGGGACACAACATTTTTTCAATTGCTTCAGCTTTAGCTTTGTCAACTTCAAAACCTCTTTTGGAGATTTTATGCCCCAAGACAATACCTTCATTAACCATAAAGTGGCACTTCTCCCAATTCAAGACAAGATTAGTTTCTTCACATCTCTGCAAAACTCGATCAAGGTTGCTTAAGCAATCATCAAAAGAAGTTCCATAAATGGAAAAATCATCCATGAAAACCTCAACAATCTTTTCATAAAAGTTAGAGAATATAGCAGTCATACATCTTTGAAAGGTAGCAGGCACATTGTATAAACCAAAAGGCATACATCTATAAGCAAAAGTACCAAATGGGCATGTAAAAGTAGGTTTTTCTTGATCCTCTTGTGACATGGGCATTTGGGAAAAACCAGAGTATCCATCTAGAAAGCAGAAATGTGTATGTTTTGATAGTCTTTCTAGCATTTGATAAATTAAAGGTAAAGGATAGTGATCTTTCCTAGTAGCTTTGTTTAATATTCTAAAATCAATTACCATTCTATAACCTGTGATAATTCTTTGGGGGATCAATTCATTTTTATCATTAGGAACAATAGTAATACCTCCTTCTTAGGGACACAATGAACATGACTTACCCATCTACTATCATCTATAGGATAGAATATACCTGCTTCCAGAAGCTTTAATTTTTCGTTTCTTACCACTTCTTTCATCTTAGGATTTAGCTGTCGTTGATGATCAACAACTGGTTTAGAGGTTCCATATTAATTTTATGCTGACATAGAGTGGAACTAATGCCCTTAAAATCATCAACAGTATATCCAATAGCGGCATGGTGATTCCTCAGAATTTTCAATAATTTCTTTTCTTCATGCTCTGAAAAGTTAGCACTAATAATAATAGGATATATTTTCTTTTCATCAAGATAAGCATATTTCAATGTATCAGGTAATTGTTTAAGATCAAAGACGTGATCACTCTTGGGTGGAAGAGGATCTCCAAGAATCTCAACTGGCAAATTGTGTTTCAGAACAGGCATTTGTTTAAAGAATATTTCATTTCTTTCATTCATATGCATATCATTTTCATGGTCTAGCAAATATTGTTCTAAAGGATCAGTAGGAGGCATGACAATAGAAGCAAGACCAATAATTTCATCCCTACTAGGTAATTCTTTATCACAGGGTTGTCTACGGAATTTGAAAAAAATTGAACTCATGAGACACATCCCTGAAACTTACACTAATAGTTTCTTTCTCACAATCTATCTTAACATTACTGGTGTTCAACAAAGGTCTACCAAATATAATGGGACAAAAATCATCTTGTGGGGAACAAAGAACTAGAAAATCAGTAGGATATTTTATTTTCTCATACAAGACTTCAACATCTCTAACAATCCCAAGTGGTTTAATAGTGTCTCTATTAGCAAGCTTAATAGTAACATCAATATCTTCTATTTCAGCAGGTGCAGTATCATTCATAATATCTTGATATAAAGTAAACGGGATTGCACTCACACTAGCACCCAAATCACATAAGCCTTGATAACAATGATCTCCTATTTTAACAGAGGCAACATGCATGCCAACAACAGGTCTATGTTTATCTTTTTCATCGAGTTTAGCAATTCTAGTGGCTTCATCACAGAAATAAATAACATGCCCATTAATATTTTCATCCAAGAGATCGTTAACCATAGAACCATTAGGTTCAACTTTAATTTTTTCAAGGGGTGTAGGTGTTCTTGTATAACTCTTATGAACCACAACTGAAGCTTTAGCATGTTATTTTATCCTAACAGGAAAGGTGGTTTCTAAATATAAGCAGTAGGAATAACAAGATCAACATTATAAGTAATGGTTGCTTCTTCATCTTTAATAGGTTCTACTATTTTTACTTTAATGGGAGGATGATATTTAAACCACTTCTCCTTAGGGAGATCAACATGAGTAGCAAATGATTCACAGAAAGAAGCTACTATCTTAGAGCCAAGTTCATATTTAGTGCTAAATTCACGAAAAGCATCGGTATCCATGAAAGATTTAACACAATCAAACTTAAGGTTTATACCTGACTCCTTACTTTTGTCGAGCTCCCAATCTTCGGAGTTACATTTAATTATTTCCAAAAGATCCCATCGAAATTCAATAGTCTTTTTCATAAAAGAACTAGTACAAGAAGTATCGATCATTACGAGAAAGCTGAGCATAAAAATTCTTAATAATAATTTCTCTCAAGAGCTCATGATTGGGGCATGAATATAACATTGACTTAAACCTCCCCCAAGCTTGAGCGATACTTTCTCCTTCATGAGGCCAAAAATTATATATATAATTTCGATCATGATGAACCATATGCATAGGATAAAACTTCTGATGAAATTCCAATTTCAATCGGTTATAATTCCAAACTCTAATATCATCACATATCCTATACCATGCCAATGTCTTTCCCTTCAAAGATAAAGGGAATATCTTCTTCTTGACTTCATCTTCAGGTAAACCTGCAAGCCTAAATAATCCACAAACTTCATCCACATAGCTTAGATGCATATCAAGATGTAGTGTTTCATCTCCTCCATAAGGATTAGCTAGCAGTTTCTCTATCATACCCGAAGGAATTTCATAATCAATATTTTCAGTATGTGCAGTAGGTTGAGGAGCAACTCTTTGCTCTTTCGTTCGAGGTGAAGATACCCCGAACAAACCCCTTAAAGGATGATTTTCCATAATGACGCGTAACAGTAAATTTTAGCACGTAATATAATTTTTTTTTCTTACCAAAGGCTCTTCACTCCCACTCACCAAAGGCGCTTCACTTTCCAACATCGAACGAATACCAAATTTACATGATTACTTATAACAAGACTTCTCTCATGTCCTCAGGAACAAACGTAACTACTTACAAAGCATATTCATGTTCAAGATCAAAGGGGTAATAAATATCATTAAGGATCTGAACATATGATCTTCCACTAAATAAACCAACTAGCATCAATTACAAGGAGTAATCAAAACTACTAGCAACCCACAGGTGAAAGGATCGATATGGTTGACTAGAGGGGGGGGTGAATAGGCAACTAACAATTTTTAATCTTTTCTTTACCAAATTAAACTTTGCAACAAAATAGGTTGTCTAGATGTGCAACTAGGTGAACAACCTATATGGTGCAATAAAGACTACTACACAAGCAAGCAAGGGATGAAACAATAAGTAAGCTTGCAAGAGTAAAGGCACGAAATAACCAAGAGTGGAGCCGGTGGAGACGAGGATGTGTTACCGGTGTTCCTTCCTTTTCAAGGGAAGTACGTCTCCGTTAGAGCGGTGTGGAGGCACAATGCTCCCCAAGAAGCCACTAGGGCCACCGTATTCTCCTCACGCCCTCACACAATGCGAGATGCCGTGATTCCACTATTGGTGCCCTTGAAGGCGGCGACCGAACCTTTACAAGCAAGGTTGGGGCTATCTCCACAACAATCGGAGGCTCCCAACAACAACAACAACACCACGAAGCTTCACCACGATGGAATATGGCTTCGAGGTGACCTCAACCGTCTAGGGTGCTCAACACCCAAGAGTAACAAGATCCGCAAGGGATAAGTGGGGGGAATCAAATTTCTCTTGGTGGAAGTGTAGATCTGGGCCTTCTCAACCAATCCCGAGCAAATCAACAAGTTTGATTGGCTAGGGAGTGAGATCGGGCGAAAATGGAGCTTTGAGCAGCAATGGAGCTTTGGGGGAAAGAGGTAGGTCAACAAGGAAGAAGAAGACCTCTTTATATAGTGGGGGAACATATACAACCATTACCCCACTGAGCAGCCCCGCACAGAGCGGTACTACCGCTGGGGAAGGGCGGTACTACCGCAGAGAGCAGTACTACCGCTCCCTCCTCAGCGGTACTACCGCGCTAAGGGGAAACCCAGGTTACTGGCCCCAGAGCGGTACTACCGTGGAGTAGGAGCGGTACTACCGCTCAGGGCGGTACTACCGCTTCCACTACCGCTGGTAGTGCCGCAAAACCCGACACGAGAAAACATCGTCCCAAATCGAGGCGGTAGTAGGCGCGGTACTACGGCGGTACTCTGGCCGAGCCCCGAGCGGTACTACCGCTCACGGAGCGATACTACCGGCGAGAGCGGTACTACCGCTTGGCGAGTGGTACTACCGTTGTGGGACTTCGGCGGTACTACCATCAGAGATCGTGATCTTGCTACCGCACAGACGAAGAGGGAACCGGAAGAGAAGAGCAGCTCCAAAGATGCGAAGGGAAAGCGATGGGTGTGAGAAGGATGTGTATGTGTTGATTCCACCCAGTCTTACCAAAGCGGATCCCCTCTTAATAGTACGGTGACTCCTACGGAACTAGTCCACCAACAACGAAACGCATGAGTTACACCGTCTTGAGTAAAACCCCGAGGGGAGGAAATCGTCTCGTGCCAATGAATGCTTCTCTGAAAGAACTTAACGCACGCGATTAGTCCGCAAAAGCGTTGTCATCAATCACCAAAACCACTGGGGAATGAATATGCCCTTACGATCTCCCCCTTTTTGGTGGATTGATGACAACACAGGATTTGCATAGGCATGATATATGTAAGCAAACAAACCCCACGGTCCTAAAATGTAGATGGGCTCCCCCTAGATGTGTGCTAGTTTATATAAGTGCTTTGGACCGCATGTAACACATACTAGGAACAAAGCTCCCCCTACATGTTAGAGACCGATAAACTAAGCATGGTGTATGGGAGCAGCATAGATGATATAATAAGATAAGAATGCAACTCATGAGCTAGATAGACATAGATAAAGTTACTGAAAGGAAGGTAGCATATGTCTTACACCATATGATTCGAACTCGCGAACACGAACTTAAGTCTCACAGACAAACCAACCAAAGCAAATGTGAGGAAAACACGACAAGACACGGATAAGAGACGACAAAGACACACTCGCAAATCCCTAAACTCTCTCCCCCTTTGGCATCGAGACACCAAAAAGGAAAGAGAGTGATGCTACGGCTCCAGGTGAGAGACACACGCATCAGAACCCAGCCGAATCATCGGCACCACCGTCGTCAGTCTGGAAGTGCTCGGCCTCAGAATCAGTCCACGGGCAGTGCTGCTGAATCCACTCCTCCTCCTCAGTAAGCTGGTCCTCAGATCCACTCTTGACAGTGGCACCCAACCGACGATGAGCTCCTTGTGACGCATCGGGCCTTCTTCTCAGCCACATGAGTCATGTTGGCCGTGAGCCTCCATGCGAACAGCTTCTTCATCTTAGATTTGAGCTTCTTAGCCCACGAGGGCTCTGCCACAGAAGGTATGTAGTCATCATCCTCATCATCATCAGCAGCAGGCTCCTCCTCAGTCTCCATAGCAGCAGCAGACGAAGGACCTCCAGTCTTAGGGGCCGGAGTGCCCGTGTGATCCTTCTTCCTCAGATGCTTGACATCGTGAGAGATTAACTCTCCACACTCCAGAGGCACCATAGGGTATACATGATCCCAAGCCTTCTCAATGAGTAACATGATGAAAGGACCATAGATCGGGCACTTACGCTCAGAGATAGCAGACAGCAGCTCAGACCACATAACATGAGAGATATCCAAAGACTCTCCGGTGGGATTTTCCTTCTCACGCTGGCAGAACAGAAGCATATCCACAAGATAAGAGTGAACCTGATCCAAATTCCCAATGCGAGGGAAAAGAGTCTCTCTGAAGATGCGGTGAAGGATATCCAGATAGGCAGGCAGCTCATAGGTTTCCTTCTGAGTCTCCGGGTTGACCTTGAGTGCGAGAAGGCCGAGAGCTTGCTTGTGGGTGCAATGGGAGCGGCGTGAGGTCGAAGCCAAGCTGGGACTCAAGTCCTAGATCTTGCACCCCAATCAGTTGCATGAACGCTTTCCACTTGATGTAAAGCAGCTTGCCATTGGTCATCCAGGTTTGAGTCCTGCCTTCATCAGTCCCAAGGTGAACCGTGGCATAGAATTGGGCCACAATATCAGCATCAAAGTCCTTGTTGAATTTCAGAATCTCAAGAATGTTCAGTTGAGTGCACATCTGAAGGCTTCACCAAAGTAGTCCGGATCTTGCTCCATATGGTCGATGTCGATGGAGTGCACGTTGACATAGAAGTTCTTCTTTGCCTTGAGGACATCGAAGAAGATATGGCGAAACCTGTTCAGAGCGGACGGTTGACCAAAGTGGGGTCTTGGTCAGCATCATACGGGTTGCGGCGGCGCCTTGCCCAAAACTCTTTTGGCGGCATTTCTGGCACTGTCTTGCCGGGCTTTGGCTTGACTCCTGGCTTCTTCTGGAGTTGAGGTGGAGGTGGAGGTGGAGGTGGAGCACTTGAGGATCCTCCGGCAGGCTCGGTAGTACGATAGCGCTTGGACGTTGCGCGTCCGGGATTGACACGACGAGCCGGATGCTCAGGAACCTCATCACCTGGAACCACACAGCAGAACACGCAAACAACCAGAAAGCACAAGAATAAGCCACAGAACACGAGCAAAATTTCACCAAAAAGGCAGTAATACAGTGGAATTGGGTGAAGGGCGGTAGTACCGCGATCTGATAGCGGTAGTACCGCCTCGAGCGGTAGTACCGCTCCATGTAGAGCGGTAGTACCGCTCCAAGCGGTAGTACCGCCCTGGTGGGGCGGTAGTACCGCTCGGGGCGGGGAAACAGCAGTTTCCTACTACCGTGGTCAGATCCGGCACTAACGTCCAACCAAATTCAAACATACTCCAGCCAAACATCAATCCACACTGCCTAGAAGTATTCTCCATCCAACTCAAGCCTAGATTTGTCCAAAAATCTAGAGATGCAATCGCTACTGCCCCTAAGATGCTAGATTGGAAACCTAGACAAAAAGAACAAAAGAACAGGGGCAATACCAGCATCCATGGCAAGATGACGAGGTGGGGATCGTTTCCACCGAACGGAATGGAGAGGGACGGCCCGGAGAGGGAGATCCGCCGGAGCCCTCCATGGCCGGTTCTTTGCAGAGAGAAGAGCAGGCGTGGGGGCGTGCGAATGGGTATGGGGGAGAAGAAACTCCCCCTGTCCCGATATAACTCCCCACCCCGCGCCTCTCAGCGGTAGTACCGCGCTGGCGGGCGGTAGTACTGCTAGGAGCAGTAGTACAACTCGCGAGCGGCGGTAGTACCGCCAGCAACCGAACACTGCCTCTAGACCCAAAAAAAACGCACAAAACACGGGAAAGCAAAGATACTACACATAAAGATCAACAAGAAGTCAGGAACACGAGTAACGAAAACGGAACCACACCTTCAAGGCAACAAAACAAACGAAGAAACGGGCTCTGGCCTCTCTCAAGAGAGGGCGGTGGCCGGAGCCACCTATGTTTGAGTCAATTGGTATGGCACCGCGAAGAATTATCCTTGGGTCCATGACCAAAACTCGTCTTTGAAGCACAGATACCATCAAAGATGGCTAATGTGAAAGAGTTGATCATTTTATGCATAATGGGGGGAGGGAGAGTTCATTTATAGAACAACACTCCCCCTATGTCCATGCTTACATCTAAACTAGACAACAAGTTGAGTGTGGTGGGGGGTGCACGGGTTCAAGTCACATTGCTCAAATCGATGATATTTAGCTCATGCCTTAACTCGCGAAATCTTGCTTCATCCAATGGCTTCGTGAAAATATCGCAAGGTTATCATGAGTGTTGACATACTTGAGCTCGATCTCCCTCGCCTAATGTGATCCCGGATGAAGTGATACCGAATTTCAATGTGCTTTGTCTTGAAGTGTTGCACCGGGTTGAGAGAAATCTTGATGGCACTTTCATTATCACACCAAAGAGGCACTTTGTCACAAATGACACTGTACTCCTTTAAAGTTTGCCTCATCCATAGAAGTTGAGCACAACAACTACCGCCGCCACATACTCGCTTTGGTGGACGAGAGAGACACAACTTTGCTTCTTGGAAGACCAACTTACCAAAGAGCAACCAAGAAATTGGCACCCTCCGAAGTGGACTTCCTATCCACTTTGTCTCCATGTAATCGGAATCCGTGAAACCTTCAAGCTTGAAGTTTGCAACTCTTGGGTACCATAAGCCAAAGTTTGGGGTATGAGCCAAATATCGAAAGATTCGCTTGACCGCCACAAAGTGACTTTCCTTTGGTGCGGCTTGAAAACGTGCACACATCCCCACACTCAACATGATATCCGGTCTAGATGCACAAAGGTAAAGCAAGGAGCCAATCATGGAGCGATATACCTTTTGATCCACCGCTTTACCATTGGGATCGATGTCAAGTTGGCACTTGGTAGGCATTGGAGTAGATGCCGGCTTGACATCACTTAGCTTGAATCTTTTAAGCATGTCTTGGGTGTATTTGGCTTGGTTGATGAAGGTTCCTTCTCTTCTTTGTTTGATGTCAAAACCCAGGAAGAACTTCAACTCTCCCATAGATGACATTTTAAACTTAGAGGTCATGAGAGCGGCAGATTCTTCATTGAAAGCATTGTTAGGAGAACCAAAGATAATATCATCAACATATAGTTGGCATACAAACAACTCCCCGTTGACCTTCTTAGTAAAAAGTGGGATCGATTAGCCCTACTTCAAATCCACGATCTTGTAGCAACTCGGTAAGGTGGTCATACCACGCACGTGGGGCTTGTTTAAGGCCATAGAGTGCCTTATCGAGTTGGTACACATGATCTGGGAAGTAGGGATCCTCGAACCCGGGGGGTTGCTTGACATAAACAAACTCATTTATAGGACCATTAAGAAAAGCACTTTTCACATCCATTTGTTGCAACTTAAAGTTGTGATGAGAAGCATAGGCAATCAACAAACGTATGGATTCAAGACGAGCAACGGGAGCAAAGGTTTCACCGTAGTCGATGCCCTCGACTTGGGAGTAGCCTTGTGCTACCAATCTTGCCTTGTTGCGAATGATGTTCCCATGAGCATCTTGCTTGTTCTTAAAGATCCACTTGGTTCCAATGACATTGTGGTTCCCTGGTGGCCTTGGCACCAATCTCCATACTTTGTTGTACTCGAAGTTGTTGAGTTCTTCATGCATGGCATTGAGCCAATCCGAGTCTTCGAGCGCCTCATAGACCTTCTGGGGTTCAACACAAGAGACAAACGCGTGATGTTCACAATAGTTTGCTAATTGTCTACGAGTGCTTACCCCCTTTCTTAGGCTTCCAACTACATTTTCCATGAGATGCCCTTGAGTGGTGAGCTTGGAAGCAATCTTCGCGGCTCGACGCTCTAATTCCTCCTCGGATGTGGAGGGAGGAGGGTTGACTTGATCATCTTGGGCGCCGTTTTGAGCTTGTTCTTGATGTTGAGCTAGTACTTGAGCTTGAGTTTGCTCTTGACTTTGAACTTCCTCGAGGGGGAGAACTTGACCTTGGGCATCATTTAGAGGTTCTCCACCATCTTGAGGTTGATCTTGCCCTTGATCTTGTTCACAAGGTTGAGGGCCTTCACTTTGTTCTTCGGAAGCGTGTGGGTCTTGATGAGGTGATGGCTCTATTTGAGTAGAGCATTGTCCTTCTCCTTCGGCCACAAGGGGTTCCTCAATGGGTAGGATTTGACCAATACCCATTCTTCTTATGGCTTGGGGAGGAATTTCATCACCTGCATCACAAGTACCACTTTGCTCCACTTGGGAGCCGTTATTTTCATCAAACTCCACGTTACACGTCTCATCAATGAGTCCGGTGGACTTGGACTTGTTGAGGACACGGTAAGCATGAGAGTTTGTAGCATAACCAACAAATATGCCCTCATGAGCTCTAGCCTCAAATTTAGACAAACGAACACCTTTCTTGAGAATGAAACACTTACAACCGAACACCCGGAAGTACTTGAGGTTGGGCTTGTTGCCGGTGAGTATCTCATAAGGAGTCTTGTTCAAGCCTTTGCGAAGATAGAGCCGATTGGATGCATGACATGCGGTGTTGATGGCTTCGGCCCAAAAGTTGTACGGGGACTTGAACTCCGCCATCATGGTCCTTGCTGCATCCATCAACGTCCGGTTCTTCCTCTCCGCAACACCATTTTGTTGAGGGGTATAAGGTGCCGCATATTGATGCTTGATCCCCTCATCACTAAGAAACTCATCCAAGGTGTAGTTCTTGAACTCGGTGCCGTTGTCGCTTCTTATTGTCAAGATCTTTGCATCATGTTGACGTTGGGCTTCATTTGCAAAGTTGATGACAGTTTGTTGGGTCTCACTCTTTCTCTTGAAGAAGTATACCCAAGTGTATCTTGAATAATCATCCACAATCACCAAGCAATACTTTCTTCCTCCAAGACTATCAAAGGATGGAGGCCCGAAAAGATCCATGTGAAGGAGCTCCAAGGGTCTCTTTGAGTAAATGATGGTTGAAGGAGGGTGTGCCTTTTCATGAAGCTTTCCTTCGATACAAGCCTTCGCAAGCACGATCTTTGGCAAAACTAACATTTGTTAGTCCACGGACATGGTCCCCCTTGAGAAGACTTTGCAAAGATCTCATATTGACGTGGGCTAAACGGCGATGCCAAAGCCATCCCACGTCAACTTTAGCCATTAGGCATGTCGCGGTCTTAGTAGGTTGCTCCGAAAAGTTAACCACATAGAGACCGTTCTCGACATGCCCAACGAAGGCTACTTTAAGAGTCTTGCTCCACAAGAGGGCCACGGTATCAATATCAAAGAATGTAGCAAAGCCCATGAGTGCAAGTTGACGAACGGAAAGTAAATTGAATGCAAGGGACTCAACAAGCATGACTTTCTCGATCGTTAGATCATGAGAAATGACAACCTTGCCGAGGCCCAGTACCTTAGAATGTGATGCATCACCCCACTCGACATTGGTGGGCATAGATGGAATCTCTTGCACGTCCACCACCAATTCCTTGCTCCCGGTCATATGATTTGTTGCTCCACTATCGAGCAACCATGATCCCCCATCGGAAGCAAACACCTACACGAGATCAATGCTTGGTTTTAGGTACCCATTTAGTAATGGGTCCTTTGATGTTAGTAACAAGGGTCTTGGGAACCCAAATAGACCATTCAATGTACTCATAAGAAGAACCAACCAATCTAGCATAAACATGTCCATCACTAGCACGACACAACACATATGAGGGGTTAAAGTCGCCGGCTTTGTTTGAGGAAATGCTCTTGCCCTTTTGGACATCAACTTCCTTCACTTTCTCCCTCTTCTTCTTAGAAGCACCCTCTCCCTCTTTCACGAATGATTGTTTGAGGGAAGGAGGACGATTGGCCTTGTTGTTCTTCTTCTTCTTGCTCTTGGACTTGGGTGCAAACCCAATTCCTTCTTTCCCAACAACTTCATTTTGATTGCTCAAAAGGTCGTTGAGGTTTTTCTCACCTTGAATGCAAGACACAAGGCCCTTCTCAAGTTGATCCTTCAACTTGGCATTTTCCTCCACAAGATGCACATGCTCACAACATGGGTTAGTAGCACATGCATTATCAATTAATACCATATGAGGAAAGGTGGCCTTTTCCTTGATTAGCTTAACTTGGAGTTGAGCATGAGACTCTTTGAGGTTGGCGTGAGTACCCTTCAAGACTTTGTGGGCCTTGTCAAGTATCTCAAACTCCTCTTTGAGTCTAGCATGATCAACCCCAAGTTTAGCCTTCTCGGAGTTTAGCACACGAGACATGACAAGAGCATGATCAAGATCTTTCTTTAACTTAGCGTGGTCATCATTGTGTGACTCCTCAAGAGTCAAACGATGCACACGCCTTCCTCAAGAGCATTAGAGAGATCCGATATCTCATCGGCATAGTCACGACTATGACCTTCCATCTTGGAGATGGTTTCTTCGTGAGCCTCGATCATGTCATTGGCCTCACCAAGTTGTTCCAAGAGAGCAACAAAGTGCTTCTTGGACCTTCCCTTGAGCTTACTCATAAAAGACTCAAATTCATTCACTTCCTCATTAGACTCAACATGTCCATCAATGCAATCCTCCGAGGAGGGATGAGTAATGATGGTGGTTGTGATGTTGGGGGTTACCTTGTTTGAAGCTTTAGCCATGAGGCATCTAGCGGTGATGTTTTCGTTGGGTGATTCGAAGAGAGACACCCGGGGAGTAGCAATGGCAATGGACGCCATGGCCGTTGCTTCTTCATCGTCATCATCATCGTCATCCTCTTGGTATTCTTCTTGAACCACCAACCCACGAGTGGGAGTCTTCTTGGCGAAGTTGTTCTTGTTGGGGAAGGACTTGGCTTTGTCTTTTCGAATGAACTTGCCACCATTGTCTTCTCGCTTCTCGTAGGGACAATCCGCAACGAAATGGCTTACATTGCCACAGTTGAAGCAAGTTCTAACTCGTTGCTTGCCCTTGACACCACTTGAGTTGTTCTTGTTGAAGTTGGGTCTTGAGCTCTTCTTGCTCCAAAATTGTCTTGAAGCAAGGGCCATGTGCTCATGGTAGTCAAACTTGGTGTCTTCGGGTTGCTTTCCTCATCTTCCACTTCTTCCTCTTCTTCCATAGTAACCTTGGCCTTGAGCAAGGTTGGGCTTTAGCCCTTTGGGAACGAAGCACCGCATTGTCGGCGGTCTTATCCAAGATGTTCATTGCAATAAACTCATCCAATACTTCGCTAGAGGACATGGGTGGAAGTCCGGTCTTTGGCGGATGTGAGAGGACATGGCCTTGTTGTAAGGCATCATAGCCTTGAGAAACTTGCGCTTGATCCAGTTGTCATCCGTGTCCTTACTCCGTGATCTCGAGTGCAACCGCAAGTTTGGTCACTCTTCGAATAGTTCACGAGGTTCTTCATCCTCTTTCATTGCAAACTCATCGGCTTCATCTTGCACCACTTCATAGTTGGAGCGTTGAATGCTAGCACTTCCTCTCAGACATACGCTCGACACACTTCCATGCATCTTTAGCCATGGAATGAGGTCGTAGATGAGGAAGATCTTCGGGAAGGATAGCACCTTGGATGATGAAGAGAGCACTCTCATTGAATTGATTGTCCACTTCTTCTCGAGAGGTGAAGTTGCTCGGGTCATGAGGAAAGAAACCTTCTTCAATGATTCTCCAAAGGTTAGTGTTCACATGTTTTAAATGTAAGCCAGCGATAAACCCAAGAATCAAAATCTTCATTTTTCACATACTTAGGAGGAGGACCGGCATGATTTAAATGAGTGGAGGGAATCGGTCCTTTATAGATAGGAGGTTCCACATGGGCAAAGATGCCAGTGCCATTTCTACCACTAGTAGAGGGACTCTTTTCATTGTTAGCTTCCCCCTTGTCGGAGATAGCATCCGTCACCTTGTCAGTAGGATCACCCACTTTCATAGGCGCGGTAGATAGTTTAAGTCCCTCTAGAAAATCATTAAACATGCTTTTAACCTCGGCCGTCATGGAGGTTTTCAATGTGTCTAAAGCCACATTGAATTCCTCACGAGAGACCGAGGTTCCCCCTTCGGCCGAAGACGAGATGGGATTCACACCGGAGTGTTCCTCCGCACCATCGGTGGTGTCAACCATACTCTTCGGACGGCAAAGTCCTTAATAAAGAGACGAGGCTCTGATACCAATTGAAAGGATCGATATGGTTGACTAGAGGGGGGGTGAATAGGCAACTAACAATTTTTAATCTTTTCTTTACCAAATTAAACTTTGCAACAAAATAGGTTGTCTAGATGTGCAACTAGGTGAACAACCTATATGATGCAATAAAGACTACTACACAAGCAAGCAAGGGATGAAACAATAAGTAAGCTTGCAAGAGTAAAGGCACGAAATAACCAAGAGTGGAGCCGGTGGAGACGAGGATGTGTTACCGGAGTTCCTTCCTTTTCAAGGGAAGTACGTCTCCGTTAGAGCGGTGTGGAGGCACAATGCTCCCCAAGAAGCCACTAGGGCCATCAGATTCTCCTCACGCCCTCACACAATGCGAGATGCCGTGATTCCACTATTGGTGCCCTTGAAGGCGACCAGAACCTTTACAAGCAAGGTTGGGGCTATCTCCACAACAATCGGAGGCTCCCAACAACAACAACAACACCACGAAGCTTCACCACGATGGAATATGGCTTCGAGGTGACCTCAACCGTCTAGGGTGCTCAACACCCAAGAGTAACAAGATCCGCAAGGGATAAGTGGGGGGAATCAAATTTCTCTTGGTGGAAGTGTAGATCTGGGCCTTCTCAACCAATCCCGAGCAAATCAACAAGTTTGATTGGCTAGGGAGTGAGATCGGGCGAAAATGGAGCTTTGAGCAGCAATGGAGCTTTGGGGGAAAGAGGTAGGTCAACAAGGAAGAAGAAGACCTCTTTATATAGTGGGGAACATATCCAACCGTTACCCCACTGAGCAGCCCCGACAGAGCGGTACTACCCTGGGAAGGGCGGTACTACTACCGAGAGCGGCGATCTTGCCGCTCCTCCTCAGCGGTACTACCGCGTTAAGGGGAAACCCAGGTTACCGGCCCCAGAGCGGTACTAACGTGGAGTAGGAGCGGTACTACCGCTCAGGGCGGTACTACCGCTTCCACTACCGCTGGTAGTGCCACAAAACCCGACACGAGAAAACATCGTCCCGAATCGAGGCGGTAGTAGGCGTGATTACTGGCGGTACTACGGCCGAAGTTTCGAAGCGGTACTACCGCTCTACGGAGCGGTACTACCGCTGAGAGCGGTACTACCGCTCGGCAGAGTGGTACTACCGCTGTGGGACTTCGGCGGTACTACCGCTGTAGATCGCGGTACTGCCGCTGGCACAGGACGAAGAGGGAACCGGAAGAGAAGAGCAGCTCCAAAGATGTGAAGGGAAAGCGATGGGTGTGAGAAGGATGTGTACGTGTTGATTCCACCCAGTCTTACCAAAGCGGATCCCCTCTTAATAGTACGGTGACTCCTACGGAACTAGTCCACCAACAACGAAACGCAGGAGTTACACCGTCTTGAGTAAAACCCCGAGGGGAGGAAATCGTCTCGTGCCAATGAATGCTTCTCTGAAAGAACTTAACGCACGCGATTAGTCCGCAAAAGCGCTGTCATCAATCACCAAAACCACTGGGGAATGAATATGCCCTTACAACAGGTACCAATCTGAGGTTTTGAGACAAAGATTGAATACAAGAGATGAACTAGGGTTTGAGAGGAGATGGTGCTGGTGAAGATGTTGATGAAGATTTCCCCTCCCTTGATGAGAGGATCGTTGGTGATGACGATGGCTTTGATTTCGCCTCCCAGAGGGAAGTGTCCCCGACAGAATGGCTCCACCGGAGCCCTAGATTGCTTCTGCCTCGAAACGGCAGCGCTTCGTCCCAAAAGCTTCCTTATGATTTTTTCTAGGTCAAAACCATCCATATAGCAGAAGATGGGCACCGGCCGATGACCACGGGGCCCACCAGCCCTAGATGCGCACCCTGGGGGGTGGTAGGGCGCGCCCCCAGGCTTGTGGCCACCTGGTGGGTCCCCTTCTGCTGTTTTTTCGCCCCAATATTTTTTATATATTCCAAAACAATTCTTTGTAAAGTTTCAGGACATTTGTAGTTGTGCAGAATAGATATCTCAGATTTGCTCCTTTCCGGTCCAGAATTCCAGCTATTGGCATTCTCCCTCTTCGTATAAATATTGTAAAATAAGAGAGAAAAGGCATAAATATTGTACCATAATGTGAAATAACAATCCATAATGCAATAAATATCAACATAAAAGCATGATGCAAAATGGACATATCAATTGGTTATAATCAGTAATTGGTAAGTTATGCATTTTTATCATAAAATAGTTGCAGCTCTTTCTCCGAAACGTGCAAAAGACTCAATGTTCCCTTTTCATCCCTTTACCAACAAATAACGTGTGATGACTTCGTTTATGCACTTTTCATACTTATTTATGAATTTTAATATTCTTACAAGATATCATCGATATGTGGTTTTCATAAGTTCTTTATGAATAGGTCACCATGTTGTATTTTTCGGAAAAAATTGTGTCCATTGATCTACACTCCAAATCCTAGCTACACCACATGTGTGGGACAACTTCTTTAGTAGCGGCACAAACGTCTTTACTAACCATCTCCTGAAGTTGGCAATGACTAATTGTGCCTCGCAGGTGAAGTGCGCTATCGAGAGGAACATGGGATCACCTGATGTCTGTGTTGTGTATGGAAGAAATTGTCAGTGTACCGAGTCGTGGAGAAGACCACCACCGACACAATGTGCCAACGGGTTGGTTTGACTGTGGACATAGGCAACGGCAAGAACTTGATGGCGATTTCAAAATGCACGTGATGAGGAAGGGGTGCTTGCTGGCATATGGGTGGATCTTCTTCTCCATGTTATCGTCGAACGGGCTTGCAATGGATCGAGGCAGATATATATTTCCAGATGTATACACTTATCACAACTAATAAGGTACCATTTAAAGTTCCATCACATTAAGCCTCCTTGCAACGCAATTGTTGTCTCTGTGCAAAGGAGACCAAGAACCTCTATTTAAGAAAAACTAAATCCTAGAATCTGATGAATTGAGTCGATTTGAGCTGGCATGAAGAACATGTACCACATACTGATTTTGACATCATTGGGTAGAGGAGGAGAGGATGTTGTGGTCGGTGGCACAGGGAAGAAGGGATTGAATCGAGTGGTGTGTGTGTGTGTGTGTGTGGATCGTGAGGCTCTCGATGGAAATCAATGGAGGAGCATGACTATATAATAGACTGTATTATATAATATTGTGTCCTCTAGAAATGATTTCTTAACTCAGGGTTGGGTAGTTGACTCTCAGATGTTTCAAAATTGTATGATGTAGACTATTTCTCTTTTTTTGTTAGAACATCAATTACCTTAAGTATATAAAAGATATAATCCAATAATACATATCATAGATGCCAATTCTTAATAAGTTGCCATTTATTTGGTCGATGACATGGTCTCTACCACATGTTTTTGACTAATAATTAATATATTTATAAACATGGAATATTATGTATCTATACATTGAGAAGATATTGGTTACGAGAGACCAAGAGGGTGAATATCATTACGTAGGAAATGAATTAAATATATTCCATTGATTATTTATGGAGATTTATAAACGCAAGTAACTACTTTAGAGTGCCATCTTAAATATAAACTCTCAATAAATATTAGAAAATCCCAAGCAGCTCCCACCTCTCTCCTATGAAACTCAAAACACACCTCCTGTTAAACTTAAAATATGCACCTATTGGTTCTGATATTTTTTCATAAAAGTGAAAAGGGATAAATATGATTGCCATTTATTTCATCGAGACCTTCTAAAAATAGGGTTAATCAAGTATTATTTCGACCCCATCTAATCATGGATATCCTGTCTTGTCTATTTGCTAACAACAAATGCTCATTACCATTAATCTCTTGAAATTAAGCAACACAATAAAACTAACCAACACGGCAATGCATACTCAAGAAAATACAAATCAATCAGTTGAACATTGTCTCCTCCATCGTTGAAGTAAGTTGGACCATGGGTGTTCTTCTTCTTGATGGCCTCCTTAATCATAGACTCTAGAACCTCAATCCCCATGGTTTGTGTCGGGGGTTGGATGCGACATACGCCAACGGGTGGCTTATCATGGTGGGAGCGAGTAGAACGTCGCCGGTGCCTGGAAACGGGATGAGGCGCAGACATGCACGCCGGCGAATCTTACCCAGCTTCGGGGCTCTCCGGGGAGATAACACCCCTACTGCTGCTCTGCGGGGTCTCTGCATGATCACTATGGTGAGATGGTTACAAAGGTGCTCCTAGAGCTGTATCAGGAGGCAGGAGGGAGCAAGGCTGGCTTTATCCCCTGCTTGCTATGTGTCTAAATCTATCCAAGTCCCAACCCTTTGCATGGGTGTCCCGGGGGGTTTATATAGGCCTACCCCCCGGGGGTACAATAGTAATCTGACTGGGCGTGGCCCCCAGCCGTCTGTCTCTCATGCCGCCGCCCTTCCTGCGGGCTTCTGGGGCCCGCCAACTGGTGGGTCCCGCGGACAGGCCGAACACTGTACAACACTCCTGGTGACGTAGGCTCGGTCATGGGGTCGTGGAAACAGTGCCGCCGTCTGTCAGGCGATCACTGTCGCCACTCCCCATCCAATCTGGTTTATGGCTTGTGGGGCCCTGGCGGGGAGGCGGCCGACTCTGAGGAGGCCGACTCCCACAGGGCCATCTCCAGGCGCTCTGCCGTCTCTGATTCACCCACTGACAGGTGGCCCGTCGATCTCTGGGCCGTACAAGCCGGTGTCGTGGGCACAGTGCACCATGCACTGTGGCTGAGGTCAGGGGAGGCATGCAACAGTGTCGCGCCTCGCCGGAGATCTCCCGGCGATACGGCTCACTGTAGCCATGTCGACCCCTCATAGGCGGGAAGGGACGGCCACGTCGGGGCCGTACCCCGCATCGGTCTTCGGGAAAGGTCGCGGGCCGACTCCCATAGTCGGCCCCCCTGAAGGTCGCAAGTCCGGAGTCGGCTTGCTTCAGAGTCGCCGTCCTGGACTCGGCTTCCCCGAAGGTAGCCAGCTGGGACTCGGCCTCCCCGAAGGTTTCCAGCTGGGACGCGGCAGGAGGGGCGCGGCCTGCCCCGATGTCTTGAAAGATCCTGGGTCCCGGGTCGGCCTACCCGTGGCCCATTACTCCGACAGTAGTCCCCGAAGCTGGTGAAGCCCTGCGGGCGCTGCCTCGTGGGGCTTCAACAGTTTCAATTTTTCCGGTGCCGACTCTGAGGCTCGGCCGTTGTTTCTTTGGGCCGCCTTGCCGAAGTCGGACTTGTTCAGCGAGGGGCCGCTATTCGTAAGTCGCGGCGGGAAACGGGCGGCGTATCGGATACGCTTCCCTGCCATTATTGAGACGGTCCTATCACGCGGCGCCACGTGGGGGCGATAGTCTGCCTACCCACGCGCGTGACGGGATGGGCCGCCAGGTGGGGCCCGCCACTACCGCGCCTCGGCCCCCGAGCGGATCCGCTGTAGCCGCGGACGGTTGGCATCCCCACGTTGTTCTGCTGCGATAACCGTGGGGGTTAATCGTGGGCGGCATGGGGCGCGGCGCAGCTAATCCCACGCCCGCCCCTTGGCTCCTCGGCCCGCAGGTTATAAATAAGCGGGAGGAGGCGGGCCGCACGCACACCCTCTCCCCGCTCTCGCCTTCTCTTCTTCTTCCGCCATGAGCCAAGGCATTCTTCCTCGCCGGCGATGAGTTCTTCTTCCGCGCGCCCCACCTCGCGCTCCGGCATGTGGGATGGCTCCGGCGTGAGGCGGAGCACATCGACTTTCTCCGCGGACCCGCCGTCTCCCGAGCGGACTGGTGCACGCCTTTGTCCAGGCGCGGGAGAGATCCGCCAGCGCGGAGGAGGGCGAAGGGTCATCTTCCGCTCGCACCAAATGCGCTGGCTGGGGCTTCGGCGGCGGATTCTTCCGCTCGTTCCTGGAGTTTCACAAGCTGCAGCCACACCACCTCACCCCCAACGCGGTGGTGCTTCTTTCCGCCTTCGCCACTCTGTGCGAAGGCTACGTCGCCGTTCTCCCCACCCTCGAACTGTGGGGGGAGTTCTTTTCTTCAAAACTGGGTACTCAGGCCGCCGGCACGCCGGCTCAGTGTGGCACCTACATCGCGGTGCGGCGCTCGACGGCCGACAATCCTTTTCCGCCCATTCCGTTGGTGAAGTCGGTGAAGATGTGGCAGAAGTCCTACTTCTACGTGAAGAACATCTCCACCGACGGCGACTGGGTCAACCTGCCGCCCTTCGACCCCGAGCCTCTGACTGGCCGGCTCGCCAGCTGGTCCCACCGATCCAAATCTCTTTCGCCCTCCGGAGCCGGCGCCGTGGCGCGATTCCGAGTTCTGCTGCAGTCGGAGGGGCTCGTCGCCTCCGATCTTCTGGCCGCCTTCATGGCGCGCCGAGTTCTCCCGCTCCAGGGCCGGCCTCACCTCATCTGTCAGATGAGCGGCCGCCATGATCCGAGCCGGCTGTGCACCAAGGACATGCCGCGCGGGGAGGTGGCGAACTTCGTGAACCACATCGCCCACTGCGAGTTCACGGAGGACTGGCAGTTCGGCAAGGAGCCGTACTCGCGCGACAACCCCCCTCCAATGGTAAGTTGCATCCGTCTGTAGTTCGATCTTCTTTGCGTCTGACTTCAAACTCTAATCATCATTGGCTTCTTCTGAGCAGAATCCCCTCACGGCGCCCGCAGCCGGCACCATAAGAGAGCCTCGCGATTACGTCCCAGATCGCGAGGCCAGCGACGTCGACGACCCCGACTTGGGGGCAGCAGCGCTGGAGGCCGACGCCGAAGGCGGCGGAGAGGGGGCAGACGGCGGCCTCAGGCCGTCGGCTACCTTCGCCGACTCGCCCGAGGACGACGCCGAGCGTCGCCCCACGCCGTCACGCCGAGGGCCGGCCCCTCCAGCCAAGCCGGCGCGAAGAGCCGTCACGCCTGGCCGAGCGCGCCCGGCGGCAAACAAAAGAAGCTCAAGGGGGCCGCCGCCGCGACCAAGCGGGAGGAGGCGGCCGTGAAGGCCAACCGCTTCCGAAAGGAAGTGAGAAGGCCGCCGCTAGTTTCCTCGTAAGCCTTCTTATTCTTTCATTTTCTTTGCTGGATCTTATCCGAATCTTGCTTAATTTTCCCTCCGATCTTCTCCAGAGCTCCCCTCTCTCTTGAGAGGGGCCGCTGTCCCCTCCGTCATGGGGTCGGTGGAGACATCCGTCAATACTCGGTGGATTGATCCCGCCGCCGACCTTCAGGAGGCGACGGAACGGAACACGCGGGAGAAGCGCGAGGAGGAGGAGGCCGACCGCCTAGAGAAGGCGGAGTCCGAGAAAGCGGCCGCCAATGCACAGCGGCGACTGGAGGAGGCCGAGACTGCTGCCGCGGTGAAACGGCACGCCGAGGAGGTCACGCGTCGCCGATCGGCGATGCTCGTCCCTCCATTGTCGTCGGCGCCGCTGGCTCAGGAGTTCACGGGGCAGACCGGAGAGGTCGGCGCCACGAACCCTCTCGCGGAGGAGGGTGGCGACGTCTCAGGCTCAGACACTCACGCGCCGCCTCCGCCGTCTCCGCCGCCTCCGTCTGGGAGGCCGCATGGCAAGCAGCCGGTGGACCCGCAAGATCCTCCGACCGCGGACGACGCCGAGGCGCGACTGTTACTTCAGGTCGCCGTGCCAGCGCGCCGCCGGCTCGAGAGGACGAGCTCAGCGCCGCGAGCTTGGGAGACTGGCGCCGCAAGTTCGGCGAATCTGGACGTCGAGGCCTCCAGTTCCGCACCCACCGGCTGGCTGCTCGGAGGCGGCACCGGCCCGCTGAACCAGGCCCTCCTGGACGTCCAGTCGAAGCTGCGCGAAGAGGGCGCCCCCAACTCGCACGAGCGCGATTCGCCTTGCGGACCTCCGTCCGGGTATGTTTAAATCTCCCTTTTTAATTTGTCTTTTTACGTGAGGCGCGCCGGCAAGACTCCATCGGGTGTAGTCCCGAGTTCGGGGCCGGCTGCTGAGCAGGCGGCTCGGAACTCCTTCTCGTGAGCTCCGAGGACTAACTTTTGCTTTGCCGGCTTTGCCGGAATACCACAATCTCCGCGCCACTGCCTTCAACCGCAATGTTGAGGAGCTGAAGAAGCGGACCGCCGATCTGACGGAAAGCCGAGGTGAGCTAGTTCTTCCTTCTTCGCAGGGCGCTACTGGCGCACTCCGCTGGCTGTAGTCCCGAGATTCGGCCGCTGCCGGCGATCGGGCGGATCTCCAGCGATCTATCTTCCTTCTTCGCGGGCGCTTGGCGGCCATCGGCTGTAGTCTCCCGAGATCGGCCGATCTGCCGAGCGATCGGCCCGGATCTCCCGTGAATCTACCTTCGATGACTTTCTTGTCTTCTTCTTGATCTTCAGCGCCAATGCCGCCCTCCAGAGTAGCTGGGCGAGGCCAACACCTTCGCCCGCGCCAAGGAGGAGGAGGCGACAAGCTCGTCTAAGAGCGACGACTGCTGGCGACGCACCTGGCCTGAAAGCGAAAGAGTTGCTCCGGAAGGCGCAGGATGACGCCAAGTCGCGGGAAGATGCCCTCATGGCCGAGTTCGAGGTCGAGCGCTCCGCCTGGACTGACCGGGAGGCGATGATGACCTCCGGCTACCACGAGCTCGAGGACATCGTCGATGGTAAGTCTTTTTCTCTTCTTTGGTCTTCCGACCCTGTGTTCGGGCTGATTTCTGATTTTTCTGACTGTCTTTCTTCTGCCTTGGCAGACTTCTTCCCCGGCCATTCGCAGGCCGTCCCTCTGGCCATCGAGGCGGCTCGGGAGGAGCGAAGGGCGAAGGGCGAAGTGATTGCTGCCAACGCCCCCCGAACCATCGACGAACAGCTTCTGAGCATCGGGGCTCGTCTTCGTCCTGCTCATCGTCTGCTGCGCCGTCTTCAGCGTGCCGGTGCCCAAGTGGTTGCCGCCCTGTGGCCGGAAGTGCCGGCTCTTCGCACCGCCAGCCGGACCGCCGACTGGCTGGAGGTCGCCACCGGTCGCTTTGAGGCTTGGAAGGGCTCCTCGGCTCGGGCCGGAGCACGCCGAGCCTTGGAGTTCGTCAAAGGGTGGTATCCGGGGCTGGACCTGGACCATCCGCGCATTCGGTCGAGAGGCCCGAGCCGAGCTGGAGGTCGAGAAAGCGCCCTTGTCGGCCTTGCGACGGCCATCGCCGAGTACACGGACACCAATGTCTTTGTGCCCGAGCGGACCGAAGGCGGCGAGGAGGCACCGCCGGACTGGTTCGGGATGAACCCGGAGTACGAGGAGGACTCGGCGGAGGTGATCGACTCCAGCGCCGAGGAGGAGGACGAGTTGGAGGACGGAGGCGAGGAGGAGGACGCGCCAGAAGACAAAGCAGGCGGCCAGCCTCAGCCCGATCGCGCCTCCAGCAACGAGCCGCACAAGGACAAGGCGACCGTCGCCGGAGGCGACCAAGCTGAGACCGCCTAGCTGACTGCCCCGGCATCCGACACCGCCGTCACCTCCGATCCTCCGGCCCCGGAGGCCGCCTCCTAGAGTGCTTCTGTTTCCCTGTCTTTATTATCTTTTTGCAAGACTCGTTAGATTCGAACAATTCCACTCGCGGGGTGTATCCTGAATTCTTATTCAGAGATTAGGCCGATGGCCTTATGTAAATATTTATCTAATTTCCGCCTTTACTTGCTTATTACTCTTTAGACTTTTTCCTTTGCCGCCTTCCCTTAGTTGCTGCCTTGCCGGCCGGGCAGCCGCTCTGCGGACTGTCGTCAGGTCAAGTGCTCGGCTACTTTAGGAAGGCAAGTACTTAGTCGTTTAGAGTTCTTGAGAAAATCAATTTGGAAGGCAACGAGCCGACTATTCAAGAGTCGGCTGTCCTTGATAAAAATTGAGACGGCGAGCCGACTGCTCATGAGTCGGCTCGGTGGGGGGAGGCTAGTAGCCGGCTTGGGCTATGCGTAGCTCTTAGGTCCTTAGCCGTTTTTCATGTGTGCGCTCGTTCTTGCTTGTCCCCTTCTTATCGAGCGATCGCTCATGAGCTGCGGCTTCGACAGAGGCGGCTTTGGCGCAACACATTACTTGTCCGACTGTAGGAGCATTTCATAGCGAAGACGGCGAGTCCCGGGCGACTTAGTCGGACTCGGTGCCAGGCAATATGATAAAAAGGGAACAGCATATTCGGAAGCGTAGTTCTTATCATACAGATAATCAAAAAGGCAGTCCCCGAGATCGTCCCGGGGGGCCTAAGGTCTTAGTACTTTAATACAAAGAGGGTAGCGTGATACATACTGTATCAACTGTAAAATCTTCGAAGAAGATTTGCGTTCCACGGGCGCTCTGTTTCTTTGCCGGAGTCGTCCCTCTTGCGGGCTCGAGGCTTCTGAGCATCGATCAGATAGTAGGCGTCATTCCCTAGCACCTTGCTGATGATGAAGGGGCCTTCCCAAGGCGCCGACAACTTGTGCTGGCCGGCTGTTCTCTGAATCAGCCGGAGCACAAGGTCGCCCTCTTGAAACGATCTTGGCTTGACCTTGCGGTTGTAGTATCGGCGCAGACTCTGCTTTGGTAGATGCGGACCGGTCGAGTGCCAACAATCGGCCCTCTTCCAGCAGATCGACGCCGTCTTGGCGTCTTCTTGGCTTCCTCCTCGATGTACATGGAGACTCGCGGAGAGTCGAACTCTATATCCGTCGGGATAGCGGCTTCAGCACCGTGAGCGAGGAAGAAAGGCGTGAAGCGGTTGATTTGTTTGGGGTTGTACGCAGACTCCAAAGGACGGCAGGTAGCTCCTCGACCCAATAGCCGGCCGAGCGCTCGAGTGGTTCGACCAATCGAGGCTTGATGCCGGACAGGATGAGGCCGTTGTTTCGTTCCACCTGGTCGTTTGACTGCGGATGGGCAACGGACGCTAAGTCCAGTCGGATGCCCTGTGTCGCGCAGAAACGAGCCAAGGCGCCTTTGGCAAAGTTGATGCCGTTGTCGGTGATGATGCTGTGCGGGATGCTGTACCGCAATGTGATGTCGGCAATGAAGGTTACTGCGGTAGGTCCGTTTAACTTCTTGATAGGCCTTGCTTCCACCCACTTGGTGAACTTGTCCACCGCGACAAGCAAATGGGTTAGGCCGCCTCGGGCCGTCTTGAATGGTCCCACCATGTCCAGGCCCCAAACTGCGACGGGCCAGGCAATGGGGATTGTCTTCAGCGCAGAAGCCGGCTGAAGGGGCTTGGAGCGGAACATCTGGCACCCCTTGCATTTTTGGACTAGCTCTTTAGCTTCTTCCAGGGCAGTCGGCCAAAAGAAACCGTGCCGAAAGGCTTTCGCCACGAGTGCCCTTGAAGCCGCATGGTGGCCGCACTCGCCCTGTGTAACGCCCTCGATGCGGCTATATCTCCCACGTGTCGAAGCACGACTTAGAGGCATAACCGCATTGAAAGCAATGTCGCAAGTGAGGTAATCTTCGCACAATCCATGTTATACATAAGGGAAAGAGATACGTAGTTGGCTTACAATCGCCACTTCACACAAATACATGAATAAACCATTACATCATCTAGATACAATCAAGGTCCGACTACGGAACCAAAATAAAAGAAGAACCCCAAATGCGACAAAGGTCCCCGATCGGCCCCAACTAGGCTCCACTACTGATCAACTAGAGCGAAACAACACAAAGGGCAAGATCTTCATCGAGCTCCTCCTTGAGCTTGGTTGCGTCACCGCTTTCGATAAAATAGGCACCGCAAACTGGTTTTGGAAGTATCCGGTGAGTCACGAGGACTCAGCAATCTCGCACTCCACGAGATCAAGACTATTTAAGCTTATGGGTAAGGTAAAGGCATGAGGTGGAGCTGCAGCGGCGACTAGCATATATGGCGGCTAACGTCACGCAAATGAGAGCGAGAAGAGAAGGCAAAGCACGGTCGATAAAAGTATGATCAAGAAGTGATCCTATAGCAACCTCGTCAAGCATAACTCCAACACCGTGTTCACTTCCGGACTCCGCGGAAAGAGACCATCACGGTTACACACACGGTTGATGTATTTTAATTAAGGTCAACTTCAGGTTTTCTACAACCGGACATTAACAAATTCCCATCGCCACATAACATGAACACGGCTCTCGAAAGTTTATACCTGCGCAGGGTGTCCCAACTTAGCCCATGACAAGCTCTCGCGATCAACGAAGGAATAGACCTTCACCCAGGAAGACCCGATCAGTCTCAGAATCCCGATACATCAAGACATTTCGACAATGGTAAAACAAGACCAGCAAAGCCTCCCGTTGTGCCGACAAATCCCGATAGGAGCTGCACATATCTCGTTCTCAGGGCACACCGGATGAGCCAGACGTCGGGTTGGCATAGACCCTGGTTGCCCAGGGGGCGCCGGACATCGCTCAGGTTGGACCAACACTCGAAGGAGCACTGGCCCGGGGGGGCTAAAATAAAGATGACCCTCGGGCTCCGGAAACCCAAGGGAAAAAAGGGCTAGGTGAGGCAAATGGTAAAAGGCAATGTTGGGCCCTTTGGACAAGTTTTATTCAAAGCGAACTGTCGGGGGTCCCATAAATCACCCGACCGCGTAAGGAACGCAAAATCCGGGAACATAACACCGTATAACGGAAACTAGAGGCGGCAAGAGTGGAACAAAACACGGGCATAAGGCCGAGCCTTCCACCCTTTACCAAATATATAGATGCATTAATAATATAAGAGATATTGTGATATCCCAACAAGTAAACATGTTCCAACAAGGAACAACACCTCCATGTTCAACAAGGAACAAACTTCAATCTTCACCGCAACTAACAACGCTATAAGAGGGCTGAGCAAAGCGGTAACATAGCCAATCAACGGTTTGCTAGGAATGGTGTCAAAGGTTAGAGGTTTGACATGGCAATTTGGGAGGCTGACAAGCAAATGGTAGGCATCGTAGCATTGGCATAGCAAAAGAGCGAGCAAGCTAGCATAGCAAAGATAGTAGTGATTTCGAGGGTATGATCATCTTGCCTGAAATCCCGCAAGGAAGAAGAACGATTCCATGAAGAAGACAGACGGACGTAGTCGAACGAATCCTCACAACTTTGGAACGAAACCGAAGCTAACGAGAGAAGCAAACCGGAAAGAAGCAAACAACATGGTAAACACACAAGCATAATCATGGCATGATGCACAAACAAGTATGATGCATGTCCGGTTTAATGAGGCATGTCATGGCAAAGTGCAACGAACAATTCTACAAATTAAGTGGAGCTCAATATGCAACGAGTTGCATATTGACGAAACACCACATCAATTATTTAGTTCTCTCTCGGTTATGAACACAACAATATTAAGTGTTGGTTAACATGGCAAGAGGTGAAGCATAAATTAAACTAACTATTTAGGCAAGTTTAAATGAGGCCGGAAACAACAAACAACAATTCCGGAAAATCCCCATATGTTATTTAGCAATTTAATGCAACAACAAGTTTAAAACATTTTAATTGTTATTATCATGATGCGGATGACATGAACAAGTTTTATGCAATTTTTATGAAAATGTTGACAAGAGCATGTTATGAAGCATTTGTCACCATGGCGGAACAAAAAGGGTGCCACGGCGGCGAAACAAAAATGGTGCCACGGCGGCGAAATCCGAAATGATGCCACGGCAACATATCGGTGATCCGACAACTCCTCGAGATGTCGGTGCAAAAGAAAGGTGACGGGAGCGTGCGGAACATGCGAAAGATGGTGGAATGATCCCGGCAACCGGGTTCCCACGGATTAGTGGCAAGGAAACGCGTGACAATTCGGACACGGTGCAAGCAGTGCATATCATACAACACATGCATACGTTCACGGGCGGTCGTCTCGGGGTTATACCTTCGAAGCGTTCAAACGGGACGGTTCGCGTTTCGTAGAGGGAAGTAGTCGTTCTCGTTTCGTAGTCGTACATGTCGGCGGTAGTGGAAGTAGTGGTTCACGGACGTCGTGGAAGTAGTTGTTCTCGTGGCGACGGTAGTGGTACTCGTTTCGGAAGCGGTTCACGACGATGGTAGTTGTACACATTTTCGTAGATGAACTTGACGCCCACGGGGTCGACGGTAGAGGTACTTGACGCATCACCGGGTGTAGTCGTGCATGAGGGTCTTGACGAATCCGAAGGGGTACTTGATGTTTCCGGAGACGACGGTAGAGCAACCCGTCGTTGTGGTAAATGGCAAAAATCACAGAGAAGATGCTTGGCGGTCCTGGGGTAACTCGGCGATGGCCTTGGCAAAGAGGCAATGATTTGGCGCGGTTCCAATGGTCGAACAAGGCAGGGGCAGCAGGGTTCGAAGGTGGAGCTCAAGAGAAAAACTCCCAACAGCAAAGACGGCAGGAGGCCTCATCATGACAGCGAGTGGCGACCTTGGTGGAGCGATGTGGTGCAGGCAAAGAGGAGACCAACAAGGTGTTGCGTGGTGATGGCCTCGGGAGGGCCATGGCGCGGTGCGGGCAGGAGGAGACGGTGAAACAGAGGCCATGGTCGGTCACCGATGCAGAGGAGTCAACGGGCGTCAGAACTTGGGGCATGGGGGAAGGATGGCGCGGAGCGAGGTTGCGGGAAACCGAGGCGATGCAGGTCGGTGATGCAGCAGGAGAGGCGAAAGCAATCTTGTTGCCGAGGCGACCATGGCATCGCGAGGGCCGACGGGAGGCGGGCGCCGGATATGCTTGATGGGAGGCGTGAAGGAGGCAGGCGCTGGCGATGGAGGGAGCAGGGCGTCGCTTGGCGGCTCGGGGCTCGAGGACTTGGCTTGGCGGCTCAAGGGAGACGGGAGGAGGCGAGATGGCGGCGGCTCAAGGGAGACGGGAGGAGGCGAGATGAGCCGGCCGGGCATCGCAGAGGGGCGGCGCTACTCGAGGCAGAGGTGGCTCTCGGGGAGGCGCATGGCGACGAGGAGGAGGAGCGAGGGCGCGGCGCTGAGGGGAAAACGGGAGGGAGAGATGGGATCGAGCGAGGAAGGGAGAGGGGATCGAGCGCAGGTGGGTTCGGCGCTGCGTGTGGCGATGAGGAGGAGATGGGATCGAGAGAGGGATCGGGCAGCGCTTCCCTGGCGGCGCTGGGTGGAAGGGAACGAGAGGAGAGGGTTGGATCGGGCAAGGGGCGCCTAGGGTTAGAGGCGTGGTGGGCCTTGGGCCGGCTGGTTGGATAGGCCCAAGAGGCTAGCGGGTGCAGCTCTCTCTCTCTCCCTAAAGAAAAAATAAAAAAGTAATGCATAAAAGAAAGAATAGAAAGAGAGGTTAGGGAAAGATTTAAGCATGGGGATAATTTTCCGGACTGCAAAAAATATGCTCGCTTCAAGAAAATAGAAAGAGGCATGATTGAAAGATTTAAATTCAAACACATTTGAATTTAATTCAAATGGGTTCGAACTAGGACTAGGATAAAGGAAGGTCCAAAAATGTTGTGATTTTTGGGGAAGCTCCGGAAAAACAAGAAAGAATATATGGCAAAGTTAGAGGCCAAGAATTGCAATAATAAAGGGCATTGGGATTTTGCAAGTGTGTTAATGGGTGAACTCCAGGGAATGGAATTATTTTATAATAGCTCCACTAATATCGGGAGGATATATTATAAAGAGAAATCACCATCGTGAATTCCCTCGATTTAAATAGATCAAAAGATCTATGCAATTTATTTAGTTGAGGTGCAAAAGATTTATGAGATGATGGCATGATGACATGATGCAATGCAAAAATAAAAGAGCAAGCAAAAATGAAACACACGGCGAATCTCGGAATAGCTGGAAGGCATCTGAAGCTCCGGTCTCGGGGCGTTACAACACTCCACTACTATGAGAGGATCTCGTCCCGAGATCTAGAATGGCACCGGAGGGAAAACGGAAGAGAAAAAGAAAGGTAAAACTAAGTTGCTTCTTCGACAAACTGAGTGAAACCATGAACCTTGAGAGGTTGAGCAAAATGAATGAAAGAAAACAACGAAGATGAACAAAGTAGAAAACACTCCGTTAGAAAAGAGGAACAAGGGATACGACGAGAACCAAGAGGTTTAGTGATAAGATAGATATTGAAACCACTCCGGTTAAAACAAGATGAGAGAGGAAGAATGATATAATTTGGGCAGCACTCCGGTTAAATGGATAAGCAAGAAAATAACATGATCTTGACAAAACGGGGTGATGAGTGAAAAAAACAACATCACAATGCCTCTGGGAGAAAGAATAGAAGATAGATCATTGGAATAACAGGATGGAGAAGAAAATGACAACTTCTACCACAATTGAATTTGGAAAGCATCCTTGCAAGAGGGTTAAAATATAGTTGTTGGAAGACCAACAACGAAAAGAATAAGTTTGTAGTGGGCTTATGGAAACATCTCAACATTATGAGGTGACAACCGGCCACTAACGGAAACAATTGCTTGCTTGAGATTAACGAAGAGATGAAAACTTGTTCCATCAAGATGGAAAAGAGATAACTTGGGTCATTAATAAGCACCAAAATAGCAACATTCCTTAGGGAAGGCTTTAGGTGAAAACATGACACAAGATAAATCCAACGAAGAGATTGATGGATTTAAAATACCTCATTCTTGACAACATGTGAATCATGAAACATGAATGAAACTGTCAAAATGACATAACACCACCTCAAAAGATAAGGTCGAAAGAATTGCACTTTGGAATGCAAGATGAAGAATACTTGAACTCCCCAAAACAAGACATGTGTTGAACACCATGTTTATTTTAGAGTAAAGCTTGGCCGATCATAACTTCAGGAGAAATCTTGAAGAACAATTGAAGAATGAAAGGAATCATTGACGAACCATGATGTAGAGCCTCCATGAAGAACTCCGGTAATAAAAAGATGATAAAAAGAAAGAGAACTTGAAAACACAAGGTGAATCCTTGCAATGATTTAGATGGAGCTTCGCGACGAGATAATGCGGAAAACTTAGAACTCCGGAAGAAAGATGAACAACAAGAAGCCAAGAATTTATTCCACCTGAACAAACTCTGAAGGAAAGGATTAATCACTTGGATGAAACAAGAACAAGAATTATGTTATGTGTATCCTTCACCAATTTAAATTGATGACAAGCAACGGATTTGGCATACTACTTATTCTCGTAGAAAGGATTGAAAGGGATATATCAAGACTTGAGAAGGTCTTCAACGAACCATCGGTAGGATTAAAAGAACGAATGAATTGATATTATAACGAAGAAAGTGAAATCTTGAATGAACCACCGTAAGAATTGAAAATGAACGTAGCAAAGGCACAATTCACCGGGAAGAATTGGAAAACGAATGAAGATATTTGGGGGGATTCAGATACATGAGAACGAAGAGAACATGAACTGATTAGAGGATATTTGAGCGATGCACCGGTGAGATTTAGAGAACGATAGCTACACGCTGAGAATGAAGAATTATGACATGATGGCCTTTGTTGGAAAGAAATGGAAACAACTCATGAAATGCTCCGGATGGTAAGAAAAGAGTTCTCACAATCGAAAACAATTATGAGAGAATGGCATCAAGCTAGCACCATGAATCTTGAAGAGAATAGAGCAAGATTAAAGAGAAACTCTTCTTCGGTCTTCAAATGATGAGAATGACAACGAGAAACACCACCAAGAATTATTGAGGCACACCGGAAGAATCAAAAGCGAAGAGGTTGAACCAACTATGAAAAGAATTTGAAAGATCTTGGGAAAAGCATTTGACTGATGACAACTCATTCTTACGTCAAACTTGGAGAAGAATTTAGGATAGCTCTGGGAAAATAGAAGAGTCAGGTAAGATCCTGGGGAAAGACCTGTGGGTTAGGGCCCACTCAAAAAAACACCGTTGAAAAGATTTAAAAGAGATGTTGCACCGGTTGAATTAAATGACTTGAATGAGATGCCAATCTCGAAAGAGCTTGAACGAATGCAGAGTGGAAACACGAATCTTCGAGATATCTTGAGCACTCCAGAATAACAAATAGCGAGAAGTAGAATGATAATGAGGTGCACCGGTATGAGAAGACATTGAAATGAGGAAAAAGGTATGATCAACAAAACTTGACTTGAATCCACTGGAGAAGAGAAATGAATGAGGAATGACGAACTAGTAGAACATCTTCTTGAGAACCACCGGGTAAGAACATTGACGGAAAAGAATGGAGAAACTTCACAAAAATAAAAGGATACTTGGTTAAGAAATCTGTGTCCCTGAAGAAAAAGGGTGGGAGGGCGGGAAAAACAAAGGCAACTTAGAGACGGATGAAACAAACACCGTTGAGAAGAAATGATGATTGGTCTTGCTGATGTTGAAGTGATCGGATCCACTTGAAGAGAAACACGCCGGTTGAAAAGGATTGACATGACAACCTCAGTGATCAAAAGGATTAGTATTCACATAGCAATATGAGAACACCGTTTCGGAAAGGTATGGAATCAACACTTGACATTGAAGCAACTCGAATACCACAACTCAAAACAAAAACAAAGGACTGGCTTGCAGAATAAGCCGTAACAAACATATGATAGAGATTTCGTCCGAAGTTTTCGTGGTGGGGCCTACACGGGCTCAATCGTACAACACCATCATGTACAAGGCAGTGCACATGACATACGAAGCGTCCCCGAGTCGGCATAGCCAAGGACTCTTTAAGACACAACGAGACCACTGTAAAACCAACCGTGAATAGGCGGACCACTAGACGTCGAACCCCAATTTCATATCATACATCCGTTGGAAAGATATCCTAAGAGCTACTTGAATTCCCACCTATGAAACTCCCGAAATTCTCCCGGTTATGCAATCAGGTTTTGGGGATACAGGGGAAGCATAATATCTCACCCAAAACTAGCAAATCCTACATCCAGCTGTATCCATCCGTCAACACATAACCAAGAAACCTTCGGAAATCGTCTACCTCAACCTTCAAAAGCATCCGTTATCTGAAGTCATGGCAATACTCGTACTCACCTCAAGATCTTTGGGTTAGCGGGTTATCTCACCAACAACGCATAAAAGAGATTTTCGATGTCCGCGTACTAAACTCGGTATTCGAATCGCAACGATAAAATTATGACGACAACACCTCGGAGCTCAACTCCCCGGGACACTGCCACAACCCCTAAATGACAGGAGGCACCAAGAACAATGTTCTCGTCATAAGAATATCGGAACGATTCTAAGATACCCGCGTGATCCTAAAATTTTTTTTAGTGAAATTTAAGAAGAGAAGAGTCAAAACTCTACGTCAGGATACCTCACCAGAAGGTCGAAGGGACTGGGGAGTAAAAAGAATTCCTAAACTCTCCGATATATATAATCCTAAATGACTCAAAACATTTTTCTAGACACAACTCGGCCACTAAAAACGATCAAGCAGTGGGGCTCCTAAGGTCGGGGAAGGCTCTGATTACCAACTTGTAACGCCCTCGATGCGGCTATATCTCCCACGTGTCGAAGCACGACTTAGAGGCATAACCGCATTGAAAGCAATGTCGCAAGTGAGGTAATCTTCGCACAATCCATGTTATACATAAGGGAAAGAGATACATAGTTGGCTTACAATCGCCACTTCACACAAATACATGAATAAACCATTACATCATCTAGATACAATCAAGGTTCGACTACGGAACCAAAATAAAAGAAGAACCCCAAATGCGACAAAGGTCCCCGATCGACCCCAACTGGGCTCCACTACTGATCAACTAGAACGAAACAACACAAAGGGCAAGATCTTCATCGAGCTCCTCCTTGAGCTTGGTTGCGCCACCGCCGATAAAATAGGCACCGCAAACTGGTTTTGAAGTATCCGTGAGTCACGAGGACTCAAACAATCTCGCACCGCGAGATCAAGACTATTTAAGCTTATGGGTAAGGTAAAGGCATGAGGTGGAGTTGCAGCAAGCGACTAGCATATATGGCGGCTAACATACGCAAATGAGAGCGAGAAGAGAAGGCAAAGCACGGTCGATAAAAGTATGATCAAGAAGTGATCCTATAGCAACCTCGTCAAGCATAACTCCAACACAGTGTTCACTTCCGGACTCCACGGAAAGAGACCATCACGGTTACACACACGGTTGATGTATTTTAATTAAGGTCAACTTCAGGTTTTCTACAACCGTACATTAACAAATTCCCATCTGCCACATAACCGCGGGCACGGCTCTCGAAAGTTTATACCTGCAGGGTGTCCCAACTTAGCCCATGACAAGCTCTCGCGATCAACGAAGGAATAGACCTTCACCCAGAAGACCCGATCAGTCTCGAATCCGGTACATCAAGACATTTCGACAATGGTAAAACAAGACCAGCAAAGCCTCCCCACAGCCGACAAATCCCGATAGGAGCTGCACATATCTCGTTCTCGTGGCACACCGGATGAGCCAGACGTCGGGTTGGCATAGACCATGGTTGCCTGTGGTATTGGACATCGCTCGAGTTGGACCAACACTGAAGGAGCACCGCCCGGGGGCTAAATAAAGATGACCCTCGGGCTCCGAAACCCAAGGGAAAAAAAAGGGCTAGGTGAGGCAAATGGTAAAAGGCAATGTTGGGCCTTGCTGGACAAGTTTTATTCAAAGCGAACTGTCAGGGGGGTCCCATAAATCACCCGACCGCGTAAGGAACGCAAAATCCGGGAACATAACACCGGTATGACGAAACTAGGGCGGCAAGAGTGGAACAAAACACCAGGCATAAGGCCAAGCCTTCCACCCTTTACCAAATATATAGATGCATTAATAATATAAGAGATATTGTGATATCCCAACAAGTAAACATGTTCCAACAAGGAACAACACCTCCATGTTCCAACAAGGAACAAACTTCAATCTTCACCTGCAACTAACAACGCTATAAGAGGGGCTGAGCAAAGCGGTAACATAGCCAATCAACGGTTTGCTAGGAATGGTGTCAAAGGTTAGAGGTTTGACATGGCAATTTGGGAGGCTGACAAGCAAATGGTAGGCATCGTAGCATTGGCATAGCAAAAGAGCGAGCAAGCTAGCATAGCAAAGATAGTAGTGATTTCGAGGGTATGATCATCTTGCCTGAAATCCCGCAAGGAAGAAGAACGATTCCATGAAGAAGACAGACGGACGTAGTCGAACGAATCCTCACAACTTTGGAACGAAACCGAAGCTAACGAGAGAAGCAAACCGGAAAGAAGCAAACAACATGGTAAACACACAAGCATAATCATGGCATGATGCACAAACAAGTATGATGCATGTCCGGTTTAATGAGGCATGGCATGGCAAAGTGCAACGAACAATTCTACAAATTAAGTGGAGCTCAATATGCAACGAGTTGCATATTGACGAAACACCACATCAATTATTTAGTTCTCTCTCGGTTATGAACACAACAATATTAAGTGTTGGTTAACATGGCAAGAGGTGAAGCATAAATTAAACTAACTATTTAGGCAAGTTTAAATGAGGCCGGAAACAACAAACAACAATTCCGGAAAATCCCCATATGTTATTTAGCAATTTAATGCAACAACAAGTTTAAAACATTTTAATTGTTATTATCATGATGCGGATGACATGAACAAGTTTTATGCAATTTTTATGAAAATGTTGACAAGAGCATGTTATGAAGCATTTGTCACCATGGCGGAACAAAAAGGGTGCCACGGCGGCGAAACAAAAATGGTGCCACGGCGGCGAAATCCGAAATGATGCCACGGCAACATATCGGTGATCCGACAACTCCTCGAGATGTCGGTGCAAAAGAAAGGTGACGGGAGCGTGCGGAACATGCAAAAGATGGTGGAATGATCCCGGCAACCGGGTTCCCACGGATTAGTGGCAAGGAAACGCGTGACAATTCGGACACGGTGCAAGCAGTGCATATCATACAACACATGCATACGTTCACGGGCGGTCGTCTCGGGGTTATACCTTCGAAGCGTTCAAACGGGACGGTTCGCGTTTCGTAGAGGGAAGTAGTCGTTCTCGTTTCGTAGTCGTACATGTCGGCGGTAGTGGAAGTAGTGGTTCACGAACGTCGTGGAAGTAGTTGTTCTCGTGGCGACGGTAGTGGTACTCGTTTCGGAAGCGGTTCACGACGATGGTAGTTGTACACATTTTCGTAGATGAACTTGACGCCCACGGGGTCGACGGTAGAGGTACTTGACGCATCACCGGGTGTAGTCGTGCATGAGGGTCTTGACGAATCCGAAGGGGTACTTGATGTTTCCGGAGACGACGGTAGAGCAACCCGTCGTTGTGGTACTTGGCAAAAATCACAGAGAAGATGCTTGGCGGTCCTGGGGTAACTCGGCGATGGCCTTGGCAAAGAGGCAATGATTTGGCGCGGTTCCAATGGTCGAACAAGGCAGGGGCAGCAGGGTTCGAAGGTGGAGCTCAAGAGAAAAACTCCCAACAGCAAAGACGGCAGGAGGCCTCATCATGACAGCGAGTGGCGGCCTTGGTGGAGCGATGTGGTGCAGGCAAAGAGGAGACCAACAAGGTGTTGTGTGGTGATGGCCTTGGGAGGGCCATGGCGCAGTGCGGGCAGGAGGAGACGGTGAAACAGAGGCCATGGTCGGTCACCGATGCAGAGGAGTCAACGGGCGTCAGAACTTGGGGCATGGGGGGAAGGATGGCGCGGAGCGAGGTCGCGGGAAACCGAGGCGATGCAGGTCGGTGATGCAGCAGGAGAGGCGAAAGCAATCTTGCTGCCGAGGCGACCATGGCATCAGCAGGGGCCGACGGGAGGCAGGGGCACCGGATATGCTGATGGGGAGGCGTGAAGGAGGCAGGGCGCTGGCGATGGAGGGAGCAGGGGCGTCGCTTGGCGGCTCGGGGCTCCAGGGACTTGGCGCGGCGGCCTTCGCGGGAGACGGGGAGGAGGCGAGATGGCGCGCCGGCGGGCATCGCAGGAGGGGCGGCGCTACTCGAGGCAGAGGTGGCTCTCGGGGAGGCGCATGGCGACGAGGAGGAGGAGCAAGGGCGCGGCGCTGAGGGGAAAACGGGAGGGAGAGATGGGATCGAGCGAGGAAGGAAGAGGGGATCGAGCGCAGGTGGGTTCGGCGCTGCGTGTGGCGATGAGGAGGAGATGGGATCGAGAGAGGGATCGGGCAGCGCTTCCCTGGCGGCGCTGGGTGGAAGGGAACGAGAGGGAGAGGGGTTGGATCGGGCAAGGGAGCGCCTAGGTTTAGAGGGGGGCACGGCTGGGCCTTGGGCCGGCTGGTTGGATAGGCCCAAGAGGCTAGCGGGTGCAGCTCTCTCTCCCTAAAGAAAAAATAAAAGCAGTAATGCATAAAAGAAAGAAAAGAAAGAGAGGTTAGGGGAAAGATTTAAGATGGGGATAATTTTCCGGACTGCATAAAAATATGCTCGCTCCAAGAAAATAGAAAGAGGCATGATTGAAAGATTTAATTCAAACACATTTGAATTTAATTCAAATGGGTTCGAACTAGGACTAGGATAAAGGAAGGTCCAAAATGTTGTGATTTTTGGGAAGCTCGGAAAAACAAGAAAGAATATATGGCAAAGTTAGAGGCCAAGAATTGAAATAATAAAGGGCATTGGGATTTTGCAAGTGTGTTAATGGGTGAACTCCAGGGAATGGAATTATTTTATAATAGCTCCACTAATATCGGGAGGATATATTATAAAGAGAAATCACCATCGTGAATTCCCTCGATTTAAATAGATCAAAAGATCTATGCAATTTATTTAGTTGAGGTGCAAAAGATTTATGAGATGATGGCATGATGACATGATGCAATGCAAAAATAAAAGAGCAAGCAAAAATGAAACACACGGCGAATCTCGGAATAGCTGGAAGGCATCTGAAGCTCCGGTCTCGGGGCGTTACACCCTGATGGATGTCTCTGAGGATCGCTTGGCCTTGTTCTGACTCTACGCAGCGCTGGTAGACACCAGTGATGCTGCGCCTGACTAGCTCTCTGTTGACTATGGTGTATGCTGCCGCTCGGCGCTGCACTTGCCGAGCCAAGATCTCGTCTGCTGGTAATTCTTTGTTCACTAGGAACTTGAGGATGGGCTGTGCCCATGAAGGTGCTGCTATCTCTTCAACTGCTACCACAGTGACTTGGACAAGGGTGGCTGGGCTGGGGGGCGGCGGGTTGGAGCCTGCCGCTGTTTGCTGGTTTGGGGGAATCTCTGGGCCGACTGGGGCAGCTCCCGGGCCGACTGGCGCAGTCCCCGGGCCGAGCTCGGAAGTCCCCGGGCCGACTGGCGCAGTCCCCGGGCTTGTTTCAACTGTTGCTTTCTTCAGGTCGCTTGTTGGGGCCTTGGAGTCGGATCCGACTATTTCTGGCGGAGCCGGCACGAAGATGGAGTCTGACTCTGGTGAAGGCTTGATAGACGGCTTGAGGAGGCGCTGAAGGGCGACGCCAGAAGGTATCGCTTGGCGAGTGGAGCTGACTCGTGCCAAGGCGTCTGCTTGATCGTTGTCATTTCTTGGCACGTGAAGGAATTCGCACCCCTCAAAATATCCGCTGAGTTGCTGCACCAGGAAGCGGTAGCTTGCCATGTTTGCGTCTTTGGCGTCGGTCCCCGGATGATTCTTGAACCACCAAGTCGAGTCGCCATAGCATGGGATCCGGCGAATGCCGAAGTTCTTTGGCAAGCCGGAGCCCGTGGATGGCGCTTCATATTGGCGATGTTGTTGGAGGCGGCGAAGTGGATTTGCAGCATGTACTTGAGCTTGTCGCCCTTGGGGGAGGTGAGGACGATGCGGCTCCAAGGCGGTCGCATCTTGGAGCCGTCGAAGTGCATCCGCCAATGAGTGGAGTCGGTATTTGGCGGCAGTATCGGGTCTCGGCCGGTCGGCGAGGAAGTCGGCCAGCGCCTGCGACTTGATGGCGGTGCGAGGTTGATAGTAGATTGTATAAGGGGCTAGATCTATAGCCCATTTGGCCACTCGGCCGGGGGCGTCTCGGCTTCAATGATCTCGGCGAGTGGGGCCGTGCAAACCCGATGATTGGATGCTCTTGAAAATAGGGCTTGACTTCTTGGCGGCGAAATGCACGCCGTAGCACATCTTCCGTAGTGAGGGTAGTTCTCGCTTGGAGGTCGATTAAGATTTCGGGTAATACACCGTCTCGGACCGAAGCGCTTTGTCTTCCTCCTTGCGCCGACTACAATGGTATCTTGACTACCCGGCTGGTGGCGGCGATGTACAAGAGCATGGGCTCTTTGGGAGTCGGAGCCGCCAACACAGGGGGAGTCGCCAACATCTTCTTTAGTTGGAGAAATGCCTCATCTGCCTTGTGGTTCCACTCAAAAAAGGTGGTCTTCTTCATCAGTTGATACAAAGGCAGAGCTTTCTTGCCCAGCCGACTGATAAGTCGGCTGATGGACGCCAGGCAGCCGGTGAACTTCTGTACATCCAACAGTCGGCTGGGTACCTCCATTCTCTCAATGGCCTTGATCTTCATGGGGTTGCACTCTATGCCGCGCTCGGAGACCAGGAAGCCAAGGAGCTGGCCGGTGGGACTCAACACGCACTTTCGGGTTGAGCTTGATCGGAATCGGCGCAAATTTTGAAGGTCTCTTTGAGGTCTTCCAGCAGCGCCCCACGCTTTCCGTCTTCACCACCACATCATCCACATAGGCGTGGGTGTTTCGCCGAGTTGCTTGAGGAGGCACTTACGCATGCAATCTGAAAGGTGGCGCCGCATTCCTTAAGCCGAGCGTCATGGTCGCAGCGAAGGCTCCAAATGGCGTGATGAATGCGGTCTTTAGTCTGTCTGCTGGATTCAGCTTGATCTGGTGATATCCTGAGTACGCGTCTAGGAAACTCAACAGCTCGCATTCGGCTGTGGAGTCTATCACCTGATCAATTCTTGGTAGAGCAAATGGGTCCTTCGGGCAGGCTTTGTTGAGGCTTGTGTAGTCGATACATATCCGCCACTGCTTGTTTTTCTTCAGTACCAGCACTGGGTTTGCTAGCCACTCTGGAAAAAACACTTCCATAATGAATCCGGCTGCCAGGAGCCGGGCTATCTCTTCTCCAACGACTCGTCTCTTCTCTTTTGACAGGCGGCGCAAGGGCTGCCTGACGGGCTTCACATCCGGCCTGACGTGTAGCTTGTGCTCGGCGAATTCCGTCGGTACACCCGGCATGTCCTTGGGGGACCATGCGAAGATGTCCCAATTCTCACGGAGGAAATCGACGAGCTCGCCTTCCTATTTGCTATCAAGGCATGTGCCTATGACAGCGTATCTCTCTGGGTGCTCTGGGTCCAATGGTATCTTCTTGGTTTCTTTAGCCGGCTTGAATGATCCTTCTGCCTCCGACTCCTTGGGGTCGGGCGACATCTCTGGCTGCTTTTCGGCCATCGCCACGACCCGGTCAAGGAGCCGCTTCTCGGCTGCGATCACCAAAGACTCGGCCAGCCGATCGCTCTCGGCAGCATAATGACGACTTCTTGTAGTCGCCGGCAATGGTCAGAATCCCCTTGGAACTCGGCATCTTCATCTTGAGGTAGGCGTAGTGGGGAACCGCCATGAACTTGGCCAAGGCAGGCCGGCCAAGTAGTGCGTGGTACGGGCTCTCCAAGTCCACCACCTCGAACCAGACCGGCTCTCGGCGGAAGTGATCTTTGTCTCCGAAGAGGACGTCTATCAGGATTTTGCCAATCGGTGAACAGGAGAGTCCGGGTACAATTCCATGGAACACTGTGCGGCTGCTTTGCAGCTGCCTTCGCCTCATTCCGAGCTTCTCCATGGTGTCTTTGTACAGGATGTTTATGCTGCTACCTCCGTCTATCAGGACCCGCGAGAAACGGGCGGCCCGCCTATCAGTGGCCAAGGTCGCGCCTAAGACCAGGGCGTAGGAGCCTGGATTCGGCATCACCTCTGGGTGATCCGCCCGACTCCAACTGATAGGCTTCTCGGACCAATGCATGAACTCTGGAGCATCCGCTGCTATTGCATTTACTTCTTGTTGTTGTTGGCGCCTGCTGCGCCGGTCATCTGCCACACTGGTGAACACTACGTAGGATCCGTGCTCTTCTGGGAACTCATCTTGGACGGCGCCGACTGGCCGGGCCGCCGGCTGCTGGGGCGGCGGTGGAGGCGGTGGCCCTGCAGGCGGCGGAGGAGTGAGGCCGTCTTCCTTGGCGATTCTGGCGAGCCAGTGGCACTTTCTTGTGGTGTGGTTCGAAGGCTTCGCACCGCTGTGGAACTTGCAAGGACCATCCAAAGTCGCTCATAGGAGAAAGCCGCAACCAATTGGACTTGCCGCCTTTACGCCACTTGGCCGAGGCTGCCCTCATTGCCGATCTTCATCTTCTGCGACCGCCGATTGTTGGAAGTCGGCTGTGGGGCCTTGCGCTTGTTGTCGTTTTTTTCTTTGTCGTCGGTGACGTCTCGGCCGGGGTTACGGGAGCCCGGGAGTCACTTTGCGGCCGCGTTGACTTGAATCTCCGTCTTCATGGAAGAGTCGGCCGTGGCGTGCTTATCCGCTATGACTAGCGGTTAAGGGTTTCGGGCTCGTCGCAGAGGAGCTTGTGTTGAGGAGGGTGCCCTCTTGGCACCGGCGGTGAAGTACTCGATGGCCTGCACCTCGTGCACGCCTCGCAGGAGTTTCGAGTTCGCCCGGTAGCGTGAGGTAGTCGACGTTGATTCTTGAGGACCTTGCACGACAAGGAGAGTGGCGCGGCTTGGGAGGTCGCTTATGCGTCTTTGGTGAAATTACTGAATGAAGGCTTCGTGAAGTCGACCCAGCTGTTGATCTGCGGGGCTTGAGCCGTTCAGCCATGTCCGGGCGTGCCTCGAGCATGAGAGGAACGTACTTCACGGCAGCTCGCTTGTTGCCGTTTGCTATGTTGACGGCGGTGGAGTAGTCTATCAGCCAGTCCTCCGGCTTCACGGAGCCGGTGTACTTGGGCGTGTCTCGGGGGAGTGTGAACCCTTTGGGGAAGGGCTCGTCTCTGATGCGGGGCCCGAAGCAAGGCGGACCCAACTCATCTTCTTCTTCCAGCTCCAGGGATCGGTGAAGTCGGTCGATCCGATGGCGGGCGTCATTCTCTCCGACTCCCTCTCGGCGGCCAAGGCGACCTCCGAGAGTCGGATGCTCAACAGGTGGCGGAGAAACTCGCCGCTCTCTTCGGGGCGGGGGAGGCAGATAATCGTCCCGGCGTTCCACCGCCCTTGGGCGGCCGTCTTGGTCGCGCTCGATGGTGATGCGAGTCCGGCTGTGACTGACAGCCGGCTCCTTCTCTTTCCTTCCGCGGACTCTGCCAGTCAGCGTCCGGGAGGTCGCGCCTTGATCTCGGCGAGGGGGCAAGTCATCATTTGCTGAAGCTTGCGTCCACGCGCTGCCGCCGCGCGCGTTTCTTGCAAAGAGCTGCGTCGAGGAGCTGCTGGACTCGCTCCGTCATCACACGCGCTCTTCGCCCTCAAAGTTCTTTAGCTCTTGATGCCGCCGCTTAGGCGCGCGGATGTTCTCCGCAGGGTGGCGACACGGGCGCCGCCCGAAAGCAAGTCGGCGATAGCGCGCCACGCTGCTGAACCGCACCTAGACGGCTCGGCCCGATTGGAGCGGCGAGCGCCTCTGGCGCGATCCATCTCGCGCTGGTATGCTTCGACAAGCGTCTCATGCTTGCCAACTTCTTGGCGCCGATGATCTGAAGGCGGCGTTCTTCAACATCTCGGCGTCGCGTCCCTGGAATGGGCGCGGTCGGTCTTGCGAGACCACCGGCGGCGGGTCTGGCGTCTTCGCCGGAGTGCTCGCCGTGGCCGATGACGAGCACTTCCGTGACGGCGCTTCCGCCACTTTCCTCGTACGAAGCGGCTCGTCGTAGACCATCACGTTGATGGGGAAGATATCGAGTGATACGGCGTCGGAGTCGACCAGCATCGGGTCGGAGGAGCCTACGGACTCCAAATCTACGGCAGGCTCGCCGGCAACATGGAGTTGGTCAAGGAGGCCCGTGAGAAGGTTCTCGGGGCCACCCGTGCCTGCACTTGGTGCAGGCTCGTCGAAGAGGCGCACCTCGCCGATGAGTTCGGCGAGGCCGCTCGCAGCGCAGGCGGCTTTGGCGCCGCTGCAGTGTGTCGTCTGAGACTCCATCTGGCGAAGCCGGGCTGGCTGCGCTTCGCCCGAGGAAGAGGGTTCCCATCGAGCAGATCTCCGGACGACGGTGCACCTCGCCCACGGTGGGCGCCAAATGTCGGGGTTAGATCGACATATGCCAACGGGTGGCTTATCATGGTGGGGCGAGTAGAACGTCGCGGTGCACAGAAAGCGGATGAGGCGCAGAACATGCACGCCGGCGAATCTTACCCAACTTCGGGGCTCTCCGGGGAGATAACACCCCTACTGCTGCTCTGCGGGGTCTCCGCATGATCACTATGGTGAGATGGTTACAAAGGTGCTCCTAGAGCTGTATCGGGAGGCAGGAGGGAGCAAGGCTGGCTTTCTCCCCTGCTTGCTATGTGTCTAAATCTATCCAAGTCCCAACCCTTTGCATGGGTGTCCCGGGGGGTTTATATAGGCCTACCCCCCGGGGGTACAATATTAATCTGACTGGGCGTGGCCTCCAGCCGTCTGTCTCTCATGTCGCCGCCCTTCCTGCCAGCTTCTGGGGCCCGCCGACTGGTGGGTCCCGCGGACTGGCCGAACACTGTACAACACTCCTGGTGACGTAGGCTCGGTCATGGGGTCGTGGAAACAGTGCCGCCGTCTGTCAGGCGATCACTGTCGCCACTCCCCATCCAATCTGGTTTATGGCTTGTGGGGCCCTGGCGGGGAGGCGGCCGACTCTGAGGAGGCCGACTCCCATAGGGCCGTCTCCAGGCGCTCTGCCGTCTCTGATTCACCCACTGATAGGTGGCCCGTCGATCTGGGCGTGACACAGCGGCGTCGTGGGCACAAAGTGCACCATGCTGCTGTGGTCGAGGTCGAGGAGGCATGCCAGCGATCTGCCGCGCCTCGCCGGAGATCTCCCGGCGATACGGCTCACTGTAGCCATGCCGACCCCTCGTAGGCGGGAAGGGACGGCCACGTCGGGGCCGTACTCCGCATCGGTCTTCGGGAAAGGTCGCGGGCCAACTCGCATAGTCGCCCCCCTGAAGGTCGCAAGTCCGGAGTCGGCTTGCTTCAGAGTCGCCGTCCTGGACTCGGCTTCCCCGAAGGTAGCCAGCTGGGACTCGGCCTCCCCGAAGGTCGCCAGCTGGGACGCGGCAGGAGGGGCGCGGCCTGCCCCGATGTATTGAAAGATCCTGGGTCCCGGGTCGGCCTACCCGTGGCCCATTACTCCGACAGTTTGGGCATGCACACATCAACAACAACACTCATGAACACCTCCATGTCATGACCATCAGCTGACATCCGAACAATCTTCCCATCGGTTTCTCCGGAGAACGGATCGTCACAACTGCCATTCAAAAAATAAGAAAAGATTTTTGAATTTTATTCATAGATAAAACAAAGAGTTTTGTTTAGACAAGTACATAAGAGAAACTTTCAAATAATTGCCAGGTTGTGTTTATATGAAACTTGATACTTCATATCTAAAATTTGTCTTAAACAACAATACACAAAATTACTAGAAGAAATTCTTTGAGTTACAATTCCAAATTTAAAATTCTAGCCAATACATTTTACTACCTTCTTATGTCCAACAAGTGCATAAGGTCAGTTGAAGTGCCGGTCCGAGCAGCAACGTTCCCAAGTTTAATATCAGCCCCACGATGTCGATGAATGAAGGTGGCTTAGTTGAACGGGTGCCTCACATGCCCATCTGGACCTTACTCGTGAATATTTTTTAAGTGGCACAGACATTGTTTTTGAAAGGTATGAACATTTTCTCCCTATTACGTGAACAAAATTTGTATGTTTTTGTAGACATTCTTTAAAAATACTAAGAACATACTTTTAAATGTGTGAACATTTTTTAGTTGTTTGACTTAAAAAAAATCATGCCAACAAACTATTACATTCCACGAAGATTTTTAATGTGTGGTAAACATTTCTAAATACATGGCATTTAAAAGAATACTTGAACACTTACTTATGCAAGCATACTTTCTAGAACATTTATGTAAATAGATAAAAGAATTGGAAACATAAATAAAATATGTTTATGTAATGTAAGAAAAGTGTTTATGACATTTAATAAAATCTGTTTATACAATGTAACAAAAAAGTGTTCCTCACATTCAATAAAGTATGTTCATACACAGTAAAAAGAATGTGTAATTTTAAAAAAAGTTTCATACCATTAAAAAATGTGAAATTAAAAAAAATGTTCACCCATTTAAAAAAGGGTTAATTTGATAAATGCCACTCCAAGTCTGGCGATTCTGAGAAATTCCACTGCAGTTTCCAAACTTTGAAAAAGCCATTTCCACTGGCATTTTTTAAGTCCGCAGTGGAGTTTTTCAAAGTTTGCAAAAATTGCAGTGGCATTTTTTCAAAGTTTGGAAATTGCAGTGGGATTTTTATGAATCGCCATAATTGGAGTGGTATTTATCTAATTAACCCTTAAAAAATATTCATAAAATTTTAAAATAACTTAATGTGATCTAAAAAAATGTTTGTTTAATTTATAAAATGTTGCGTACCTTTAATAGAAACGTTCATAAGGTTTTCTGAAAATGTTTAGGCATTTCAAATTATGTTTGTGAATTTTTTGAAATGGTTTATAGAAAGTGAAAAAATATTATAATATTTTTTTTAAAAAATGTGTCAAACCATTCAAGAGAAATCAATGTTTATTTTAGAAATATTTAACATCAAAAAAATATTCAAACATGCTGAAATTCTGTGAAGATTACCCTTGCATCATTGACAAGAATGTGTGAAGATTACCCTTGCAGAGCACAAAAAAGTTCTAGAAGGTGTCAAGAAGGCCTTGTCAGAGCAACATGCTGAAATTGAAAGTCTTTAATTGGGCCTGTTATATCTGCACAACCGTCTTGAATGAATGAACATTGCCCATGTGGAGGAAACAACAAGAACCTGACCTCGTCAAGAAAGCGAAGGAAGTGAACACCTTGGACCTCGAAAACAGGCTTGATGATATTGACGAATTGCTACAGTTCATCGCCCGGACTGCGTTGGCACCATCCAATGAGACGTGACCAATGCAATTAAGTCATATGTGTCTAATTTTCATTCTGTAGCTGTGGCTCATGGTTGGCTATTGTAATGTCTCATACAGTCTACTTGAGTTGACAATTATGAAGGTTGCGGTTTACTAAAAGTTGTGACTGCTGAATTTGGATTAAAATTTAAATGTCACACGGATTCATATTAAATTTATTTTAAAAAATCAATATTGAATGAAATGTGACCCCCAATTGCAATATAATACAAATTGACCGTGCCTAAATATTGTGACGATCATGAATGGCGTCACAAGCGTACGGTCCCACATGTAAGAAGCCATGTCACCCATGTATGGACCCGCGTGCCAGCATCCACCGTTGGGGAACGTAGTAATTTAAAAAAATGTATGGACACGCAAGATCATGGTGATGCATAGCAACAAGAGAGGAGAGTGTCGTCCACGTACCCTCGTCGACCGTAAGTGGAAGCGTTATGACAACGCGGTTGATGTAGTCATACGTCTTCACGATCGACCGATCCAAGTACCGAACGTACGGCACCTTCGCGATCTGCACATCGTTCAGCTCGGTGGCCCCACGAACTCACGATCGAAGAGAGCTTTGAGGAGAGTTCCGTCGGCAAGGCGGCGTGATGGCGGTGTTGATGAAGCTATCGGCGTGGGGCTTCGCCTAAGACCGCTTCTGATATGACCAAGGTGGATTATGGTGGAGGGGGCACGCACGGCTAAAGATCAATGATCAACTTGTGTGTCTTGGGGTGCCCCTGCCCGTATATAAAGGAGCTAGGGGAGGCGGCCGGCCAGGAGGAGGGCGCGCCAAGGGGGGAGTCCTACTCCCACCGGGAGTAGGACTCCTCCTTTCCTAGTAGGAGTAGGAGAAGGTAGAAGGAGGAGAGAGGGGGGAAGGAAAGGGGGGCGCCGCCTCCCCTCCTTGTCCAATTCAGACTAGAGGGGGAGGGGGCACGCGGCCCTGCCTTGGCCGCCCCTCCTCTTCTCTACTAAGGCCCATACGACCCATTATACTCCCCGGGGGGTTCCGGTAACCCCCAGTACTCCGGTTTATGCCCGAACTTGCCCGGAACACTTCCGAACTCCAAACATAGTCATCCAATATATCGATCTTTATGTCTCGACCATTTCGAGACTCCTCGTCATGTCCGTGATCATATCCGGGACTCCGAACTACCTTCGGTACATCATAACACATAAACTCATAATACCGATCGTCACCGAACGTTAAGCGTGCGGACCCTACGAGTTCGAGAACTATGTAGACATGACCGATACACGTCTCCGGTCAATAACCAATAGCAGAACCTGGATGCTCATATTGGCTCCTACATATTCTACGAAGATCTTTATCGGTCAAACTGCATAACAACATACATTGTTTCCTTTGTCATCGGTATGTTACTTTCCCGAGATTCGATCGTTGGTATCTCAATACCTAGCTCAATCTCGTTACCTGCAAGTCTCTTTACTCGTTCTGTAATGCATCATCCCGCAACTAACTTATTAGTCACATTGCTTGCAAGGCTTATAGTGATGTGCATTACCGAGAGGGCCCAGAGATACCTCTCCGATAATCGGAGTGACAAATCCTAATCTCGATCTATGCCAACTCAACAAGTACCATCGGAAACACCTGTAGAGCACCTTTATAATCACCCAGTTACGTTGTGACGTTTGGTAGCACACAAAGTGTTCCTCCGGTAATCGGGAGTTGCATAATCTCATAGTCATAGGAACATATATAAGTCATGAAGAAAGCAATAGCAGTAAACTAAAGCAATCAAGTGCTAAGCTAACAGAATGAGTCAAGTCAATCACATCATTCTCCTAATGATGTGATCCCGTTTATCAAATGACAACTCATGTCTATGGTTAGGAAACCTTAACCATCTTTGATCAACGAGCTAGTCAAGTAGAGGCATATTAGTGACACTTTATTGTCTATGTATTCACACATGTGTTATGTTTCCGGTTAATACAATTCTAGCATGAATAATAAACATTTATCATGAAATAAGGAAATAAATAATAATTTTATTATTGCCTCTAGGGCATATTTCCTTCATTCACGTCATCACAACAATGGGCCCACATGTCAGAATCATTGAACGGTCAGAGGACACAGCGTCACCGAAAATAAAACACCTGGTCCCACATGTAAGCAACCACATTAGCATCTTCTGGGCCAATATATCAGCATCGTTGACAGGTCAAACTGACGGCCAACATATTACTGACAGGACCGTCAACGATAAAACTCACGGCATACCCACATGGAAGAAACCAAGTCAGCAACTGCTAGCCCCGCCTGTCTGAATCTTTGACCGGTCAACCCTCCGGTCCGATCACCGACGACGGATTATCGTCGTCAAAATGATCTTACGCGACAGATTGGGTTATATAGGTGCCATGCTGGGCCGTCAATGACAACAGCAATCGGTGACATTATTTGGCTCGTCACCTGAAATGCGATTGTGTGTGTCGAAAAAAGTGGTATCATCAAAATTTTATTTGCCATGACGGCGCTTCAGCGACGACGGGGTGACGGTCGGAAAACATCACGGGGCATTTTCCGTGACGAAAAAGGTTTATACATGACATAAGTGAAACATCAAAAAATAGATCAATTGTAGTGTGAGGGACCTCAGATTTCAAACTTTACGTCATGAATGCATCCATACACGATACAACAAGGAGCTAGATATGTGCCAAGCATGAATGCACACAACTCAAATCTAGGTAATATTACATGACAAGCATATTTTTTTTGAAAGAAAAGGTAGATCTTGTTCTACCTTATGCATTCAAAACAGGCCGTAGCCCGATAGACCGGAGTCATTTTACATGAAGGCGACGTAAACGCTGCACACAATGTGCAGCAGGCCGTTGCCAAGCCTGGATGTGAAAGAGAAAAACAAAAAAAGGGAAGTAGGAAGAAAAGACAGGGGCTGTAAACTACTGTTGCATCATGACATTAGCCCATGAACTTATGACCTCCCTTGCATTTCCTTCTGGTGCTCTCAATCTCCATAGCATAAGTAGCTGAGAAATTTCCGTGGTAACCTTTGCATTTGTCCAATAAACGTTGTGGAATACTCGTGCATTCCTGGCATCCCAAAGTGCCACTGCACTTGCAGCAAAGAGAACGTGCCAAAGTGTTCTGTACATTTCCCTTGCTGCCTCCGAGGTCATGAAGTCTGCAGTAGTTTGAGCAGATGTGTCCGAGTCCAGGAGTCCAGTTTTGGCCCAAACAGCGTGCGCCAGCTTGCATCTGAGTAGAATGTGGTGCATGGTCTCAGCTGCCGGGCACATTTCACACCCGTTGTGATTTGCAATTCTTGTCCATTGCTTCCTGACCATGTTATCCCCAGTGTTTTGCCTGTCCCTGATGGCCAACCATAGAAATACCCGATGTCGTTTGGGTATAATACGTGTTGGAAATATGCCCTAGAGGCAATAATAAAAGTATTATTATATTTCAATGTTCATGATAATTGTCTTTTGTTCATGCTATAACTGTATTATCCAGAAATCGTAATACACGTGTGAACACTTAGACCACAATATGTCCCTAGTGAGCCTCTAGTTGACTAGCTCGTTGTGATCAATAGATAGTCATGGTTTCCTGACTATGGACATTAGATGTCGTTGATAACGGGATCACATCATTAGGAGAATGATGTGATGGACAAGACCCAATCCTAAGCATAGCATAAAAGATCGTATAGTTCGTTTGCTAGAAGCTTTGCCAATGTCAAGTATCTCTTCCTTCGACCATGAGATCGTGTAACTCCGATTACCGTAGGAGTGCCTTGGTGTATCAAACGTCACAACGAATCGGGTGACTATAAAGGTGCATTACGGTATCTCCGAAAGTATCTGTTGGGTTGACACGGATCGAGGCTGGGATTTGTCACTCCGTATGACGGAGAGGTATCTCTGGGCCCACTCGGTAATGCATCATCATAATGAGCTCAAGGTGACCAAGGTGTTGTACACGGATCATGCATTACGGATGCGAGTAAAGTGACTTGCGTAACGAGACCGAACAAGGTATTGGGATACCGACGATCGAGTCTCGGGCAAGTAACGCATCGATTGACAAAGGAATTGCATCTGAGGTTTGATCGAATCCTCGACATCGTGGTTCAACCGATGAAATCATCGAGGAGCATGTAGGAGCCAACATGGGTATCCAGACCCGCTGTTGGTTATTGCCCGAGAGTCGTCTCGGTCATGTCTCGTGTCTCCCGAACCCGTAGGGTCTACACTTAAGGTTCGGTGGCGCTTAGGGTTATTAGGAAGACTAGTATGTGACTACCGAATGTTGTTCGAGTCCGGATGAGATCCCGGACGTCACGAGGAGTTTGGAATGGTCCGGAGGTAAAGAATAATATATAGGAAGTGGTATTTCGCCATCGGAAAGTTTTGGGGTCTCCGGTAATGTCTGGGACCACCGGAAGGGTCCGGGGTCCACCGGTGGGGCCACCTATCCGGAGGGCCCCATGGGCTGAAGTGGGAGGAACCAGCCCATAGTGGGCTGGTGCGCCCCTAGGCCCACCTCGCGCCTAGGGTTGAAACCCTAGGGGTGGGGCGCCCACTTGGCTTGGGCACTCCACCCCTTGGCCGCCGCCCCTTGGAGATTGGATCTCAGGGCAGCACCCAGGGGCCTATATAAAGGGGGAGGAGGGGCTGCCGCACCCATCTCCAAGGCGCAGCCCTCCCTCCCAACACCTCTCCTCCTCCATGGCGCTTGGCGAAGCCTCGCTTGAGAATCTTGCTTCTCCACCATCACCACGCCGTCGTGCTACCGGTGGAGCTGTCTTCCTCAACCTCTCCTTCTTCCTTGCTGGATCAAGGCGGAGGAGGCGTCGCCCGTCTTGTCACGTGTGTTGAACGCGGAGGTGCTGTCCGTTCAGCACTTGGTCATCGGTGATTCGAATCACGTCGAGTACGACTACATCATCACCTTGCAAGCTTCCGCACGTGATCTACAAGTGGTATGTAGATGCAAACTCTCTCCCTAGACTCGTTGCTTAGATGAACTCATAGATGGATCTTGGTGAAACCGTAGGAAAATTTTTAATTTTACGCAGCGTTCCCAACAAGTGGCATCATGAGCTAGGTCTATGCGTAGTTCTCTAATGCACGAGTAGAACACAATTTGTTGTGGGCGTGGATCTTGTCATCTTACTTGCCTCTACTAGTCTTTTCTTGCTCAACGGTATCGTGGGATGAAGCGGCCCGGACCAACCTTACACGTGCGCTTACGTGAGACCGGTTCCACCGATTGACATGCACTAGTTGCATAAGGTGGCTGGCGGGTGTATGTCTCTCCACTTTAGTTGGAGCGGATTCGATGAACAGGCCCTTATGAAGGGTAAATAGAAGTTGACAAAATCACGTTGTGGTGATTCGTATGTAAGAAAACGTTCTTGCTAGAACCCAATCGCAGCCACGTAAAAGATGCAACAACAATTAGAGGGCGTCTAACTTGTTTTTGCAGCGATTGATCATGTGATGTGATATGGCGAAGTTGTGATGAATGATGAATTGTGATGTATGAGATCATGTTCTTGTAATAGGATTCACGACTTGCATGTCGATGAGTATGACAACCGGCAGGAGCCATAGGAGTTGTCTTTATTTTTGTATGACTGCGTGTCATTGAAGAACGCCATGTAAACTACTTTACTTTATTGCTAAACGCGTTAGTCATAGAAGTAGAAGTAGTCGTTGGCGTGACAACTTCATGAAGACACGATGATGGAGATCATGATGATGGAGATCATGGTGTCAAGCCGGTGACAAGATGATCATGGAGCCCCGAAGATGGAGATCAATGGAGCTTTATGATATTGGCCATATCATGTCACAACTATATAATTGCATGTGAGTTTATTATGTTTATGCATCTTGTTTACTTAGGACGACGGTAGTAAATAAGATGATCCCTCTAAAATTTCAAGAAGTGTTCTCCCTAAGCGTGCACCGTTGCTACAGTTCGTCGCTTCTAAGCACCACGTGATGATCGGGTGTGATGGATTCTTACGTTCACATACAACGGGTGTAAGACAGTTTTACAGCGAAAACACTTAGGGTTAACTTGACGAGCCTAGCATGTGCGGACATGGCCTCGAACACGGTGACCGAAAGGTCGAACACGAGTCGTATGGAAGATACGATCAACATGAAGATGTTCACCGACGATGACTAGTCCGTCTCACGTGATGATCGGACACGGGCTAGTCGACTCGGATCGTGTAACACTTAGATGACTAGAGGATGTCTAATCTAAGTGGGAGTTCATAATTTGATTAGAACTTTATTATCATGAACTTAGTCTAAAACCTTTGCAAATATGTCTTGTAGATCAAATGGCCAACGCTAATGTCAACATGAACTTCAACGCGTTCCTAGAAAACCAAGCTGAAAGATGATGGCAGCAACTATACGGATTGGGTCCGAAACCCGAGATCATCCTCATAGCTGCCAGAAGCAATATGTCCTAGAAGGACCGCTGGGTGACGCTCCGTCCCGAAGAACCAAGGCGTTATGAATGCTTGGCAAGCTCGTCCGATGATTACTCCCTCGTTCGGTGCGGCATGCTTTACAGACTTAGAACCGGGCTCCAAAAGCGTTTTGAGCATCACGGAGCATATGAGATGTTCAAGAGCTGAAACTAGCTTTCCAAGCTCATGCCCGGTCGAGAGATATGATGTCTCCGACAAGTTCTACAGATTGTAAGATGGAGGAAAATAGTTCTGTCGGTGAGCACATCCTGAAGATGTCCGGGTTGCACAACCGTATGACCCAAATGAACATTAACCTCCCGGATGAGGCGGTCATTGACAGAATCCTCGATCGCTCCCACCAAGCTACAAGAGCTTTGTGATGAACTACAACATGCGGGGATGGTAAAGACCATTCTGAAGTGTTCTCGATGTGAAGTCAGCAGAGGCTGAAATCAAGAAAGAACATCAAGTGTTGATGGTCAATAAGACCACTAAGTTCAAGAAGGGCAAGGGTAAGAAGAACTTCAAGAAGGGCGGCAAAGATGTTGCGCGCCCGTAAGCCGATTGCCGGGAAGAAGTCAAAGAATGGACCCAAGCACGAGACCGAGTGCTTTTATTGCAAGGAGAAGGGTCCTTCGAAGCGGAACTACCCTAAATACTTAGCGGATAAGAAGGCCGCAACACCAAAGGTATATTTGATATACATGTAATTGATGTGTACCATACCGAAGACTCGTAGTAACTCCCGGTATTTGATACCGTGCCGTTGCTCATATTTGTAACTCACAGCAGGAGCTGCGGAATAAACGGAGGCTGGCGAAGGACGAGGTGACGATCGCGCGTCGGGAATGGTTCGAGTCGATGTGATCGCCGTCGCACGCTGCCTCTACATTTACCACGGGATTAGTTTTGAACCTCAATAATTGTTATTTAGTGCCAAGTTTGAGCATGAACATTGTATCCGGATCTCGTTTAATATGAGATGGCTACTCATTTAAGTCTCGAGAATAATGGTTGTTCGATTTATATGAGAGATATGTTTTATGGTCATGCTCCGATGGTCAATGGTTTATTCTTAATGAATCTCGGCGTAATATTACACATGTTCATAGTGTGGATGCCAAAAGATGTAAAGTTGATAACGATAGTCCCACATACTTGTGGCACTGCCGCCTTGGTCACATTTGTGTCAAGCGCATGAAGAAGCTCCATGTTGATGGACTTTTAGAGTCTCTTGATTATGAATCGTTTGACACATGTGAACCATGCCTCTTAGGCAAAATGACCAAGACTCCGTTCTCCGGAACAATGGAGCGAGCAACCAACTTGTTGGAAATCATACATACCGATGTGTGCGGTCCAATGAGCGTTGAGGCTCGCGGAGGATATCGTTATGTTCTCACTCTCACCGATGACTTAAGTAGATATGGGTATGTCTACTTAATGAAACACAAGTCCGAGACCTTTGAAAAGTTCAAGGAATTTCAGAGTGAGGTAGAGAATCAACGTGACCGAAAGATAAAGTTCCTACGATCAGATCGTGGAGGAGAATATTTAAGTCACGAATTTGGCACACACTTAAGGAAATGTGGAATCGTTTCACAACTCACGCCACTGGAACACCTCGGTAAACGGTGTGTCCGAGCGTCGAATCGCACTCGATTGGATATGGTGCGGTCTATGATGTCTCTTACCGATTTACCGCTATCATTTTGGGGTGCGCTCTAGAGACAGCTACATTCACTTTAAATAGGGCACCGTCTAAATCCGTTGAGACGACCTCGTATGAATTATGGTTTGGGAAGAAACCTAAGCTGTCGTTTCTAAAAGTTTGGTGATGCGATGCTTATGTCAAGAAACTTCAACTGAAAAGCTCGAACCCAAGTCGAAAAATGTGTATTCATAGGATACCCTAAGGAAAGCGTCGGGTATACCTTCTACTTAAGATCCGAAGGCAAGATCTTTGTTGCCAAGAACGGATGCTTTTCGGAAAAGAGTTTCTCTCGAAAGAAGTAAGTGGGAGGAAAGTAGAACTCGATGAAGTACTACCTCTCGAGCGGGAAAGTGGTGCGGCGCAGAAACCGTTCTGTGATGCCCACACCAATCAAGAGGAAAACAATGATGATGATCAAGGTACTTGGATCAAGTTACTCTTGAACTTGAAGAGGTCCACAAGGACACGTTCCGCACCAGAATGGTACGGCAACCCTGTTCTGGAAATCATGTTGTTAGACAACAATGAACCTTCGAACTATGAAGAAGCAATGGCGGGCCCGGATTCCAACAAATGGCTTGAAGCCATGAAATCCGAGATAGAATCCATGTATGAAAACAAAGTATGGACTTTGATAGACTTGCCCGATGATCGGCGAGCGATAGAAAACAAATAGATTTTTAAGAAGAAGACGGACGCGGATGGTAATGTTACCATCTATAAAGCTCGACTTGTCGCTAAGGGTTATCGACAAGCTCAAGGGATTGACTACGACGAGACATTCTCTCCCGTAGCGAAGCTGAAGTCCGTCCGAATCATGTTAGCAATTGCCGCATACTATGATTATGAGATATGGCGATGGACGTCAAAACGGCATTCCTTAACGGACATCTTAAGGAAGAGCTGTATATGATGCAGCGGAAGGTTTTGTCGATCCTCAGAACGCTAACAAAGTATGCAAGCTCCAGCGATCCATTTATGGATTGGTGCAAGCATCTCGGAGTTGGAACATTCGCTTTGATGAGATGATCAAAGCGTTTGGGTTTATGCAGACTTATGGAGAAGCTGCGTTTACAAGAAAGTGAGTGGGAGCTCAGAAGCGTTTCTCCTATTATATGTAGATGACATACTCTTGATGGGAAATGATACAAAACTTCGGACAGCATTAAGGCCTACTTGAACAAGTGTTTTTCAATGAAGGACCTTGGAGAAGCTGCTTATATATTAGGCATCAAAATCTATAGAGATAGATCGAGGCGCCTCATAGGTCTTTCACAAAGCACATACCTTGATAAGATTTTGAAGAGGTTCAAAATGGATCAGTCCAAGAAGGGTTCTTGCCTATGTTACAAGGTGTGAGATTGAGCTCGGCTCGACCACCGACCACGGCAAAAGATAAAGAAGAGATGAGTGTCATCCCTATGCTTCAGCCATAGGATCTATTATGTATGCCATGCTATGTACTGGACCGATGTAAACCTTGTCGTAAGTTTGGTTGCAAGATACCAAAGTAATCCCGCAAGGAACACCTGGACATCGGTCAAGAATATCTGAAGCACCGAAAAGGACAAAGGACATGTTTCGTTTATGGAGGAGACGAAGAGCTCGTCAGAAGGGTTACGTCGACGCTAGCTTCGACTCAGATCCGATGACTCTAAGTCACAAACCGGATACGTGTATATGTTGAATGGTGGAGCGATGAGCTGGTGCGGTGCAAGCGAGCGTCGTGGCGGGATCTACGTGTGAAGCGGAGTACATGGCAGCCTCGGAGGCAGCGCATGAAGCGATTTGGGTGAAGGAGTTCATCACCGACCTAGGAGTCATACCCAATGCGTCGGGGCCGATCAAACTCTTCTGTGACAACACTGGAGCTATTGCCCTTGCCAAGGAGCCCGGGTTTCACAAGAAGACCGAGCACATCAAGCGTCGTTTCAACTCCATCCGTGAAAATGTTCAAGATGGAGACATAGAGATTTGCAAAGTGCACACGGATCTGAATGTCGCAGATCCGTTGACTAAACCTCTCTCGCGTGCAAAACATGATCAACACCGAACTCTATGGGTGTTCGATTCATCACAATGTAACTAGATTGGTGACTCTAGTGCAAGTGGGAGACTGTTGGAAATATGCCCTAGAGGCAATAATAAAAGTATTATTATATTTCAATGTTCATGATAATTGTCTTTTGTTCATGCTATAAGCGTATTATCCGGAAATCGTAATACACGTGTGAACACTTAGACCACAATATGTCCCTAGTGAGCCTCTAGTTGACTAGCTCGTTGTGATCAATAGATAGTCATGGTTTCGACTATGGACATTGGATGTCGTTGATAACGGATCACATCATTAGGAGAATGATGTGATGGACAAGACCCAATCCTAAGCATAGCATAAAAGATCGTATAGTTCGTTTGCTAGAAGCTTTGCCAATGTCAAGTATCTCTTCCTTCGACCATGAGATCGTGTAACTCCGGTTACCCTAGGAGTGCCTTGGGTGTATCAAACGTCTGGCAACGAATCGGGTGACTATAAAGGTGCATTACGGTATCTCCGAAAGTATCATTGGGTTGACACGGATCGAGGCGGGATTTGTCACTCCGTATGACGGAGAGGTATCTCTGGCCCACTCGGTAATGCATCATCATAATGAGCTCAAGGTGACCAAGGTGTTGTACGGGATCATGCATTACGGTGCGAGTAAAGTGACTTGCCGTAACGAGACCGAACAAGGTATTGGGATACCGACGATCGAGTCTCGGGCAAGTAACGCACCGATTGACAAAGGAATTGCATATGAGGGTTTGATCGAATCCTCGACATCGTGGTTCAACCGATGAAATCATCGAGGAGCATGTAGGAGCCAACATGGGTATCAGACCCGCTGTTGGTTATTGCCCGAGAGTCGTCTCGGTCATGTCTGCGTGTCTCCGAACCCGTAGGGTCTACACACTTAAGGTTCGGTGGCGCTAGGGTTATTAGGAAGACTAGTATGTGACTACCGAATGTTGTTGAGTCCGGATGAGATCCCGGACGTCACGAGGAGTTTCGGAATGGTCCGGAGGTAAAGAATAATATATAGGAAGTGGTATTTCGCCATCGGAAAGTTTGGGGTCTCCAGTAATGTCTGGGACCACCGGAAGGGTCCTGGGTCCACCGGTGGGGCCACCTATCCGGAGGGCCCCATGGGCTGAAGTGGGAGGAACCAGCCCATAGTGGGCTGGTGCGCCCCTAGGCCCACCCCGCGCCTAGGGTTGAAACCCTAGGGGTGGGGCGCCCACTTGGCTTGGGGCACTCCACCCCTTGGCCGCCGCCCCTTGGAGATTGGATCTCAGGGGCGGCGCCCAGGGGCCTATATAAAGGGGAGGAGGGGCTGCCGCACCCATCTCCAAGGCGCAGCCCTCCCTCCCAACACCTCTCCTCCTCATGGCGCTTGGCGAAGCCCTGCCGAATCTTGCTTCTCCACCATCACCACGCCGCCGTCGTGCTGCCGGTGGAGCTGTCTTCCTCAACCTCTCCTTCCTCCTTGCTGGATCAAGACGGAGGAGACGTCGCCCGTACTGTACGTGCGTTGAACGCGGAGGTGCTGTTCGTTCAGCACTTGGTCATCGGTGATTCGAATCACGTCGAGTACGACTACATCATCACCTTGCAAGCTTCCGCACGCGATCTACAAGTGGTATGTAGATGCAAACTCTCTCCCTAGACTCGTTGCTTAGATGAACTCATAGATGGATCTTGGTGAAACCGTAGGAAAATTTTTAATTTTCTGCAACGTTCCCAACAATACGATCCCAGATGTATGGGGCCGAGGGGCAATCCATGCCTTTGAAAGTGACTAGCCGATAGAAATATGTTGTTGATAGCTTGCTATCCAGCGCCATGGGCTTCCTGATGTCCGGTGCATTAGGGGTGGGTGAGATGGCAATCAGGAGGCCCATCAGCGTTTCCAGCTCCCTCGAGGCGGTGTAGGATAGGTTGGGATGCAGCGGTATCATCCAAACGCCGTTATCGTACTGTGAAGCGACAGTGCAGTACCTGGCTCTGGAGAACGTGAACAGGGTCGGAAAGGACAGAGAGAGTCATCCGGTTTCCATCCAATGATCAAACCAGAAGGATATCGTCTTCCCATCCCCGAGCTCACAGTTGGTTGTCTGAATAACAAGCTGCAGCGATGATCTGAAGCATCGCCATATCGCAGTATCTGTACTTTGCTTGGTTGTAGTATCTTAGTCATTGCTTTGCATATCATTGCCCTGTTGTGTGCTTCGAGATCCCGTACCCCCAAGCCTCCGTTTTTCTGCGGCATAACCACATAATCCCATGCCACAAGACACTGTCCTCCCTTTGCTTGGTTCTTTCCTTGCCAAAGGAACCCCCTTATGATCCGCTCAAGCTGCTGTAGAGACTGTTTTGGCCATAGTAAGCAGCCCATGAAGTAGCTTGGTATCGCTGCTAGAACTGCATTGATCAGAGTTAGCCCCCCATATGACAAGCATATTATTTGTACCACTCCATCTATTTCTGCATGACAAAATATAGCAACTCTTGTCAACATAGGCATCGGGCGTACAAAACAACACAAAGTTGTACGTGTATCTGCCATGGATATGTGCTTCGAATTTGTCATTTTCTATAATAAACGGTCCGGCGGCCTACTTAGCCTAGCTTCATACGTGTGTGTACTTCGCTGGAAAGCACCGCCAGCAAGCTGTGAGTCAAGGTCAAAGCTGCGCCAACAGGAATGACATGAGCGCCATGGTTGGGCGTTGCGTCGACGAGCAAACTAGAAGTGGTGATGAACTAGGAATGCTATGTGGATTTGTTATAGCGTCCTGCCTCATAGGACCGGCCACACCGACTTACGGAAGGCCACGTACGAGCGGACCATTGGCAGTGACGAAGCCAGTGGGGGCGAGCTAGGGCCATGGCTGCCCCATGGCAATCTATTTTCTGAAACAACCTTACATTGTTAGCATAAAGTGTTCTAAATTTGTATGTTTGTCCCCCTTTAATGTGACGCCCCAAGACCAACGCTCCAGAAAACTACAAGCTATTCCGAGTTTCACCGTGCGATGTGTTTGTTGCATTCTTCTTAGCATCATTTGCATTGCATCATGTCATCATGCAACCTTTTTTAAACCTCAGCTAAATAAATTGCATAGATCATCGGTCTATTTAAATCGAGGGAATTCACATGGTGATTTCTCTTTTTTGACATATCCTCCCAATATTTTAGGGAGTTACTATTAAATATTCCACTATTTCGGAATCACCCATAAACACACTTGCAAAATAATTCCGTTTCTTTTCTGCTTCATGTTTGGTCTCCAAACTTTGCCTAAATTCTTTCTTCACTTTCCGGAGCTTCATCAAAATTCTCAACATTTTGGCCACTCCTAAACCTTGTCCTAGTTCAAATCATTTGAATTAAATTCAAATGAGTTTGAATTTAAATCTTGCATTCGTGCCAACTTTTATTTTCTTGGATCAAGCTCATTTTTGTGAGTCCGGAAAAATTATCCGAGTGTCCAACTTCTTCCCCTAACCTCTCTTTCTTTTCTTTCTTATCTCTGTTTTTTTCTTCTTCTTTAGAGTGAGAGAGAGAGAAGAGAGCCCAGCAGCCAGGCCGGCCTACTTCCCAGCTGGCCATTTGGCCCAAGGCCCAGCTCCCCTCGCCGTCGCCCCGGTCATCTCCGGCCCGGATCCGGCGGGATCCGGCCGTGGTCCGCCCCAAGTACGTCCCCGTCGCCCTGCCTCCAAGTCCAGGCCGCCGCGTCGAGCTCCTTCCCGACGCCTCCCGTGGCGACCGTGCCCTGCTGCCGCTGCTCTTCCAGCGCCCGTTTCCCATCATCTCGAGCGCGCCCCATCGCCGGGTCGCCGGGTCGCCGGACCTTGCAGCCTCCGCCATGTCCGGTTGCTCTGCCCCAGCTGTTCCGCTGCTCGCCGCTCTGCAGCTAGCCAGCTCGCCCGACGCCTCCTTGGTCCGTTGTCGCCGTGCTTGCTCCACGTCCGTGCTCGTCCCGCATCTCCGCTGCTTTTGCACGCAACCGCGGTACCGCAACACTTCCCCACTGTCCAGGGCTGCCTCTAGTCCATCGCGCGACCACAGAAGGCCGCATCTGTCTGCAGATTTTTGCCGAGTCCCTCGTTGGTCGTTGCTGTCCCAAACCCAAGTGAAGTGTGCAACGATGCTTTGCCACCCCGACAACCCTAGGATTCGTCAAGTTCCACTTCGCCAAGTGTACCTGTACGCCCTGAATTCGCCAAGTACCTCTACAAACGACGTCGGACGCCTACAACCGTGTACCTCTTCCGCCATCTACAAGACCGGCAAGCGGCAAGACCACATTCGCACGAACGACTACAAGGTGTTGCGCCAAGTACCACTACCATTGACCGCGAAGGGCTTGGAGTCATCAATTACCTCTCCGAACAAACGTGAACAACTACCGTCGTCGAAGACCCATGAACAACTACCGTCGTCGTGAACCACTACTTCCACTACCGTCGCCGTGTACCACTACTTCCCCTATGACCCGTGAACGTCTACTTCCCTCGACGATTTTGAACCGCCCCGAAATGCACGCTCCGAAGGTATAACCGCCGAGACGACCTTCCGTGGACCGAATGCATGTGTTGTATGAGATGCACCGTATGTTTGCACCGTGTCCGAATTGTCACTCGTTTCCATGCCACTAACCCGTGGGAACCCGGTAGTCGGGAGCACCCCACTATCTTTTGCATGTTCCGCGCATCCACATATTCGTTTGCACCGGTCGCTCAGAGTTATCGGAACCGGAACGTTGCCATGTCATCGTTTCCTTTTTCGTCGCCGTGGCACCCAGTTCTTTCCACCACGGTGACAAATGTTTCATATCTTGCTCATGTCAACATCTTCATAAAAATTGCATAAAACTTGCATATGTCATCCGCATCATGATAACATTGTTTAAAATGTTTAAAATTGTTGTTTGCTTTAAAATTGCTAAACGACATGGGGATTTTCCGGAATTGTAGTTTGTTATTTCCGGCCTTATTTAAATTGCCTGGTTAGGTAGTTTTATTATGTTTCACCTCTTGCCATGTTAACCAACATTTAAACTTGTCTTGTTCATAAATAAGAGCGAACTAAATAATCGAACGTGGCATTTCGTCAATATGCAACTCGACTTAATTTGTAGTATTTTTTGTGCATTTTGCCATGCCATGCCTATTTAAACCGGACATGCATCATACTTGTTTGTGCATCATGCCATGCTTATGCTTGTTGGTTTACCATGTTGTTTGCTTCTTTTCGGTGTTGCTTCTTAGTTCCGGTAATGTTGCGATTGTGAGGATTCGTTGGACTACGCCCGTTCGTCTCCTTCATGGACTCGTTCTTCTTCCTATCGGGATTTCAGGCAAGATGACCATTACCCTCGATATCACTTCTATCTTTGCTTGCTAGTTGCTTCGTTCTATCGCTATGCTGCATTACCTATCACTTGTTTACCATGCCTCCCATATTGCCATGTCAAGCCTCTAACCCACCTTTCCTAGCAAACCGTTGTTTGGCTAAGTTACCGCTTTTGCTCAGCCCCTCTTACAGCGTTGTTAGTTGCAGGTGAAGTTGAAGATTGCTCCATGTTGGAACATGTTTATGTTGGGATATCACAATATCTCTTATTTTAATTAATGCATCTATATACTTGGTAAATGGTGGAAGGCTCGGCTTTATGCCTGGTGTTTTGTCCTTCTCTTGCCGCCTTAGTTTCCGTCATACCGGTGTTATGTTCCTTGATTTTACGTTCCTTACGTGGTCGGGTTTATGGGAACCCCTTGACAGTTCGCTTTGAATAAAACTCCTCCAGCAAGGCCCAACTTTGGTTTTCCATTTGCCTAACAACCTATAACCCTCCCTTGGGGTCTGCAGCCCCGGGCCAGTGCTCCTTTGAGTGTTGGTCCGAACTAGAGCCACTTGCAGCGCCACCTCCGGGAAACTTGAGGGCTGGTTTTAGCTGTACGTAGTGTTCATCCAGTGTGCCCTGAGAACGAGATATGTGCAGCTCATATCGGGATTTGTCGGCACAGTGGGGCGGTCTTGCTGGTTTTGTTTTACCATTGTCAAAATGTCTTGTAACCGGGATTCCGAGACTGATCGGGTTTTTCCGGGAGTCCTTCGTTGATCGTGAGAGCTTGTGATGGGCTAAGTTGGGACACCCCTGCAGGGTATAAACTTTCGAGAGCCGTGCCCGCGGTTATGTGGCAGATGAGAATTTGTTAATATCCGGTTGTAGAGAATTTGACACTTGACTTAATTAAAATGCATCAACCGTGTGTGTAGCCATGATGGTTTCTTTTCGGCGGAGTCCGGGAGGTGAACACGCTTTGGGTTATGTTTGAACGTAAGTAGTCTTCAGGATCACTTCTTGATCACTTCTAGATGACGACCGTTGCGTAGTTTCTCTTCTTACTCTTGTCCTCGCCTTTAGCCACCATATTTTACTTATAAATTGCTGCAACTCCACCTCATTACCTTGTCCTACCCATAAGTTTAAATAGTCTTATCTCGCGGGTTTTGAGATTGTTGAGTCCTCGTGACTCACAAGATTCTACCAAAACAGTCGTAGGTGCCGACGATACCAGTGCAGGCGATGCTACCAAACTCAAGCGGGAGTTCGACGAGGACCTTGGTCGTTACTATGTTTTGTTTCCTGATGATCAGTAGTGGAGCCCAGTTGGGACGATCGGGCATCTAGCATTTGGGGTTATCTTCTTTTCATTTAGATTTGTCCGTAGTCGGACTATGTGTGTACTCTGAATGATGTATGGATTATATGATCTTTGCGTGAAGTGGCGATTGTAAGCCAACTCTATTTATCACTTTCTTGTTCATTACATGGGATTGTGTGAAGATGACCCTTCTTGCGACAAAACCACAATGCGGTTATGCCTCTAAGTCGTGCCTCGACACGTGGGAGATATAGCCGCATCGTGGGTGTTACACTTAACTTCTTATCTCTTCCATTGGTCCTCTTTAGCATGCTTCCTGGTTCCGTCCCTGATCATCGGCACCTCCAAGGCCAACTCACTCATTTTCTTCAACTACAAACAGATGCTCTACCAATTAGACAAGAATATCTACCTTGGTTCTCATCCATGCCTAGACCATCAGCCCTTAATTTGACTTAAAATTTGTTCTTTTCATGTTATGTTAGTAGCCTGTTGGTTACACATAATAGAGTAACTATAAGCTTTTTGAATGAATAGAAACCGTATGTTCACCCATCAAAGTTGAGGATGGTTAGCCGCCTTGGCTCCGTACAAGGGATGTGGTCGATCGATTCATGTTCGTGTTCATCATTTTCTTCCGTTGCAACGTACGAACATATGTGCTAGTATCTTCAAAGAGAAAACTAGAGAAAACTAGATATGGGAAATCTCCAAAAATATAGCCCCCATGGGCCCATTCAAACAGGCCTCCTACTTTTTTTTTCGAGATTTTTTTAACATAGTACGGACACAAAACGCTCATATATACGGGCATACACTCATCCTACCCCTACGAGCTGAGCCGACATATCATCTTGAGATTTTACGAAGTCATCATAGACGCTTCGTAGTTGATGGGAACATTTCCTCCCACTGAATACGCATCGCTGGAAATCTTAAAATAAATTTAGGATAAATGCGAGCATTACGACCGTCCAACCACAGTTTTGATTCGTGAATCTTTTGTTTTTGACAGGCCCTCCTACATGAAACATTATTGAATTGCATTTCTACGTGCACGGGTTCCTCATCTTTATCCTACGAGCCGCGTAGGATAGCTTTGACCCATCACCACGAAAATCATTTCTTTAATAAATGCGCTGACGAGAAACCCAATCCCGTACTCGTGCAGAAACCGCAAAAAAGGAGGCGCAGAAGTTCACGGAAACGCAAAAAAGAAAGAAATAAACAAATCCGCGACGAACCAAACGCCAAAGCGACCCATCTCCTCCCTTCCGATCCGCCATCTCCATCTCCATCTTCTCTTCCCGTCCCGTCTCCGCTAGTCCCCCTTCCGAGCGAGACAGCAGCGCAAACCCTCCCTCCCCCACCCGCCGCCGCCTCGATTCGCCGCCTAGGTCCGTCCGGCGAGGTAGGGTGGGAGGCGCGGCGGCTGGTGGCCATGTGGCCCGGCTGCGGCGGCCGCTTCTACTGGGCGCCCGCGCCGCCGTCGGGGGCGAGGGGCGTCGTGGTCGTGTTCGCGTGGGTGTGGAGCGACGAGGCGCAGCTGCGGCCCTTCGTCGAGCTCTACGCCTCGCTCGGCTGGCGCTGCCTCGTCTGCCACCCCGACCTCGTATCGCTGTGAGTGGCGCTGCTTCCCCCATCGGCCCATCCTCCCGCTCTCGCTCCCTGCTACTTGTCGCTTGTGCTAGCTGCTTGACTCGGGAGATTTGTTGCTCGTCTGGGCTCGTATAGAAGTGGGCGCCTGTAGCTCTGCAGCCTCATGGAGTGGAATCATAGCTGCGGTTAGGTTTAATTTTAGAGATTCTGAGATTGGTCACTGATGTTGTAGCTGCGGTTAGGTTTAATTTTAGACGTTCTGAGATTGGTCACTGATTTCGTAGCTGCGGTTAGGCTTGATTTGAGATTGGTCGCTAATTTTGTGTCTACCCGGATCATCTGGGACTAGGCTTTATCCTTCAGGTTTAGCTTGTTATGAAAATTTCTCTGGAGTTCAGTTAGTTGATGGGTGGTGTTCGATCGGTCACTCGATTCATCACTGCGTGTTAGTTCTCTTAGTTCGAGCATCTCTGTAGCTGTGCAATTTATACTCTTCTATATTCTGCATGGTTTATATTGTCGCTTTGTGCGCTTTTAGGTAAATATATGCCTACGTACCTGCAGCATGCGAGTAGTTAGCGTCTTGGCGATTTTGCGTGTTTGGGGTTTGATTACGCTTTGAGATTTGGTAAAGCTATATTTATTGGAGGATAAGGGAAGGTTTTGCATTGTGGTACTTGCATTTTTGCGCAATCGAGGATGCGAAAAATCGAAGGTATCAATTTTAGTAAGTAAAAATGGAACACTAAGATTGAACCTTCTGAAACTACTAGTATGTTGAACTAGCAAAAGGAGCTAAAATAACATGGATTGCTTCAATATGTTAAGAATGTTTGGTACATCCATCCAGAGTTTTGTTGCCTGAACACAGTTTGTGCATCTGCAAGCTTGGTAGTCATTTATGTAGTTTGTGCAGAGACCTCAGAGTAATTTTGTTTGAATAGCATTAGCAAATTAAGTGCATCAAATCAGATGTTGCTGGAGGTAGAGGGTCTTCATCAGCAGCATCTGTTGCTGGTAGAGCTATAGGCTTCATTCAGCAGGGTATTTCACCTAAAATGACACTTGAGTGAGTACCATTGTAACACTAGGTCACTAGCAATGGAGTTCCTTGCATCGTGCTTCAGTTGTCTACTTATCTTATACTTGAAGGGCTATGGTGTAAACTTGAATATGGGGTCTTCTGCAGTCTGCATCCTTAGGTTCCTATTTACACCTAATGGCAGTATACTGATTCTTTTCTTCTTCCAGGTATCTCTCTGAGAAAGCAGCAACATTGGCATGTGGTGTTATTAGTGAGTTGGCAAAGGTACATTTTTTCTTGGTTGTTGTACTCCTCAAATACCACGTTGTATAGTAAGCATTGATAACTCTATTGTTCAAATGAAGAAAATAATACTCCCTCTGTCCGAATATACTTGTCGGAGAAATATACATCCATTTCTCCGACAAGTATTTCCGGAAGGAGGGAGTAAGTAATTTTGTTCCTTGTTGTTTTAGTCAATGATCATACTGTAGTTAGCCTACTCCAGCACTGACACTATTTTGTACTCCCTCCGTTCTGATTTACTCGTCGTGGTTTTAGTTCAAACTAAAACCACGACGAGTAAATCGGAACGGAGGGAGTAATACACATGGGACTGTTTCTCTTTTTGCTCCTTAATCATCCAAATGATTTATATACAAAAATTTATAGATGTAAGAACCCCTGGCAGAACACATTAATTTAGAGTTTGACCCTTCACCCCTTTCCGTTTATTTTATACTTTCCGTCCAAGCGGCAACCTCTACATAGTCTTGCTGGTTTAGAGTCTGAATATTTGCATGTTGACACATTATAAACTTTCTGTACTGTTTAGAAGAATGAATATAAGCTCTCGTGGAATGGGACTTCTGTTTACTATCTTTCCACTTGGTTGCAGTTAATTATTTTACAATATTTTGCTTTTAACTATGTGAAATGCTGGTGTTTCAGGAATTGAAAGTAAAGCCATTGCCAACTGTGTTTGCTTCTTTTTCTGGTGGCTCAAAGGGATGCATGTACAAGGTTATTCAGGTGCATGCTTGTTCGATTCTTCCTTTTGCCACCTCATCGTACCTATCATCTATTTGCCTATCCCCTTTCACAGTTTAAATGACTAAATTTGATTGGTTACGCAGTTACTAGACGGAAGATGTGAAGGAGATGCAATGATGGTATGTTATTTCCATCTTTTCTCTTGTCCTGAAGTTTACATATGCATTTCTCTTTGTTGCAAGGATAATGAGAACCTATTTAAAAACCATATCTATGTCAATTGTGAAGTGTATATACTAGGTTTTGTTTTCTTCCATTTGCATGTACTGTGTAGTAATTTGCTCATTCTGTTGAAGTTGTTTTTTACGTCATTGTCATTATGTTCTGACTAGGCATATTTTCAGTTGCATATATTCGATCTCTTGAATATATTTGGAAGTCTCTAATCATCATTCTATGTTTAAGTCCTCATTTTCTTTGCCATTGTCATCATGTTTTGACTTGGCATATTATCAGCTGAGGATTTGTCGGCAAACATGTTAAACATTATTGATGTAAATTTTCCATTATGTAGAAGGACTATCGGTTAGTTAGAAACTGTATCTCTGGCCAAATTTATGACTCTGGCCCAGTGGATTTTGTGAGCGATGTGGGCACACAGTTTCTTCAAAATCCTGTGATTGGCACTTCATCTCAACCATCCATGCTACGTTCCTTGATGGCAAAGGCTCTGGCATCTGGAATGGATACTCTCTTCCCAAGCAGAATTGAAGCTCAGCGTGCAGAATATTGGCACACGCTATACTCATCAGCAGTAAGTCTGGTTTGCCTTTATGATTTTTGCAAATCATCTTCACTAGCCACACCGATTAACTTTTAACTGTTCATCCAGGGGTTGGGTTCAGTTCTTATATTTTGCTCGGAAGGCGATGATCTTGCTCCATGCCATGTTGTCTGTGGTTTCGCCAGGCGTTTGGTCGAACTAGGCACAGATGTTAAAGTAATCAAGTGGAGTGATTCCCCTCATATTGGTACGCCTTCATTTTATCTTCAGTGTCTGGTCTTATTAGATAGGATTACCGAGTACTAACTTAGAATGTGAAATATATTACTAGTAAAAGCATGTGTTTGCACAATTACTGTCATGGCGGTTTCCATTCCAAAACCTTGCATTAATATCATATTTGGATTTGTTAATTGCAGTAAGATTGTCTGACGGATATGAAAACAACTTCATGTCTACACGTTTAGGTCCTAGAGACCTAGATCACAGCAGAAGACAAAAGATCAAGCATTTGCATCATCTTGCCTAACAATATTTTCCATCCATTTTAGAATTTCTAATTTATCGAAGAAGACAATACTAAGCTCAAGTGTTTGATCTGACTATTTGAAGTTTATATTCCTTGTCATGAGGGCGAATACAATATTATCTCAGAATTTAATATTACAAAGCTAGTACATATTTGGCTATTTATGTTAAGTTTCATCTACTTGAATTCTGGATATCTTCTCTGCTGTGGAAGCCATCATTGCAGATTTTATTCACAGCCAAATAACTTTTCTTTATATCCCGCAGGCCATTACAAGTTGCATGAAGCGGAATACAGAACTGCTGTTGATGATGTACTGAAGAAAGCTCTTGTCACCTTCTGCCACAGAAGCCAGCTGAAGGGCACTAGTGCTGCATGGGATCAGGAGTACAAGATAGCACACTGTGTGTGCAATCTACACAATGTGGCTGCCAATTCAAATGAGAGCCTGAGAAGGGTAGCCAACAGTCCCAGCGACCATTTCTTCTTGCCAAGTTCAAAGGACCATCATGATTCTAGGGAACCAGATTCTCTGATTGAGGAGCAGAAACGGTCACTACCCTATCCAGCCAGGATGGAGCCTCAAGGAGTCCTTGGCCAAATAATGTTTGATGTCTGTGTTCCGAAAAATGTTGAAGGATGGGACATCAAGCCAACAGCGTCTCCGAATGGACGACCAACGTTGGCTTCTGCACGGCAACTGGGTCCGTTCAATCCCATCAAGTACCTCCGCCGTTCAAGGCTATAGTTTGTGTTTACTGCAAAGAAGAGTTTTGTGTATATAATGGAGGCAATATGTTAAATACCGATTATGAGCAAGCTTTGAGCTATGTAAGTTCCCTCAATATTTGACTTATTAGCTGTTTCTTTTTATGCCTTTTGGCGAGAGGATGTACATATCCTATGTATATTTTACTGGTGTATGTTAGAAGGGAGTTGGCATAGGTTCTAGCAAAGCTGTTAAGGTGTGCTAACAATATAGGGAAGGGACTGCATTATTATTGCCTTGTAAGTTTATTTTGTATCTAATATGACCTAAGTTAACTATCGGGGGAACCATTTTTTTCCTTTTGAACCTTTGCTGCTGCTTAGCGTTTCACTATTATTATCGCTGTTCCATAAAGAACTTGTGGTCTATTCGTTATTAATGTGCCCCTGGTACTTGGGATGTTTCTTTCATATCTTTGACTCAGCATTTATGTTCAATGTTGTGGTTCTACTTCACCATGTGCTAGTATCATAGGTGTTGCTTACTGGTTCAGATGAGGATTATTTGTCCAGCGACGGCACTTCCGTATCTCTTGTCTTTTCACGACATGATTTTGAAGATAATTTCGCTAATTTAAGAACCTGTAAAACTCATTCGGTCCTTGCTCACTCTTTTCTTTGTTGGAAGGGCAAAATTATTCGACGCGCCACAACTTTTTTGACCTTTGAGATCGTCTTATGGAGTACTACTACTCTTGACTGTCCGGTTTCCTCGAAAACAACCCACTCTCTATGCCGAAGTTACAGAAACTCGCGAGCATTCTTCTCGAGCTCTAGTTCCTTCTATATCTTTTTGATAAGCGTGTTTTCCACCGGGTTTCCAATGGAGTATGTCAGGTACCGTATCTACTTTAGAAAAACGAATTCTTCAGGAACATTCAGCCTGGAAATCAGGTTCTGCAGACCGAGCCTTTTTGACTTGGCTGCTTGAGCATTTTTGTTGCATGTTCCTTGCTGGAAAAACGGAAAGAGTTTTGACCACTCTGCATGTCCCAGAACATTTGTCCAGATCGAATATAAACTTTGGTATAGCTAACGCTGGCAGCACATGGGTGCTCATTCCCGATCCGGGAGGCTCGGCTTCCCCTGGTCGGAACAGCATGATTCTCTTTCAAATCTTGAACTAAAACCACGACACTTATTTTGGGATGAAGAGAGTAGATAAGCACATAGGTATATAATAATTCTGAAGTTCTAAGGAGGATTTCATGTTATTATTCGACATAGGTTGTTACACGCTGTCTTTTGAATGGGAATACCAGATCTTCAAATGCACTAAGCTGCCAGATGTGTTCTTTAATGGGGCACGAAACCATGTCATTTGACGACGCCTTTCACCTTTTTGACGAATAAGAGAGGAACCATCGTAGCTTAAATCTCAAGTAAAAGCTTCGGCTCAGTTTCTGAAATTTCAACTGCGGCACAAGCTCTGTCACAACAGTCTACCACCACAGTTTTCTTCCTCGGTAGGCACAAGGATAAATCCTTATCTTTACAGTGACGGGTAAGTGAGTGAATTAGTCTACCATCACAATTTTCCTGCTCTGCTGGTACAAGGATAAATAGTTCTCTTTAAGCAAGCGACGAATAAGTAAGTGTTTATCATTCTGGCGATATGGCCTACCTAGCCAGGCACCCATCACGTCCTATACCATGACACTTTGCGCTGCGATCGCCGATCCACGAATGCCTCAGAAAGCCTACCAAAAGAATACGATTCTTCGTTAATCAATGGGTTTTCTGCGTCTTTTCAAACAAAGAATCTTGGTGTTTTGAGGCTTCTGATAGATTGGCACAATCACTTTTCTTAGACTACTACTCCCATCATTCTCCCTGATAACGTAAGATATTGTCCTACCACCACTAGGCCAGTGAATATTTTGTAGACGAGGGCTTAAAGGAAAAGCATATATAGATTCACCGAAGAATAAAGCGCAGATAACGATGACCATGCAAACCTGTGGTTGAAATATGTGCTGAAGATTAAGTTGGGACTAAGTGGTTTCAGGAAGAGCTGAACCACATGGCTTACAGGAAGTTTTTTTTTTTTTTTTGCTTTGTTCTTGAAATCGTAAGAACCAATATAATTGCAAGCAAATTTTGGCTACTCAGAAAATGGAAACAGAACACGGAGATATTCCAATATATCTAACAAAAAAGGAGAATGTCTCCCGTGTCTAGCTTGTCTTGCGATGCAAGAGTGGTACTAATCATGTATGCATCCTCGATGCCTTGACGAGCTCTTGATATCATGTTGTCATAAATATTTCATTAGTTGGTATCTTCTTGATACTTATATATTACTTATTATTATGCATATAATTTTTTGCGAATAATTATGCATATAATTCAGAAGAGAAAGACTATCTTCTCGGGGAAGACATGAGCCTTGAGCTATCTATGAATTTCTCATAACCTATCATTAATCGCTTTATTTTTTTATTTTTATTAGAAAAGGAAGATGCACCCCTGGCCTCTGCATCTGAGTGATGCATGTGGCCATTTTATTTATTATTCACAAAGACCTTACAAAGTAATACATAGTAAGCCCGAAGCCACCATCTAGACGACACCTGTCGCTACTCCTATCCTCTTGTGAAGGGGTGCCGAATGTCCGGGCCAAATACCAAACAGACATCGCACCAAAACCTAACATCTAAAGCCGGATGCCCCATGCAAGCTACATAGGCGGGACTGGGTAACACTCCGGTCCGGCGCAGCTAGAGATAAGTGGATTGCCTAAAATATTTGAGGATGCTAATCATTAAATTTAAAGTTTGGTCTCCAGCTGCCACCTATAGCTCAACTACGCTTCTAGCTTTTATGGCATGGTTGGTTCAAAGCTGTAACTTTGCCAAAAAGCCAAGTTGTGAGTAGTAAAGTGTGGCAACACATAACTATGACAACCAATCAAATGCTCACCTGAAATTTCGGCGCGCCCATCCTTACACGTGATAATTTAGCTAGGAAACAAGCAACCTCTTTCTATGGGTATTTCTTGCAACAAAAAGAAATTTGTCACAGAACTATGTCAGTGTCCTTCTCCAAGAAAATATGCTCAATTAACCTTTCAAGTGTTGTAACAAGTACCCCCCCCCCCCCCGTCCTAAAATATAAGACGTTTTTGCAAGCTATGAGGGGGTACTTTCTTAAAACAAGTACGTAGCCGCAAAACGTTTTCTTTTACATTACCGCTTGAGGATTGAAAAGGATTTAGCCAAGCAAGTCGAAGTGTTGAACTTATTTTTCAGATGTTTGTAGCCCCACCGAATTGGGCATCCCAAAAAAGTGTAGCCAACGTCCAAGTATGCTTTGCTATACTTTTGGCAAGTGTTCCGTCGATTCTCACCATTTGATCATACAACCCCTTTGTGATCTACATTTCCAGGTTAACAATGTGCCACTCGCCTAACCGTTCTCTAAAGAACGAACTTTGAAGCTACACCGCTGATTAGTCCCCAGCCAAAACCCCACTACTGACCCACTCTATTTTTAAACCCCAAATCACCAAAGTGAAACACACTGACAAGGCGCGTCCATGGAGTTGTGAAAAACGTGCGGTAAATGTGCCTCAACTCTGCTCCGCGCCGTATATATAGGACCGTGCATCGCTGCTCAACATCCTCATCACCATCAGCTCACACTCGCACTCACCCAGAGAGAAGCAGCAGCCAGGCTAGCTAATCGACCAAGGCTAGCAGATCGTGCCCGGTTCCGGCGGGAGGAGGATCCATGGCGTTCATGCGGTACCGTGCGCTGCCGCAGGGGGAGGTGACGGCGGAGGAGTTCTGGGCGTGGCTGGGGCAGTTCGACGCGGACCACGACGGCCGGATCAGCCGGGACGAGCTGCAGCGCGCGCTGCGGAGCCTCAACCTGTGGTTCGCGTCCTGGAAGGCGCGGGAAGGGGTGCAGGCCGCGGACGCCAACCGCGACGGCGCCGTCGGCAGGGAGGAGGCCGGCCGGCTCTTCGCCTACGCGCAGAGGCAGCTCGGCGGCAAGATCACCCAGCTCGGCGCCTACTGATGAGGCCGGGAATGAGTTGATTTGCTGCTGTAATGTGATGATATGGAGATTTTTTTTTTCAAATGATGTGGAGTATGAGATGGATGTTTGTGTTTTCGGAGTTCTTGGGACAACCTTTGCAGTTGTTTCCCAAGCGTTTCCTACTCTGTATTTTCAGCACTTTGAATTCCGTGGAGATTTGCAGAAGACCGTGGTGATGGACGTTTCTCCAAGCTCTGTTGATTAATTTGCTTATGTTTTGCTAGTTGAGTGTTGACACATACGTCGGTGCATTTCCTGTATAAAATATAAATAAATGCATCTTCGCAAGAATTTTTATTACCCCCTCTTATCCAAATTAATTGACTCAACCTCTATGCAACATTGTATTGGAGGGACCGCGTCAATTAATTTAGATGAGAGGGAGTGTTTATTTCTAATACTTGCATAGTATGATCTCAGACTGAATATTAAGAAACCACGACATACTAAGATGAAGGTTTCACAAGACCGCAACTCTTGTTTTCTCTTTTCTTCCAGTTAACCGAGCACTCTCCATCCATCCAATGTTTTAGTGTATCAGGGCTATCGACAATGTTTCTAACCTGTGTAGGGCCATTGATAATATTCGAAGGGGAAAAATCACTCCTGCTAATGCTATGGCACAATTTTTTTTCTTTCGAGAAAACTTTTGATCTGTTCATCATGCCATGGTAGTACAATGAACATAGAAATTACATCAATATCCGCAAACCACCTAGTGACGACTACAAGCATTGGAGCGAGCTGGTGGCGTGCCGCCGTCATCGTCCCTTCCTCATTGGAGCCGGTCAAAACTTGCTGTAGTAGACAGTCGAAAAATCATCGTGCTAAGGCCACACTTTTCTTAGAATACTCCCATCATTCTCTCCCTAATAACGTAAGATATTGTGCTACCACCACTATGCCAGTGCATATTTTGTAGAGGGCTTAAAGGAAAAGCATATGTAGATTCATCGAAGAACAAAGCGCAGATCATGATGACCATGCAATATTAATCCCAGGGGAAACTTGTGGTCAAAATAGGCACCGAAGATTATGTCGGACTAAGTGGTTTCAGGAACGTTATTTCCCTTCCTGAAATCGTAAGAACCAATATAATTGCAAGCAAATTTTGGCCACTCAGAAAATGGAAACAGAAGATGGATATATTTCAATATCTAACCAAAAAAAATGTCTCCCGTGTCTAGCTTCTCTTGCGATGCAAGAGTGATACTTTTTTTTGCGGGTGATGTAAGAGTGATATACTAATCATGTATGCATCCTCGATGCCTTGATGAGCTCTTGATATCATGTTGTCGTAAATATTTGATTAGTTGGTATCTTCTTGATACTTATATATTAGTTTTCATTATGCATACAATTTATTTTTTTGCAAATAATTATGCATATAATTCAGAAGAGAAAGACTGTCTTCTCGGGGAAGACATGAGCCTTGAGCTATCTATATGAATTTCTCATAACCTATCATTAGCTGCCTTATGACTAGAGATAAGTGGATTGCCTAAATTATTTGAGGCTGCGAATCATTAAATTTAAAGTCTGGTTTGCAGCTGCGACCTGTAGCTCAACTACGCTTCTACTCAGCTTTTATGGCATTGTTGGTTCAAAGCTATAACTTTGCTAGAAAGCCAAGTTTGAGTAGAGAAGTGTGGCAACACATAACTGTGACAATCAATCAAAGCGCTCATCTGAAATTTAGGCGCGCCCATCCTTACACGTGATTATTTATAGCTAGGAAACAAGCAACCTCTATTTACGGGCATTTCTTGCAAAAAAAAAAAGAACTTGTCATAGAACTATGTCTGTGTCCTTCTCCAAGAAAATATGCTCAATTAACCTTTTAAGTATTGTAACAAGTACTCCATCCGTAAACAAATATAAGAGCGTTTAGATCACTATTAATGATCTAAAACAAGTACGTAGACGCGAATTTTTTTCTTTTACATTACCGATTGGGGATTGAAAAGGATTTAGCCAAGCAAGTCGAAGTGTTGAACTTATTTTCCAGATGTTTGTAGCCCCATCGACTCGGTATCCCAAAAAGTGTAGCCAACCTCCAAGTGTGCTTCTATACTTTTGGCAAGTGTTCCGCCGATTCTCAACATTTGATCATACAACCCCTTTGTGCTCTACATTTCCAGATTAACAATGTGCCACTCGCCTAACCGCTCACTAAAGAATGAACTTTAAGCCACACGGCTGATTTATTCCCCAGCCAAATCCCCACTACTGACCCACTCATTTCTTAAACCCCAAATCACCCAAGTGAAGCACAACGACGACTACAAGGCGCATCCGTGGAGTCGTGAAAAACGTGCGGTAACTGTTCAGGCTCCACCGTATATATAGCACCGTGCGTGGCCGCTCAACATCCTCATCACCCAGCTCACTCTCGCATTCACCCATAGAGATTAGAGAAGCAGTCGGCCAGGGCAGCTAATCGACCAAAGGCTAGCAGATCGTGCTCGGCTCCGGCGGGAGGAGGATCGATGGCGTTCATGCGGTACCGTGCGCTGCCGCAGGGGGAGGTGACAGCGGAGGAGTTCTGGGCGTGGCTGGGGCAGTTCGACGCGGACCACGACGGCCGGATCAGCCGGGAGGAGCTGCAGCGCGCGCTGCGGAGCCTCAACCTGTGGTTCGCGTCCTGGAAGGCGCGGGAAGGGGTGCAAGCTGCGGACGCCAACCGCGACGGCACTGTCGGCAGGGAGGAGGCCGGTCGGCTCTTCGCCTACGCGCAGAGGCAGCTCGGCGGCAAGATCACCCAGCTCGGCTCCTACTGATCAGACTGGGCATGAGTTGATCTGCTGCTGTAACTGTGTGGAGTATGAGCTTTTTTTTTCTTTGCGAATGATGTGGAGTATGAGATGGATGTTTGTGTTTTGGGAGTTCTTGGGGCAACCCTTGCAGTGGTTTCCCAAGGGTTTCCTACCTTTTATTTTCAGCACTGCGAACTCTGTGGAGATTTGCAGAGTTGTTAGACATGATGGACGTTCTCCAATCTCTGTTGATTATTTTGCTTATTATGTTCTGCCTGTTGAGTGTTGACAAATACTTCCGTGCATTTTCTATATGAAATATAAACGCATCATTTGCAAGAATTTTTAGTATTTTATTTCTAATACTTGCATAATGTGATCCCAGGCTGAATATTAAGAAACCACGACCAACTGAGGTGAAGGTTTAGGAAAACCACAACTCTTGTCTTCTTTTTTCCAGTTAACTGAGCACACTTCATTCAGATTCAACTCTTTAGTATCAGAGCTACTGACAATGTTTCTAACTTATGGAGGACCATTGATAATATTCGACAGGGTAAACTGACTCATGCTAATGCTATGTCATAAACGTTGGCGTGGAGGTGATGCTCAATCTAGAGTATTGTAAGCCTAGTTTTGCTAGAAGAGAAATACTCTCTCCACTTTAAAATTATTGAAACTCTAGGATTGTCCTAAGGCAAATTCAAATCAAGGACAGTCAACGGGCTCGCAGCGCATCGCCTTCGACAACGGCTTATGGAGGAGGATAGGCGAACGGCTTAGCACCACTCCACGTTGGCACACAACGGCCACGAACTCTAGCCTAGGCGGAGGCACATACGGCACGGCGTCGAACGCTACAACGGCGACATCACGTCATCACGTCCTCCCCTTTAGCAGTGCAGCTTCTCCGAAGTGGTGCGATGCAACGCAACAAATGAGCACCGCTCTTCATGGGGGTGCTACAAGCCAGAGGTGGAGCTACGCGGGTTGCCTGCTTGGTGTTGTCATTATCGTTGTTGGAGTTGACCACAACATGGTGACCCACATGTTTGCCATGCAAGCTTGAGGAAACCGCAACATGCTACATGTTGTGTTTGCAACATGGACCATTGTTGCACTTTCGTCTTGATGAGTTGACGCGTCGCACTAAACGGCTGATGGGCAGCTTCTAGTGTATGAATCCAACAGCTCAAAAGGCGGCGGTTCTTTTCTGACGCGTATCATCCTCCCTAACTCCCTTGTTTCCAGTGGTTTGTACAATTGTACGACCCTGATTGTCATCCCATACTTAAAAGAAATGGATTGAGCATCCAATAAGTGTAGCCAACCTCTGAAAGTGTATGCTTGCAATACTTTTGTCAAGTGTTATATCCTGATTCTCAAGATATGATCATATACAACCCCTTAATTAGCTCCCTGCAGCCTACATTTCTAGACTAATTATATGCCACTGGCCTAATCCATCTCTAAAGAGTAAAAGGAAGCACTTTTAAGCTACACCGCTGATTATTCCCTTGCTAAATCCCCACTAGCGGTCGACCTGTTCTTTAACCTGAAATCACCCAAGCCGAGTGAAACCCCACTAGCGGTCGACCCATTTACGCGTCATGTCACAAACGCGCGCCCATGGAGCTGTGAAAAACGTGCGGCAACTGTGCCGTTGCAAATCCTGCTCCCCCGTATATATAGGACGGTGGATCGCTGCCCAATTCTCATCACAATCACATCAGCTCCTCGCACTCCGATAGAGGGAAGCAGCTGCCAGGCTAGCAAACGATCAAAGCGGAGTTCGCTCTCGATCGATGGCGTTCATGCGGTACCGCGGGCTGCCGCAGGGGGAGGTGACGGCGGAGGAGTTCTGGGCGTGGCTGGGGCAGTTCGACGCGGACCACGACGGCCGGATCAGCCGGGACGAGCTGCAGAGAGCGCTGCGGAGCCTCAACCTGTGGTTCGCGTCCTGGAAGGCGCGGGAAGGGGTGCAAGCCGCTGACGCCAACCGCGACGGCGCCGTCGGCAGGGAGGAGGCCGGCCGGCTCTTCGCCTACGCGCAGAGGCAGCTCGGCGGCAAGATCACCCAGCTCGGCTCCTACTGATCAAGCTGGGCATGAGTTAATCTGCTGACTGCTGCTGTAACTATGATGGTGTGTGGAGTACGAGATTTTTTTTCCGAATGATATGGAGTATGGGATGGGTGTTTGTGTTTTCGGAGTTCTTGGGACAACCTTACAGTGGTTTCCCAAGGGTTTCCTACTTTTTGACTTGGCTGTTTGGAGCATTTTTGTTTCATGTTCTTTGGTGGAAAAATGGAAAGAGTTTTTTTACCACTCTGCATGTCCCAGAACAGTTGTCCAGATCGAATATAAACTTTGGTATAACTAAAGCTGGCAGCACATGGCTGCTCAGTCACGATCGGGGAGGCTCTGCTTGCCGTCGCCAAAACATTGTAATTCTTTTTCAGCGCACACTCCGTGCTTAGGGCATTTCTGACCGATCCTCAATATGGTTATAAGAGCATCTACAGTTGGACTTGGCAAATCCGGCCCCTCAAACGCCGGCGGACGCCTCATTATCATATCTCAAATCCATACAAACTCATGCAACTACGTCAGTGCACACTCATGGTCCGGCTACTCCATCACTACTAGCTAAACATGCCATCTGATTATCAAAATTTGGCATGTTTGGCTATGGTGGAGTTCATCCACGACTGCCCTTGCCCTTCCCGGCACCCTTGCCATCCTTCTCGCGGAAGTACCGATTGAAGACACAGTACCGATCGAGCCGAATCTGTTCAGTCCCTGGAACTGTCCTCACCGTCGATGTCCTCCTTCTCCTTGTTCGGTGGCAGTCTGGCCATGACACCGGACCGCCCGATTCTGCTCTCGAGCGGGGGCGCGCGTGTTCCTCCGCTGCTGTTTCTTCACAATGCGGACGCGGATGGCTTCCTCCTCTGCGGCCGCCCACGCCGCCGCATCAGTCGCCTCCGCCATTTCCGCCGCGGTACACGCCTCGGCGGCCCTTATCCTCTCCATCCCATGGTGGGTCGCCCGTTCCCGTTGGGACTCATAGTCTGCCCGATCGGTGATGGGGAAGGAGAGGTGTTCCGGCTGCCGGGACCGCGAGGATCTATCACTAGACACTAATAGGGAAAACCTTATACACAGAGGTATAGCAGTAGCACTGGTCAAAATTAGGTGCTACTGCTACTTAGTAGTGGCGCTTGTGGCAAAAGCACGCTACAACTATAGTTTCAGCAGTAGTGCATCTGCACAGAAAAGCGCTACTACTATAATTCCCAAATTGTTGCCGGTAGGCTAGGAATAGTAGTAACGGTTCTTCCTAAAGCACGCTACTGCTAAATACTTTGTAGCAGCGCGTTTTTGGTTTAGAGCGCTACTCTTTGAAAAAGGAAATAAATAGAAAAATAAGTAGAAAAGTAAATGAAAATAAAAGAAATAGAAAAAGGAGAAATGAAAAAAAATAAGAAAATGTAAAGAAAACAAAAGAAAAACAAAAATAAAAGAGAAAGGCATAGCAGTAGTGCGTTTTGGAAGAACGCGCTATAGCTAACTTAGCTATAGCGCGTTTTGCCAAAACGCACTACTGCTATTTTGACTTAACCCCGACCGCGCGAGCTCCAAATTTTGCTAAGTCCTTTCCCCCCTCTCCCCTATCCCCCAACTCCTCCATCCTCGCCGTCGATCACCCTGCCGCCCTCGACCTCATCACCGCCGGCCGAGGCTGCCCTCGACCTCAGCGCCGCCGCCTGAGGCGCTCACCGCTGCCGTCCTCGACCTCACCGCAGCCTCTCGAGCCTGCCCTCGCCGCCGACAGTAAGGCTCTCCCTCTCCTCTCCCCTACCCTCCTCTCTCTCTCTCTGCTAGGGCGCAATTCATATGTTGTTGCTGCGCTGATGTTCATATGAACCCTAGATTTGTTTAGGGCAGTAGGCATTTTGTTAGCATTTAGGAAAAATGATTAGCATTTTTTTAGTAAATTAGCTAGGGCAAATTTTTATGAAAATGCCTAAACAATAATTCCATCTAGGTTAATTAGCTTAGGTGAATTTAGTTATGAACCCTAGAAATTAGCAGTTGTGGTACTAGTAGATGTTAATGAGATTAACTTAGGTTAATTAGGTTAGGGCAGTAGAGCAGCAGCATATAACAGGACCCTAGGAATTAACTTAGGTTAATTAGGTTAGAGCAGTAGTGGTACTAGTAGATGTTAATTAGATGTTTTTTAGTTAGGGAAGTAGGGTTTTACTAGGTTAATTAGGTGAAGTTAAATGAATGACCTAAATGAAAGAAATTAGTAGTTAACTGAATTTTTACACTAGTAGAAAACAGGGCATACGTTCGGGCCAGGTAAACCCATTAGTCCCGGTTCGGTCACGAACCGGTACCCATGGGCCCATTGGTCCCAGTTCGTGAGGCCAGGGGCCTGCCGGGCCTCGTGGGGGCATTGGTCCCGGTTCGTCTGGGACCTTTGGTCCCGGTTGATGGGACGAACCGGGACCAATGGCCCTCGCTCCTGGCCCACCTCCATTGGACCCGGTTCGTGGCATGAACCGGTACGAAAGGTTGACCTTTAGTCCCGGTTCGTGCCACGAACCGGGACCAATGAGTTGCCTATATATACCCCTCGCCCGCGAGCAGAGCACTCTCACTGCTATGTTTTTCCTGGCCGGCGAGGGGAGAGCTTTGTGGTGCTCTAGCTCACCTTCTATGCACACGAGGTGTTCGATGGAAAGCCCGAGCCACACTACTTAAGCTTTCTCCTCTCCAAGCTCGACCTCCAAGCTCCATTTTCCTCAATATTTGTTTAGGTTTAGCGGTCCGTCACGTCCCGTCCCCGTCTTCACCGCCGTCGATCGCCCGCGCTGATCTCGTCGCCGGCACCACCGTTGTGAGCCTCTTGTTCTTATCTTCCTTCTGAAAGGAAAAAAATCTTACTTGTATGTTTATATAGATACTTGTATAATTTTCTTACTTTTATTATTGCTTATTATTTAGTGCGATGGTTTCGGTATCCGCCCCCATCGGCCCTCATCATGTCTATGATTCGGATGTGGTATATATTATCTTTATAACTATTTGGTTCATTTATTGTTTTTGACAATTATGACGACCAACGTGACATAGATTTTATTTATCTAGGAGGTATGTGAACCTTAAATTCCAACCGACCCTATTGTCGAGAGGTTAAATTTAGTTGAAGAAGAAAACAATTTCTTGAAGGAAAAACTAAAAAAAATTAAGGAGGAGAAGATGATATTGGAGTTGCATGTTGCGGATGTCGTCCATGATCACAAGATCAAGATGGATGCAATGCGCTTGAAGATTAGAAAGATTAGAAAATATGCCATTCATACTGAGGCTTGGTATCATTATGCCATTGGATCAATTGTTACCTTGGTTGCGATTATGATCGCATTTGTTTTGTCATTGAAATGTTTTACATAGTTTCAATGTATGGTTTAATTAATTAGATGCTCTGGAGAGCTATATGTTGTTAGATGAGAACTATGTATGTACTTTGGTTTTAATGTGATGATGAACTTCTATTAATTTCGTCACTTAGTTATCTATTCATGATGTTCTGTAATGGTTTTTGACACACTTAATTATATATAATGCACGCAGATGAACCGGCAATGGATATATGGTGACAAACACACCTCCGAGGACATTAAGGGCGTGCATGATTTTCTCAAAGTGGCTGAGGCAAACAAGCAGAATGGTTTTATGTGTTGTCCATGCCCTGTATGTGGGAATACGAAGTCTTACTCTGACTCGAAAATCATTCAAACCCACCTGCTTTATAAGGGTTTCATGCCACACTATAATGTTTGGACCAAGCACGGAGAAATAGGGGTTATGATGGAAGACATCGAAGAAGAAGAGGACGATGAGAACTATGTGCCCCCCGAATACGGTGATGCTACAACGGGGAAGCTATTGAAGATCAAGAGGAACCAGATGATATGCCCGATGATGATCTCCGCCAGGTCATTGCTAATGCAAGGAGTCAGTGTGAAAGTTGAAAGGAGAAGGTGAAGTTCGATCGCATGCTAGAGGATCACAAAAAAGGTCTGTACCCCAATTGCAAAGATGGCAACATAAAGCTCGGTACCGTACTGGAATTGCTGCAGTGGAAGGCAGAGAATGCTGTGCCTGACAAAGGATTTGAGAAGCTACTGAAAATATTGAAGAAGAAGCTTCCAAAGGATAACGAATTGCCCGACAGTACGTATGCAGCAAAGAAGGTTGTTTACCCTCTAGGATTGGAGGTGCAGAAGATACATGCATGCCCTAATGACTGCATCCTGTACCGTGGTGTGTACGAGGATTTGAACGCATGCCCGGTATGCGGTGTATTGCGGTATAAGATCAGACGAGATGACCCTGGTGATGTTGATGGCGAGCGCCCCCGGAAGAGGGTTCCTGCCAAGGTGATGTGGTATGCTCCTATAATACCACGGAGATGACCGTAAGAAAGACGGGAAGTTGAGAGTACCCGCTGACGGGTTGTAGTGGAGAAAAATCGAGAGAAAGTACTGGGAGGAGTTTGCAGGTGACGCAAGGAACGTATGGTTTGGTTTAAGCGCGGATGGCATTAATCCTTTCGAGGAGCAGAGCAGCAATCACAACACCTGGCCCGTGACTCTATGTATCTATAACCTTCCTCCTTGGTCGTGCATGAAGTGGAAGTTCATTATGATGCCAGTTCTCATCCAAGGCCCTAAGCAACCCGACAACGACATTGATGTGTACCTAAGGCCATTAGTTGAAAAACTTTTACAACTGTGGATTGGAAAACATGTACGTGTGTGGGATGAGCACAAACAGGAGGAATATGACCTGCATGCGTTGCTGTTTGTCACCATCAATGATTGGCCTGCTCTCAGTAACCTTTCAGGACAGACAAACAAGGAATACCATGCATGCAGACACTGTTTAGATGACACTGAAAGTATATACCTGGACAAATGTAGGAAGAACATTTACCTGGGGCATCGTCGATTCCTTCCGACCAACCATCAATGTCGAAAGAAAGGCAAGCACTTCAAAGGCGAGGCAGATCACCGGAAGAAGCCTGCCATGCGTACCGGTGATCACGTACTTGCTATGGTCAATGATTTAAAAGTAATCTTCGGAAAGGGTCTCGGTGGACTATCTGTTTCGAATGACGCTGAGGGACATGCACCCATGTGGAAGAAGAAATCTACATTTTGGGACCTACCCTACTGGAAAGACCTAGAGGTCCGCTCTTCGATCGATGTGATGCACGTGACGAAGAACCTTTGCGTGAACCTTCTAGGCTTCTTGGGCGTGTATGGGAAGACAAAAGATACAACAGAGGCACGGGAGGACCTGCAACGTTTGCACGAAAAAGACGGCTTGCCTCCAAAGCAGTATGAAGGTCTTGCCAGCTACGCTCTTACCAAAGAAGACAAGGAAATCTTCTTTGAATGCCTGCTCAGTACGAAGGTCCCGTCTGGCTTCTCGTCGAACATAAAGGGAATAATAAATATGCCAGAGAAAAAGTTCCGGAACCTAAAGTCTCATGACTGCCACATGATTATGACGCTACTGCTTCCGGTTGCATTGAGGGGGCTTCTACCGGAAAATGTTCCATTAGCCATTGTGAAGCTATGTTCATTCCTCAATGAAATCTCTCAGAAGGTGATCCATCCAGAAATCCTACCAAGGTTAAGGAGTGATGTGGTGCAATGTTTTGTCAGTTTCGAGCTGGTGTTCCCACCATCCTTCCTCAATATCATGACACACGTCCTAGTTCATCTAGTCGACGAGATTGTCGTTCTGGGCCCTGTATTTCTACACAATATGTTCCCCTTTGAGAGGTTCATGGGAGCCCTAAAGAAATATGTCCGTAACCGCGCTAGGCCAGAAGGAAGCATCTCCATGGCCCATCAATCAGAGGATGTCATTGGGTTTTGTGTTGACTTCATTCCTGACCTTAAGAAGATAGGTTTCCCTCAATCGCGGTATGAGGGGAGACTGGGTGGAAAAGACACGCTAGGAGGGGACTCAATAGTATGTACGGACGAACATTCTTGGTCTCAAGCACACTACACGGTTCTATAGAATTCTACCTTGGTGACCCTGTATGTCGATGAACACAAGAACATTCTGCGCTCCAAACACCCGGACCAGTGTGAGGAATGGATTACATGTGAACACATCAGGAGTTTCGGCAGTTGGTTCCAAACACGTCTCAGGTGTGACAACACTGTTTCCGATGACCTATACTCGTTGGCGAGGGAACCATGTTCGATTGTAATGACCTACAATGGGTACGAGAAATGGGAATACATCTTACACTATAAAAGAGAACCAACCAAAACATTGGTGTCCGCTTTGATGCAGCAAGCAACAGGAGAAAGGACACATATTATGGTTACATAGTGGACATATGGGAACTTGACTATGGAAATGATATTAAGGTCCCTTTGTTTAAGTGCAAATGGGTCAATCTATCAGGAGGCGGGGTATAGGTAGACCCATAGTACGAAATGACATTAGTGGATCTGAACAATCTAGGGTATACAGAAGAGCCATTCGTCCTAGCCAATGATGTGGCACATGTTTTCTATGTGAAGGACATGTCTACCAAACTGAGAAAAAGAAAAGATAAGGAAGCGGAAACATCATACGATGAGCCAAAGTGCCACATAGTTCTTTCAGGAAAAAGAGACATCGTGGGATTGGAGGGCAAGACAGACGTGTCTGAAGATTATGAAAAGTTTCATGAAATTCCTCCCTTCAAAGTCAAGGCTGACCCAAGCATCCTGTTAAACGATGAAGATTATCCATGGTTACGGCGCAATAAGCAAGGAACACGAGCAAAGAAAAAGTGAAGACTTTCTATCAACAACAATTGTGATGATGCCTTTGATGTAGAATATCACTGCAGTTACATTTGAACAAATGAAATCCCTTTGTAACAGATGAATTTTCGTCCGAAACCCTGATACTTCCAAAGAAATTGTCTGTTTTGTATCCAGTTTTTGTCGTAACCCTCTCAACTTTTTAGCACATGCTATGTGGGTGAAATGATGATACCATGCCAACTTTCAACCTTTTGAGAGTTCATTTGTAGTGCTTTTCAATTTAAGGGTCATTTATCTCAAATAATGAACTAATAGCAAAAAGAATGAACTAAAAATAATCAATTAAAATATTCTGTTATGATCAACTAAAACAAAACTATAATATCCTTCAATAGCAAAAAGAATCAATTAAAAAGCTTTTATAAAACTTCAATAGCAAAAGGAATCAACTCAATTTTTTTATAAACCTCTAGTATTATTGAAACTAAAATTATATAAAATTTATGCAACCAAAATTATCAAAGTATGTTTTGTTCAAAACATTAAAAGCAAAAGGAATTTTCATAAAGAATTTATTTTGTTAGAAACTTTAATAGCAAAAAGAATAATCATAAAGAATTTTTTGTGTTAGAAACTAAAATAACAAAATCTGTTTTTGAATATAATGATAAGACACAGTAATATTAAATAGCATGAAAAGAATCACTCAAAGATCTATGTTTATAGTAAAGTTATTCAAAAATTAGTGATTCACACAAATTTCAAAAGATTCAAATTTAAACTATTCAAATTGGAAAAGAAATGGCACTAACAGAAAGTTTATATTTTTTTATTACCTAAAAGCAGAAGGAACTAAAAAATAAAGCAAAAAACAAAAGAAAATAAATAATGCAAAAAACATAAGAAAAAAATTGGGAAAAATAAAAAAAATGCCACCTACTGGGCCACTTCGGCCTGAATACGACTAGAAACCCTGCCATGGGCCAGGATTCAGGCCCACAGAAGGCCAGTAGGCCCATCAGGCATAGTAGTAACAATTAGGCCCGTAAGCCTGCAACGGAGAGGAGCTCGAGAGGGGTGCGACAGTGGGGCTTATAAACCACTGCGCGCCCCTCTCAACTAGCGAGGTGGGACCAAAGTTTTGGACACGGGCAGCACGAGGCCGTTGGTCCCGGTTGGTGGCACCAACCGGGACTAAAGGTGGCATTCGTACCACTTGGTGGCACCAACCGGGACCAATGCCCCCCTTTAGTCCCGGTTGGCGCCACCAATCGGGACCAAAGGCCTCTACTTCCCGCCCTTTGGGCTGCTGAAAAGAGACCTTTGGTCCCGGTTGGCGGCACCAACCGGGACTAAAGGGGGGCATTGGTCCCGGTTGGTGCCACAAACCGGGACCAAAGCTCTCGCTATATAACCAGGACTTGTAAATTTTTCATTCACTTCCTCATTCTCCCGTCGCCGACCTCTGACCCGTCGCCCACGCCCATCGCCGCCGTCGCCCTCGCCGTGTCCGCCGCCGACGCCCTCTGCCCGACACGCCCTGCCCGCCTTTGTCGCCGCCCATGGTCCTTGTCGCCGATGCCCTCGCCCTAACGCGACCACTGCCCGCCCGACGACGACCCCGCCCGCCGACGCCCTCGGCCCGCCCCGCCTCTGCCCGTCGCCCGCGCCCATCGCCGTCGTCGCCCTCGCCGCGCCGCCACCGACGCCCTCTGCCCGACGCGCCGCCCACCCTGTCGCCGCCCTGCGGTCCTCGTCGCCGACGCCTCGCCCTGACGCAGCTCGCCGCCCTAATGCACCCCTGCCCGCCGCCGATGCCCTCAACCCCGCCGTGCGCCCCTGCCCCGACGCCTCCCTCTGTGAGCACCGCTCCGCGCCCTGCCCTGCCGCCGCCGCCTCGTTGCGGTTTTTTTGTTATATATGCTTTTTTCATATATGTATGTATTTTCATATGTATGTATGTATTTTTAGATGTTCATATATGTATGTATTTTTTAGATATATGTAGTTTTTAGATGTATTTTTTGTATGCATGTATGTACTTTTTATATGTATGGAAAAGAGGAAGAAGGAAGAAAAAGAAGGAGAGGAAAAAGGAAAATAAGAAGAGGAAGAAGGAGAAGAAGAAGAGAGGAAGAAGAGGAGAGAGAAAATAAGAAGAGGAAGAAGAAGGAAAAAAAGAGGAGAAGAAGAAGGAAGAGGAGAAGAACAAAAATAGAAATATCTATTTTCTTCTTCTCCTCTATTCCTTCTTCTTCTCCTCTTTTTTCTTCTATATTTTCTTCTTCTTCTCTTCTTCTTCTTCTTCTTCTTCTTCTTCTTCTTCTTCTTCTTCTTCTTCTTCTTCTTCTTCTTCTTCTTCTTCTTCTTCTTCTTCTTCTTCTTCTTCTTCTTTTTATCATCAACGAGGGTGTCGAGGATCCTGAGGGGTCGAGGGTCGGAAACTAGGCTAGAGGGTCGCGAGGGTCACAGAGGGGTCGAGGGTCATCGAGGTCTGTCGAGGGTCAAGGGTTTGAGGGTCGAGGGTTCTAGGGTTCGACGGTTCTAGGGTTCGAGGGTCGAGGGTTCGAGGGTCGTCGAGGGGCCGAGGGTTCGAGGGTCGTCTAGGGGTCGAGGGTCGCCGAGGGGTCAAGGGTCGCCGAGGGTTCGAGGGTCAAGGGTCGTCGAGGGGTCAAGGGTTCGAGGGTCGAGGATCGCCGAGGGGTCGAGAGGTTGCCTAGTGTCAAAGTATTGAAGAAATCCATAGCTTCATCATTAACCGGAAGTAACCGGGGTATGATGGTACGAATTTCTCCAAAGTTGTTTTTGAATGGGGTCCCGAATAGGATGATCCGCCTCTTGGTACGAATTTCAGCAAATGCCTTCCAAATAGCGTTATTCGGCAGGCTCTTGCTGTACTTTGTACCAAAAAGCGAATTATCCTATCTGGGACTCCGTTCCAAAACAACGTTGGAGAGCTTTGTACCATCACGCGCCTGTTACTTTCGCCTAATGATGAAGACATGGTTTTGTTGAATCCTTTGACACTAGACAAACGTGACATGAGGGGGTCGAGGTCGGGAACTAGGGTAGAGGGTTGTGGATCGCCGAGTGGTCGAGGGTCATCAAATAGCTTGGGTCGAGGATCGCCGAGGGGTCGAGAGGTGGCCTAGTGTCAAAGTATTGTAGAAATCCATGGCTTCATCATTAGACGGAAGTAACCGGGGCATGATGGTACGAATTTCTCCAAAGTTGTTTTGGAATGGAGTCCCGAATAGGATGATCTGCCTTTTGGTACGAATTTTAGCAAAGGCCTTCCAAGTAGCGATATTCGGAAGGCTCTTGTTGTACTTTGTACCAAAAAGCGAATTATTCTATCTGGGACTCCGTTCCAAAACAACTTTGGAGAGCTTCGTACCATCATGCGCCTGTTACTTTTGCCTAATGATGAAGACGTGGTTTTGTTTGAATCCTTTGACACTACACAAACGTCATAAAATCATGAGAGAGAGGCGGTCAATATACCCCCTCTCCGATAACTTCGACAAGAGAGGGGGGTCGATATATATACCCCCTCGCCGATAACATTTTTTTCTATGTATATGTTGTCGTTGTCGATATACCTCCTCTCGGATAACTTCGACATGAGGGGGGGGGCTCGATATATATACCCCCTCCCTGATAACTTTTTTTCTATGTATATGTCGTCGTTGTCGATATACCCCCTCCCCGATAACTTTGATATATCCATCTCTCATGTTTGTATATTAATTGCATGTTGTAATATTTGCAGAAACTATGGATCATCAAAGAGACTTCGATCAAGAAGAGATATTGGGGGACATAATCCGCGACGGAGGTGATGTAGTCTTGTCGTTTCTCAACGACATCGAAGAAGGTCTGCAAGGACAGGAAGCAGGCTGCGTTAATCAAACAATGGAGGAGGGTCATGATCGTGATGGTGGCTCCGGCGACCGTGATGACGGCTCCGGTGACCGAACGGAGTCGGAATCAGGTGTTGCAAAGTCCGACGAGGTATATATATATATATAAAGCCTGTGCTGACTAGCTAATTGTGCATTAATTGTTTTGGTATGTACATATATTAACTCTTCTTTCTTCTTTTATGTAGCCCTCCGGATCAAGCAATACTTCTATAAAGAAACGAGGCCCGAAGAAAAGTTGCGCCAGGATGAAAGGTTCACCATCACAGAAATCGCGCGCGATGGCCAACCGATTAAACCCCTCCGGACCAAGGAAGCATTTTCTGATCAGTACGGGGTTCTTGTTAGGGACATGATCCCAATCAGCATCGAGCTATGGAATGAGCCTCAGAAGGAAGATCTTCTTCAAGTTTCTTTTGTCGAAGATAGACAGAAAGAAGATCTTTGGAAAGCGCTGAAGGTAAATTTCACCCTACCGGAAGAGGAGGATCCGGAGAATCCAGTTATAGAGCCATTGATCAAGTCCTATGCTCTCAAGAAGATGGCAGATCTATTCAGGAGGTGGAAGAATGAGTTGAAAACAACGTATGTCGACCAAGACAAGACTCCAGAATTCACCGGCCGATTTGAGAAGATGAGAGATCACTGGCCCGGATTTGTGGCCAACAAGACATCAGAGAGGAGTAAGAAGATGTCAACGACTTACAAGATAAATGCTGCAAAGAAGGAGCATTACCATTGCATGGGGTCAGGTGGCTACCTCAAATCCCGACCGTTGTGGGACAAGGTTGAGCAGGACCTGATTGCTAAAGGGGTTGAACCAGAGACATCACACTGGCCAGACCGTTGTAGGACTTGGTTCTTCGAGGCTGGTGGAACATTGGACCTTGAAACAGGGAAGTGTTGCTGGACGGACGAGCAACGTGCAACACCCATCACGAAGCTTCGGAAAGCAATCAACGAAGTGCGGGAAGGGAAGTTCGTTCCCAACAGAGAGAACGACGAGCTCACAAGGGCCCTCGGGAATCCTAAGCACCCTGGACGAACACGAGGCACGCCAGGCTCCGTTCCGTGGAAGGTTGGGTTTCCCAATGCAGGCGGTTACAAAACCCAAGAGAGGAGGAGGAAAGTGGAGCAGAGCGTACTGCAGGAGCTTAAGGCAAGGGTAAGAAAGCTAGAGGAACGAGATGCTGAGAACCAGCAGCTGCGAGATCCTGCCCAAGATGCTACCCTAGAAGCTACCCCGCCATCTCAGCGGAGAAGTAGCATGGCTTCCACCGAGCTCATTCAGCAGCCTGACTTGACGGGTCCTAGCTACCCCGTGGATTTTATCACGGATTCACACCAGTGCCACCTTATGACGCAATGGGATCAGCTCAAAGTCAAGGCGGCTGTCGGCTCTGTGTTCCCCCCTTCACCCGGAGCAACTTTTCACTATCGTCCGATTCCACAAGGCTATGCTGTTGTGATGGTGGACGAAATAACGGAGGGATTTGAGGAGCTCCAGCTTGACCACCCATTAGGTGATGGGGAGACTCAGCTGGGTCTTGCTATGCATACTCCATGTCTATGGCGGAAGGAGCACATCAAGCTTCTGAACTTCACGGCTCCTGCTAGTCATCTAGGCACTCCACCTCCTCCGCCTCCTCCTCCTCCTCCGGCGAGTGATCAGGGCACTCCGCCTCCTGCTCCAGCGCGTGAGGGCGGCAATACTCCGCCTCCTTCTCCGCCTGCTCCAGCCCGTCCGAGCAGCCCGCCTCCTCCTTCGCCGCCTCATAAGCAACGGCAGAACACAGACGCCGCCGCTCCGGCTGCTCCGACGCGTCGTAGCAGTCCGCCTTTGGCTGCTCCGCCTCTTAACGAACTAAAGAAGACAGCCGCAGCCGCTCCGGCTGCTCCGGCGTGTAGCAATACAGCTAGAGGCGGGAGGCAATACAGATACGGTCCACCGTCTGTCAAGCCTCTAGAACGGGAGACAGTACAACCAGAAGCAGAACGAAGAAAAGGGAAACAAATTCCCCAGCTCGGCGAACAAGCGAAGCAATCGTGCCCCCACTCAATGTGTCTAGCGATATCGTCGCTAATCTTCCGGGGGTGCTGCCCGGTACCAACCCTGGAGATTACATGGCTGACGACGATGCAACAATTTTTGGAACAATGGAGGTGGACATATTAAGATTCGAGCACGGGAAGCCTCTCGTCAGACCTGGTACTTCCCTAACAACGATGATGCGAAGATTCCATGATTGGTACATGGACATCTGCACGAAGTCTGGGAAAAATACTTTGTCGCTATCGGTCAAAGAGGAGCATGACCTCGTTGGAATTGATCTGTTGTCAGTTCCATTTGAGGAGTTCTTCCAGTTCTACAATCAAAGCCCTCGATAAAACAATCATCACTTGCTACTTTCTGTAAGTACTACTTATCTGTAATTAGTTAAGTCTCTATATATAGCTCAGCTCTTTCATTGCATGTATATATAATTATCCTCACTATATTATGCAGATTGAAGATCGCCGAATTGAAGAAAAGACAAGTAGGTGATATTGGGTTCATTAACACAAATCTCATGGATAAATGGAGTGTTAAACATGATGCCAGACAAACCGAGGCCAAGTAGCTCGCATCGTTACTTTGAAATCAAAACAAAGCTACAATACTCTTTCCTTACAAATACAAGTGAGTGTTACTGTCTTGTGCATATTCGGTTTCCCTTATTACTCGAGGTTATAGTAACATAATTGATGACTTATGCATGCATGCGCAGGTTCCACTTTATTCCGCTAGAGATTAAGCTTGAGCAGGGACTAGTAACTGTCATAGACTCCAAACGAATAAAATTCGGAGGAGTATGCGACCATGACTAAAATGCTCGAGAAGTAAGTTCAATCGATCATTATCGCACCATATCGGCAACTTTGTTCATTTCCTGATATCAAGTACTTGTTTTCTTTGTCTGGCAAGGTTTGGAAAAAGTTCACCGCACAAGCTCCGGGACTACCAGCGCAACTGCGATTTGACCACCCGAAAGTAAGTACTAGCTACTAGCTAGTTCCGTGCATCTCCCATTGATTCTTGATAGTTTCATCAATACCATTAGCATGCTTGCTTATCAGTTTGATTGACCTCTATTTCTTGTAAAGTGGTTGTGGCAGGAACCCGGGAATGATTTGTGTGGATACTACATTTGCGAGTTCATCCACCACGCGACCTGTGAGCGGGGCTACTCTAAACAACAATATGAAGTGCGTAAGCAATAATATTCACAATTTTATTTTATTACCATCATTTGTGTTCAGTTTCATTCATATATATGTATTGACCCCCTTCTTGAAATTAGATGAGGCAGACGCAGGATGAACTATTACCACAAGATCGCATATGAGCAATTCAAGAGGAATTGGCGGGATTCTTTCTTGATCACGTTGATGAAGTCATGTACCTAGGGTAGGGTCATGGACCTGTCCAAGGTACCCTCCCCAAGGACATCTTTAGAAGAAGCTGCCTTCCAGTCGACCAAGAGGGATTCTACTCGACGGACTCGAAGACACTCGACCATGAAGACTCACTCGACCACCAGGAGATCAAGAGCCACTTTGTATCCAAACGGTCTGTAATTAAGTAGTCTTTATGGCCATGATGACACTTTATGTAGGACGTTACCAGTAGCGCCAATCCTTTATGTACTTTAAACCCTGCATAACTGAGGGCCAGAGGGGTTTGGCAGACACTATATAAGCCACCCCCTCCTTAGTGTAAAGGGTTCGCACCCCTGTAACTTATGCACACATAATCCAGTCGACCGCCTCTGGGCTCCGAGACGTAGGGCTGTTACTTCCTCCGAGAAGGGCCTGAACTCGTAAATCCCTTGTCTGTACAACTGCTCCATAGCTAGGATCTTGCCTCTCCATACCTACCCCCATTCTACTGTCAGTCTTAGAACCACGAAAGTTGGCGCCCACCATGGGGCAGGTGTCTTAGCGATTTTTGGAGAAGTTGCAATTGTTCCGATTGCCTTCATCATGGTTTCTGGCGGAGTTCTGGTCGAGGGCCGCGAGATCCGTCTCGGCGCACTCACTTTCATCGCCGACGACTCCGCT